>JANPWX010000360.1:3751721-4138449 GCA_024734555.1 Trochalopteron elliotii
GGGTGATAAAACAGAAGGGCGGGGTTTCCATGGGAGACAGGCGGGAGATGCGGCCAATGGGAACAAAAGAGAGAGAGGCTGGGATTGAAGCATCTCTCCAATGCCGGCCGCCGCTGGCAGAGCCGTTGAGGGAGGCGGGGGCGGTTTAACCTCTGCGGCGGGGGCGGCGGCGGGGCGGGTGTGCGCGGGGGACGGCTACCGCCTCGGGAGGGTCCCCGCCGTGATGCGGCGTCACCTGGGTTACGCGCTGCGCCTCACAGGCCCGCAGCTGCGTGGGAGGACGGCTGAGATGGCCCGAGGAGGCGGTGGGATAGCGGGGACATGTCCTCGTCCAGGCTGGCTGCAGCACCCGCGCGACGCGGGCCCGGCCCTCCCTCTGTCCCCGCTCGGTCCCTGCCGCCACCGCAGGGGCAGCGCTACCGCTCCGCGCTGGAGCCGCGGACGCGCCGGGCTGCACCGCGCAGGCTTGGGAAGGAATTAATAAAGATATTATTGTAACGCTGTGACAACCGGTCTAGCCGGAGCTCCGCGACACAAAGCCGCGTTGCTTACCTAAATATTTCGTAGAGAACTTAAAGATATTTCACTGCGGCGAAGGTTATTTCTGCTTACAAATCTCAAATTATTCAGGTGGAAGATTAAAACGTTGTAAGATGCGGAGGGATGGGGAAGCAGGGCTCGGGGAATTGTCTGAGCATCAGGAAAACATTTTTACTATTTGACTCTTCGCTATTTATTGACTCGTTGCCTTTGGAGAAAAGTCTCAAACGGCTGTAACTGTGACGGTAGTGGTCAGTACTGGAGCATCAATTCCGTATAAAATTTAGGAACGTGTGTTTATTGCGTTACACCACGCTCTGTGCTAAATACGTATTGATGTGTGTGCGCGCGGCATGGCTGCTGACTCGATTCCTCCTAATACACGAGCTTAAAACCTGGCTGTTTGTGGATGAAATCCAATTTCCATTCTAAGCTCCCTGGGAGACAGCCTTAGTTTTAGTAATCACTTACATTTAATACTGCCCCGAACAATTTTTAATACTTAAAATACACATATCATGTATAATATATATAGTACATCACCTCTGCTTATAAATTACAAGTCAGATAGGTAATGCATTATAGGATATTTAATCGTGCACACCCTAACATCTAAACAGGCTCCTGCCCCAGTACATTCACAAATTAAGAACTCAATCCAGCACTGTACGTAGGAAACTTTCAATGACTTCTCTGGGAATTGTGTTCCAGGAATGTGATATCTATCCTCCTTGCCAGCAGATGAAATAGATGCAGCAGATTCAGTAACAATTTGATAGCATATATGGTCAGAAAAATGACTGAATAAAAATGGAACTTTCTTACTCATCATATACCCCTTGTATGTAAGATACTCTGACTCATAATTGCTTAGTTTACTGACTGAAATAAAATTCTAGGCTTCTGTTACCTTGGCAGTTGCTGACACAATTATGGTACAGCAAACAGAGGACTGATTCTAGCTCTTCCATTTTCTTTACTAAGTTACAGCCAAAGAATTTTATTAGTATTTGAGCCAGAAAGAGCATGGCATGACTTGTAAATCTCAGGTCCAGTTTGTGGGGTCATCAGTCCTAAGAGGCCCCTTTTTATTTGTAAAGCAAGCAAATGTCTTACAGAAACTTTTGAAGACAAAAATAAAACCCACGATGTTCAAATTAAGCCATCTTGAGTCCATTTCCGCAGTGGAACTGGATAAATTATAACACTGCTCTCTTTATCTCACTGACTGTCCCATTCATCTGCAGCAACATTGAAACAAACAATTCTCTGGTTTTTAGACCACATCTGTTTTACTATGCCCCCTGCACCAGTTTTAATTATGTGACAGATCTGATTGGATTCAGCACCTGCAAGTCCTCCCTTTGGGATCTCCAATTAGCTTATAAAACATTTACTTGATTGCATTCTTGAAACAAAAGTATTGTTTCATCCTAACAACAGAAATATTAAAGTGTAGGATAAAAAAGGTTTTAACGTGATAAGTGTCTATGCTGTTTGTGTATCTAGCTTCCATAAGCTTAGAGGAAAAAGTGGTAATCCTGAAACCTAATTTCCTCAGACTCAGCAGATGTCTGTCCTGTGTTAGCCTGTTTCTTTACTGACAGCTGTTTCACAAGTGCCTCCCCTCGTCTCTACAGAATGCCTTTTGTTTAATGATTTCCCTCTACATTATGTCCCATCCCACTTAGACAAGCTCTTTCAACTTTTCTAGTAGTTTTAGGTTTTTTTATGGTTTCGAGACAGGTTTATTTTTGAAGAAGTTAGCTTTAGCTATATAACTAGCCTCTCAGCTAGTTTCTTCGTAACAGTTCTACTTAACTAAGCAGATAGCTGCACGTAATCAACGTTTCGACAAATACCGATTTAGTATTAAGGAAAGTTTTAAATATTACAGCTATGCTTCAAGAATATGGGCTTTTTTCTCCTTATTTAATTGCTTGAAGCCGTGATAATGAAGGTCTAAGGGGGAATATCACATAAAGTGCAGCCCTCTAGTGGCAGAGGTCACTCGGAGTTTAAAGCAAGCTGGGTCTTTGTCATGGGTGGGGGCAGTGAAAGGAACAGCTTTTAGCAAAATGCAGGCAACTGCCTTCCATTGTTCATGGTCTGAAGCATGAGTGAAAATTGTTGTGGCGGCCTGTAATATCACCTTGCTCCCACTCTGTTGTAATACATGTGCAGAAAGTACTGATGGAAAATATAAAAAAGTGTGTATCAGTAGAGTTTTCCTCTTTTTCCAAATCTGTTATCTGTTGTTCATCTTTTTTGTTTCCAGCCAGCTCGAGACTGGCATACCAGACCAGAGGTTTTTCGAGCTGTTGTGGGATCTTGATTTCTTTCCTGTCAGTATCAGTCATATCCTACCATATAATGTATTCTGTAACTTCAGTAAGAGTTTGTTCAGAGATAACATGGAGTACAATTCCATTTGCCAGCTTTATTCTAAAATCATTCTCAGCTGGTGGGGATACGGATGGTAGCATTCAAACTAATCTCTCCCACAGACATGAAACCTATGCTTAGAACTGAAAGGGATTAGGAACTGGGAGAAATTAAGCATATATATTAACAAATAGAAATCTGCATAATAACTCAGGAGAAGTTTTAGTAAACATCACTTAATTTGATAAAGTCTACTTTGTGGAACAAGACTCAGTCTCCTGTTTCTTTTAGAGGTGATGGATAGTTCTCATCTGACTAACAGAATGAAGAGTTCATTTTTCCCCTTATGGGAAATATGACAAAGTCCAATAATCATTAGATGAAAAATGATACCTCTTAAACATCCTGGCTAGGTAAAAGAAAACAGATTCTGTCTTTGCCCAAAAGGACTGGCAGCTTTTCATTACTGGATGGTTGCTGTGACTCCTGTAAACTTTGGCTTCACTAAAATTACAGTTAGTGATGAACTCAGAAGATTCTTTCAAGTCTTTACCATCCATCTTCTGTTTATGAAACTTTTTCTTCTAATAATCTACCAGTTAATCTATTATTATTGTTGATTAAGTTATCCAACTGTTGCTTGTTTAAATACTGCAGAATCTGTTCACCAGTAAATATTTTTTAATTTCAGTGGAACTTCTCCAAGATCCCAGCAATATTAACCTGAAAAAAATCAAACCCAGCATTTGGGGAAAAAAATTGAACACATATTAGACAGAAAATGACCCGATTATATGTTTTTCCACATTTACATTAATTTTATTATCTGCATTATATTATATGCATTGCCGAACTAAAAGCCAAGTGTTAATAGTTATACTCTTCACTGAAAAGAACGTGGACAACTGCTAAACCTTTTTACATTGTAGATCATTGCTGTGTAGTAGCTTTCTTTTTCTGGGAAACTGAGGATGATAACTTTAAATCAAAAAAAATATCACCATACTATTGGTCATAACATGAATATGTTGGCTAAAATTCTTTTTCTGGTGGTGGAAGGAGGAAGTGTTTGTAGGAAATCAATGTCCATTTGCTCTCTCTCAACAGAGAGGTCGCCTCTATCATATTCTGACAAAGTTCATCAAAATTCACAGATAGGTTTTTTTTTTACTTTTCTTCAGGATTAAGGAATTGAATTGATCTGAGTCCTTCATTGCTGAAACTGTAGGTCAGATTTATAAGGGGTTACCTGGGGACTTGCCCAAATCTCAGTCTAGAGAACAAGATAGCCTCAGGACAAAGTAATTTTTCTTCTCTCCCAAGGAATTGACATTATGGATCCAGATATCTGAAACTGCAGTGGCTGAACACTTGCCCCAAAAAGTCATTTCTCTGGTGATCTTTATGTACAGTAATTTAAAGACCTTTCATTTCTCAGAATGAAGAAAAAAGAAAAAAATTAAATAAAGACTAGATTTCAATTGCCTTCCAAAAATAGTGGTATCTTCTGTTCTCTTTAGAGGGTTTTTGTGTGTGTGTTATTTTGGTTTTAATAGAAAAATAGATATTCAGGGATTAAAACTGATATAAACAATGAGTAATTCCACTGTAATGAAACAATGTAATATCACATGTGAGAAATAGCAGGATCTCCTTGTGTAGCTTTGTCAGTTTACAGTGTTACTGATTGTGTACCTTTTGTTACTATCTTACAAAAGCACACTGGTGAGGCCTCTCCTCTACAAACTGAATTCAGCCAGCTATCACTCCAGATGCTTCAGCATGCATTCCTTTAACAGTATGGTGAACAGTGTATTTTTCAAGGAATCAGCATACCTATTTCCAATCTGTTATTATAATTGCTCTAACAGTATTACTATTTCATGTGTCATTTTGCCCACCCACCACAAACTGTCTTATTTGTTTGAAATTTTGGCACTTTACAATAAGTAAGGGAAAAGACACACTAACAGCAAAATTAGTTTCTTTGATTCTGTTGTCAAGCTTGATCCCCTTTCTGGAGTAATGTAGTCTTACAACATAGGGCCTTAACCAGGATTGATTTAGAATTTCGCTACAGTTCAACTCGTATACAAAAGTTATGTTAGTGGAGAAGATCTGAAGTCTTCCTGGAAAAAGAGTGGAAAGGGAAAAAGTAAATGTGTTGCACAGTAGACAAAGGAAAAATAAGGAGACAATAATGACAAAAGCACTGATTTTTTTCCTAGTAAACAAAATTTATATTAAATTATGTAGTGAAATTTGGGTTGCTCTGATCATTTTGCTCACTAATAAAATGTATACTACTTGAGATTATTAAAGAAAACTATATCCCAGTAAAATTGTATTAGTAAACTCTCCTACTGTTAACCCACCAAGGAACTACATTTTATCCTGCATAATTTATTATCAATTTTCCAAATAATAAGCTGCTCCAGCAGAAATTAGTTTTACAAGTATAATACTATTATAATGGTAGAAATTTTGCCAATTGAAAGGCAAAGAAAAGTATTGTCTCTAATATTATTGAAATGGAGACCTAGATGTCTTTAAAACCACTTTTTAAATGCTTACTATAAAAAAAATCATTTGCCAGTATATTACAAATTAAATATTCAGCACAGCAAGATTTTAGGAAACAGTTATTACTTTAAGAATACATTGGGAACTTTAAGAGATTCCTCCCTGAAGTTTGGCAAATACCTTAGAATTTCTTCTTCAAGAAATTATTTCACTTCACCAACAAAATTTAATGATTCCCTGTTTTTTCTACCCACTTGAAATTGATTTCTACAAAATACCCCTTAACTGGTGAGTCTTCTGGTGGGGGAGGGTAAACAGCTAAAACTGACTGCCAGGATAAATTGGCCAGAATGATTTGGCACATATCCTGAGTTTGCCATGAAAACATGTATCTGTGTGTCAGCTGCACACAAAGGCTATCTGGCCCCAGAAAAAGCACAGGGATTAGGCATAATGCTGCCTATTTGAGACAAAGGGTGTTCCTTAGTGCAGTGAGGTTAAAACAGACAGCTCATCAGTAGTACAAGTCTATCTGAATTATTTAGTTACCATTTTGAGCCAGAAGGAAATGGTGGCAGATTATTAATGACTTTTGGGGTCTATTCATCTCTTTATTTTGTTTCAGTGAAAGCAGTACTGGAAACATGAAAAGGTGCCAAAATTTGAGATCAGTTTTACTTCAGCCACTTACAAGATATGGAATCACTTTCTTATTTCAATGCTAGTTGAAAAATACAGCTGATTTTGATTTATATTTCACTTAGGCTTATGAGGTTGCTATTTATGTTTGTAAGTGGGTGCATGACCAAAGTAAATGGAGCAGTTCATATGCTCTAGAAAATAGAATTCCATGGATCTATCTGCTGGATGAAAACTGTTTTATTGATTTCAAGGGGGTTTAAGTCATTCAATACGAAATACTTCAAGGAAAAAATAGTGAAGAGAGTAAAGAAAGTATATAAAAGATATTAACATAGACTGCAATGCATTCTTGCAGTAATAGAGATTCTTGTCATATTCCAGTGATGGGCAATTTGAATTAATTTTGCATAGAAATATTTATGGATATGTAATAAGGACATAGATTAAAAGTATTTAGGAACATGTAGTTTTTAATTTCTAATTAATTATATATAAACAAAATAACAGCTGGTATATAATTTAAAATTTGCCAGTTGCAAAAATGAAGACTAAGGATGCAGTCTCCAATAATTTAAAATCACAAGCTAAGATGAAAATCTTTACATACCCATGTGCTATGTTGATAATAAACAGATCTAAATAAGGTATTATGGAAAGTTACACATTATATTTATAAAAATGTCTGATTATTTTTACTGTGCAATTTTTTCAGAATATTTTTGTTGTAATATTTTTGCCAAGTAGGAGGAGTCCTGTTTCAAAATTTTTAAATATTTGTATTTTTCTTTTCAATCTTATTTTCATTTTCATTCAGAGGTTCAGGTTGTTTCCTCTAGAACAGAAAAAAATCATATGTTGAAACAGTAAAAATAAAATTGCTGCAGAACTGAGTCATTGCAAGTGAGATGAAAAATAAAAAAGTACAAATTACAAAAAAACCCCAGAAACAGGATCCTAGTGCATTAGCAACAATGCTTGCAGATTCATCATGGCTCACAACAAAGGTATTTATAAGTGGACCTCCTGCCTCTGTCGCACGCTGTCATTGCTTTGGATTGACTGCTGTTAGATCCCTGTAATCCTGAGCCCCGGGATCTTGTCCTACATGTTTACCCCACTTGGTATGCATGTCAGAATGTATTTAAAATGGAAATGAACTCTAATCTTTGTATGTGTTAATAGAAAAGGGTTTTAATCTCCTAAACCCCATATTTACCATGGTTTTGTTTTGTTGTTTGGATTTTTATAAAATAAAGTTTATAAAAAGCAGCGTTCAGAATTTCTGCTTCTATTTGTTGGTTTATCCACTTAAGTTTGGTTAATATTTGGCATTTCTTAACTCAATAGTGTGCCATGGCAATAACACTGTGGAATATATTCAAAGATGAGGAGAAGAATGAATTAACAACAACTACTGGTCTAAAAATTACATTTTAATAATGGAAAGTCTTGTCAACTTTCTTATTTGTACTGCAGTTGTAAGAATAAAAGTTCATATTTTAGAAGACTCATGTTATAGATGTAGAAATTATATATGATTGCCATTCACTTGTGAGATTATGTTGTCATATAGGTGTTCTGTGGAGATTGAAACCTAAATATTATGTAATTTAGAAAAAGTTCATTAAAACTATTATACCCTGTTGCAATAGGACATGAAATAAAGATGCTTGACTCCAGTCAGAAGGCAGTAGAAATCAGAAGGCTTTATTTACAGTTCATTTGTTGCCCTGATGCAGAAGTCTTTTTGTTGTTTGTACTCTTGGGCTGGAGTTTCTCACGCAGCTTCACAAAAATAATGTATATTTTTAGCACTTATCTATTGTTTGCATTCTTGTCCTCTGGGAGGAGAAATGTGATGGACAGTGATGTTCACCATCCACGTCAAGACGTGGCAACCTGTGTAGCCAATCTCTGGCCTTTTGTAAAAATGTATATATGGAGTCAGATTGTTAGAATAAAGAGTAGTAGTAGAAGCTTCCCCTTGAGCTGCTGCGTCTGCTTCATTCCTCGGGTGCCCTGCGACTGCCACATTCATTCAGCCCTTTTATAACATGCTGTGCTACGAAGGCACGTTATTGGTCTGTAGGACTGACACCTCTCCCATTGGCTAAGTAACAGAAATAGCAAACAACACCTGTTGTTATGGGAAAGGAATATTGTTTACACAAGGTTGTTTTGGAAAAAAGAAAAGTGTTGAAAAGTTTCCCTTGGGAAGAGCTAACAATTCTCAGGCTCAGAAAATATCGGGTTCACAATACCCGATTTCGCTTGAAAATGCATTGTTGGTAACAGAGGAAAAATAATGTACTTCCTTTGAAAGTGGTAAAAAGTCATCAATATAGTTGAGATCCAGTCCTCACTCCTTGAAGAAAATTCATATTTGCAGTTCCTTGTACCCAGTACAATTCCTGTGTCATGTAGTATCTTTGTGAAAATGGCTGCTATTTCCATGTTATGATTGTTATTAGTAAGTGTTTGCATCTTTCAGCTGCTCCTTGGAACTATGTTTCATGACCATTTCTCTGGGAACCCTGTTTTGGTGACTGACCACCCTCTCAGTGAAGCACCTTTTTCTGATCTGGTTCTGCTTGGAACTTCCCCTGATGGAGCTTCATTCCATTTCCTCATGTCCTATCACTGGTCACCAGAGAGAGGAGATCAGCACCTTCCCCTCTACTGCTCTTGAGGAAGTTGAAGACTGAGATGAGGTCTTCCCTCAGCCTTTTCTTCTCCAAGCTCCCACAGACCAAGGGGCCCTGGCTGCTGCTCCCTGCCTTTCACCATCTTGGTCAACTTTTTCTGAACACTCTCTAATATTTATATTTTGTTCTTATGTTGAGGATAATAATACACATGTGAAATCACTGGAGCAATTTGTACAGTGGTGTGATATGATAAGGATGCTTTTTCTTAAGAACCTAATGGAACAGGTAACTCCACCTGGATAGAACCTTATTCCTGGCATAAATTCATTGACGTAAGTAGTTTGTCATCAGGGAAATGGATCTTCCACTTAGAAAATGTGATTTAAATTTATAAAACTTTTAATTTTTGTCTAGTAAAAGTAGTTTCGGCATATTCCAGTCTGCTTCATAGGTTTCAAGACTGCATTTGGAACTAAAGGTTATGTGATGGATATGTCAGCCAACTCAGTCAGTAAAACCCCTACTTTTAATATCTGTCATCCAGTGTGTCAGGTTATTTCCCAAGTTCAAGTAACAGACTGATAAGCTAAGAATGCATTAGATACAGAAAGAGTACACAAAAGATGATATTGATTTCATTAAGACATTATGATTCTAATCTAACATCATACACAATCAATAAACCTAATTTTTTAAGTAAAACATGCAAGAGTTAAAATTCTTAGAGCAACAATATCTTTCTTTAGTTGCACAAATTTTTCATTTTAAAGTAAATGTGTTAACAGAAATGGGACTATAACAAACTGTAATTTTAAATCTACGCTAAGTTTAGATAGCAATAGAATTGTCATTTCAGCATGCTTTACTATTTAATGTAAATTCTCCCTGCCCACCCCCCAAATTGTGCTCTTTTATGAATTTAACATTTTATAAAGATGAAATATTTGGTACAACTTTTCACAATTTAAGAAAACAATAAAAGATGATGATTCTAGGAAATTAACATGTTAGGGGTTTTTTTTCAGTTTTTAGTGTCTAACTGTACTAGTCACAATTTAGGCAGTAGGCACATGTGGTTCTGCCAAATTCAAAGATGTTGTTCTGTATCAAACCCTGAAAGACTTTGTTGAGTTACACAAATGTCCATTCACTTAAGTAGTCTTTATTCATATATATGATCATATTCAACACAATTTTTTACAAATTATCAAAACACTGAAGTGTTCCAAAAGAGTATCTTCTCTTTTCTCATGTTTTTGCACAATTTTCTATACCAGAAAATATTCTGAAGAAATTATTTAAGTTCTTTATTATATACAGCAACACATGCCTGTAAAATATTTTGTGTTCCTATTTCTACGACAACATACATTATTTTTAATTGTTACAATCTGAAGCTTCATTGTTCTTGAAATACTGCTTTGTTGATCATATTTTTTATACTTAGATAAATATTATTTTGCAAATATATAGAAAATATCAATACCTCAAACTTTTGTATTTGTCCAGTCTGACAGTTGTTAATTATCTTTTGGACTTTGTGGGTAAATTATTCATTATTACATTGTCATAATGTGGGGGAACTGGATTGCACTACCTCCAAATATTATGCATTACATCAAAATGGATTACATAAAAATGGTTTAAAGCCATTTCTCTCATCATTGCAATTGTCACATTAGTGAAAGGAAACAGTCAGCATTCCATGAACGTTTTATTTCTTTAGAGTCTCTAAGATTTCCCAGGAGAATAAGTCATACAATCAAGCAAAAATGCTTGGTGTGATCAATTCTGCAACACTGAGTTACTTTTTCTGGAAAGTCATTCATGAAAGAATTAACTGTGTCCATGTTATTCAGAGTTGTCTACATACCTTAATAAAACATATGATGACAGCAGGCATTGGTCATGGAAGTTTGAGCATTATTTTATTGTGATTGTGTTCAATACTCAGTTTGATGGAATGAACATTCTGCGTAAATCCAGCTACCTGAGAACGAAGCTAAAAATTGTAATTACCTTATGCAAACAAATAGCATATCACTTGTATTTGGTGAATTTCAGTTTTATTAAAAATCTCTAGGATCTGAATTACATTTAAATGACAAAAATCCTTAAAATAAAAGAAAAATAGATAATCTATTAAAATGTGAGTATGTGCATATATGTGTGCTTATACCTGTGTACACACAAATAAGACACATGCATATGGATGATGTACATACCTTGTGTATTTAAGTAGATATATGTTTATGTGTGTATTCATACATAAAATTGCACAGCAATTTTGAGCCCTCTAGTGGTAAGAAACCTCTCTGTTAAGAAACCATTAATCTCAGCCTAAGTATATCCACACTAATCAGGCAAGTGGCAAAACTCCACAGTATGATTATGTCTTCATGTAAATTCCGGATAGCTCCCTGCAGTTGGCATGGGTCTGTACATGCAAATGTTAATAACAACATAGATCTGTAAATCATGTTACTGTTTCCAGCATGGTAACTTTTCTACCTTTTCTCTGTTAAAAAGAAAAATCTATTCTGTATTCTTTTGACACGTTATTGATATATTGTGATACTCGTAAAAAAAAAACAAACAAAAACAAAAAACAAACAAACAAAAAAACTCCATAAAAACTAAAAAAAAACCCAACCACAGTCTCCTGACACAAATACTGTCTAATAAAAGGGAAATGTTTTCAAACACAGCATCCTCATTCTCAGCCTTGCATTATATAGTTACACGTGTAGTTACTACAGGGAAAGGAGAAAAAAAAATCTGCATTTTGAATTGGGAAAATTTTCACAACATACAACTTCAGCCATCTAGAAGCTAGGTTTCTAGGCTAGGCTGGTTGTTTGTTCTAACCTTGCTGTCACTGGAGGCAAATAGGTTGTTTGACAATGAGTTGTCTTTTAAAGGTGCCTGGAAGAGAGCTGCAAGATGGGTGAAATATTTATGGATGCAAGGGTCTCTCCATCTTTCAAGCAGGTCTAGATAGCAAACTTGGAATCTATGTTTTCTTCTTTATAAGGCTGAAAAAAGAGATATCTAGAAAGCTTAAATTTGAACAAGATTAAATAACACAATAATAAATACTATTGTTTATAGCAAAATTTATAACATGTAATGCATATCAGACTATAAATGTAGTGTAATAAAATATTAATTAATATGTATATTAATAATATAATATATTAATAAGATAATAAACTGTAATAAAATATTAATTAATATGTGTACTATAATAAGATATTAATGAATAAATCTTAGACAGGTTAATCAATTACATGGCAAAATCATTCTGCAAGATTACTATCACTTTGAGGAAACTTCAGAATAACATTCAGAAGTATTTTTTTTTCTGGTGCAGGATAGATTTGATGGGCCCCAGAGCCAAAGTTTGCTTTAATTTTCTTCTAGGACTCAGTTTAAACATTTGTTCTGGATGACCATCCATACTTGAGACCTTATGAATTCTGCAGCTGACCTTCAGGAAATTTCTTCAAGAAATTTCCACAAGAACAAGGGAGCACAGCTGTTCAGTGTGGTAAGATTTCTAAGCTCTTTTCACAGGGAAATCTTACCAGGAGGACCTTAACTGTAATATTCTTTCTCTCTGTCCGCAGTCCCATAATCATGAAACTTGTTGAATCTCAAGAATAGTGACAGTGTAATAGACATGGACTTTTATTCATATATGTGATTGTATTCAACACAATTCAGAGATGAATATCTGTGTTTCTGAAATTATTTAATTTAAAAAATAAAATTTTATTTTATGGTTGTAATCTGTTATGTCACAAGAGGTTAGGACAGGAAAATTACATAAATCATAAGCAATTAATTATAATTTTAAAAAATAAAGCAACAGTTTTGTTTTCAATGTACTAAAGCAATTTGAATATATTGTTATTCAATTGCTTGTTTGGTTATTTTTGACATCTATCAAAATACTATAATGTATAATACAGAAATGAACTCCTAAAAGGGAATATTTTCATTGGATACATGCAAAATTTGTACAAGTTGATTTTTTTTTGCAAGATATCTAGGCAAAACATGGAAGACGGAACATAATTTTTGTGTGTGATAACAGTCCACTTCAGGCAGGTACTGCGAGGTAAGGTTGGAATATAGTTCCAGCATGCAAGGGTATGATTATCACAAAGACTGGAGTAGCATTATGCCTCACTGAAGAAAACACTGCTGAATTCAAAAGGTAAAAAAATTGCAGAACTGCAGAATGGGTCAGATTGGAAGGGACCACAGTGGGTCATCTGCTCCAACCTCCCTGCTCAAGCAGGGCCATCTCAGAGCACATGGCAAAGGATTGTGTCCAGACAGTTTTTGAATATCTCCAGTGAGGGAGACTCCACAACATCTGTGGGAAATCTGTTCCACTGCTCAGTCGCCCTCACAGGAAAGAAGTTCTTCCTCACATTGAGGTGGAACTTCCCGCTCATCCGTTTCTGCCCATTGCCTCTTGTCCAATTGTTTGACAGCACCAAGAAGAGCCTTTAGATAATAATACTAAACAGTATTATGGGATTTGAAATGCTAAGGGAAAAATAAATTATAAATTAAACCATTGTACTTTTCTTGTTTAAAAATCCATTTTCTAGTAGAAATTAAAGAGTCAGGAAAGTAATACAGTTTATCAGTGCTATGCTTGGGATAAACAATCCTAAACTAATACTTCACAAAATCAGATGTTATTGCTTAGTTATGAAATTTTTATAACAATAGTACATGATGGCTGGATAAAAGTGTTAGTAGACAAAATAATCTTTATTTTCTCCAAGAAGGTGTAGCAATTGCTTTGGCATGACTAAAATATAATGATAAAGAGGTTTTAATGGGTGCTTAAGCAATCAGGAATTTTTGATGGCAGCCCAATGAAAGAGGAAATTAAATTTAAGAGCTACTGATACAAAGTCATCAAACCAAGTTGTGCTTCTTGATCTTTTGCAGCTAACATCACTATTCTCCTTCCTGCATCTTGCAAGAATTTCGTCAGGTCTACTGTAGACTAAGATACTTTTCATTGATGTGAACAACCATCTCCCTATGTGGAAAATCACACTTCATGTGCCACAATAAGATAAAATAATTTTAACACCTTAAATAAAGAACTGCTTAAAAAACTGCCACCAAATGAAAATGGTTGAGAATATAAACTGTACACCAGAGGAAAAAAGACAAAGACAACAAAAATTCAGTTTCCATCCTCTAATATGTACTACATCCTAAAATCAGTGTTTTTCAGTCATGTGTTTAAAAGACATATTCATGGGAACAGCTAAACAAAGCATGGGTTCAATTGCTGTATGGGCCATTTACTTAGAATTTGAGCTTGTTGATCCTTGCAGGTCCCTTCCAAGTCAGAATATTCTGTGATTCTATGATTCTTGCCATGCAAGATTGATTAATAAGGGTGGGAAAGGGCAGTCTGTTGGACTTCCTGTGACTTTATGGCTTAGGTAACGGGTGCTAGAGTAGATCTTGAAAAATATCCCCCTTGTTCTCCCATTGTTTGGAAACAAATACAGAGGCCAGAATAGGCAACTGAGCAATAAATTGCCTCTGCTGTTCAATGTCATGTCTATTGTCTAGTAAGGCTAGCAAGGAAACAGCAGTAACTGGATTTTATGATGTAAGACATAAGTTTCATACAGTCTCTACAGCCTCTAATATTAAATGGGGTCAAGACTTGATCTGAAGAACTTGAATTGAATGCATTTCAAAGAGATTACTGATATGCTTTTCTATTATACGAATTTTTATGGTAGTATGCAGAATCATAAATAATATGAAACATCTCACTTCATGCTCCAAAACGATTGCTGTTTAAGATTATGAGAGGATCCCTCTGTGGATATCACCATATGATACACTAGTTGTACCTTCCTGAAGAAACTGGTTCTTCATTATTACCAGCTGAATAATAGTTTTTGGTGATCCACTATTCTCTTCTACTGTTTCAATTTCTGCATGTCATTAAGGGCCAGGAGAGACCATCTACATTTCAAAAAGTAAAACGAGGAAGAGGTTCCCAAACAAAAGGTGTTTCTGCATTGCCACTGAATTCCTCTGTCACATCTATAGGTCTCTTTCTTTGATATTTAAGAACTTCTGTGAAGTTGTCAAACATCTTTTTAAGAAACACTTATGTCGTTTACTAATAGATGTGCAGAAGTAATCATATCACAACAAGGGAAATATTATAAAAAGATAGTCAAAAGCCTTATCATTAAAAAACAGTGAACATCTTGTGTGAAATAATTATAGAATTGTAGAATGGCCTGGGTTGGGAGGAGCCTTAAAAGATCATGTGTGTCTAATCCGCTGCACTGAATGGGGACATCTTTCACTAGATTAGGTTTTTCAGAGCCCCATCCAGCCTCTCCTTACAGACTTACAAGGCTGGGACATCTGCAGCTTCTCTGGGCAGCCTTTTCCAGTGCCTCACCACCCTCACAGCAAGTATTTCCCTCTTTTTCTTAATATCTAATCTCAACCTACCCTCAGTTTAAACCATTCCTCCTTGTCCTGTCATGCTCTTGTAAAAGATCCTTTCAGGTACTGGAAGGCCACAATTAGGTGATCCCAAAGCCTTTTCTTTCCCTGAATGAACAAACACAATTCTCTCAGCCTTTCCTTATAGGTAAATAATCTTATAATATCATCTTAGAATATATCTGCTTACCTTCTTATTGCATATGTCCGTGTTTGTTCCTAATGATGCTTATTGATTACCCATTTGATTTACATCTTTTCATATGCTTTATATTTGCCAAAAATAATTATGTGCCTGATATCACAGCTTATCAAATTTTGCACTGTATTTTGTCAAGCTAAGACAAAAACCCTCATAGATATATCCTGAGTAAAAAAATTAGAAAACGTCAAGCTTCCCGAAGACAAGATAATCAATTAGACTTGATATGACTAGTGAACTGTCTTCATAATTAGAAAGGAAAGTAAAACTCCACAGTGTTCTGCAAAGCAAGCTGGGCAGAAATTTTTGCAAAGTGAGATGAAGAAAACAATGATTTTCAGTTCTTTTCTCACACTATCATAATTGTGGTCCTTTCTCTAAACATCACCAATTCTATCCACCAGAGAAGAGAAAAAAATCAAAAATCTTTAACCACAACACATTAATGCAATATATATTAAGTGAAACAAAACCTCTTGACTTTACAACCTAAATTAGGAGACATTATTATATATAGTGGGCTGCTCTCAGGTGCACAGATGAGATTGTGGAGAGGAATGAAGCCTGCTACAACTTTAAAATTCTGTACTTTTCCTTATAAGCCCAAAAGCATAATGGGAACTGAGTCTTATCCTCCAAGACCAGAAAGGATATCATAACTATTCAGTGTAGCCCTCTATATTCTTCACTAGTAGAATGTCTTCCAGAAGTAGGAAATTGCATCTAATTCTGCTTTAAGGAAACCATAACCATTCCAAACCTTCCTATAATTCCATGAATTATTTCTAGAAGAATAATCGTAATTCCAGTTCCCAGTAATTACTTTGTGTTCTGTTTCTGACTTCATGATCAAAAAGCTCAGTTCTGTCACATATAAGTCCCACATTTAAATACTTTTTTATCAACCCGTCTCTTAAATTTCCCTTTAATACACCAGATACATTTAATTACTTACATCTCACACTGTAATGCAGGATTCACAGCTCTGTAATCTTGGTTTTGGGGCTGCTGGGTTTTGGTTTGGTTTGTTGGGGTTCTTGAGAGGGGGCATTTGGGGTTTTTGAGAGGGGGTATTTGGGGTTTTTTAGGGGGGATGGGAGGAAAGGAAGGATGAAGGTTCTTGGGGGCTTGGGTTTTTTTTGCATATATTCCCCAGCATTTCTCATCTTCATTCCCCTTTATCATCCATTCAAAGACTTTGTTAGATCTCTTTTCACAGGAGCACAGAAAGCTCAGACTGAGGATGTGATTTATGGTAATACTTAAAATCTAGTTCTAGTCATTGTTATTTTATAACGGCTTTGATATTCTGTAGATACAAACTGCTTTTATGTATTCACGACATAGTCTGTGGACATATTGGACATTTGGACATATTAAATAATTTTTTTAACAATTTAGATCACTTATTTTGGATTACCATAATTGTAATCATCCATTGCATTTTATTAGACTACCAATCTAATAATTTAGTAATTAAATTATTATATACATAGTAATTTTCAAATTGTATACAATATACACTGAAAAAGTTAACTTCTTTTTAGCAACTTTCATAATATTCATAATAGGGAACCCCTGAGTTCCCTATTTCCCTGTGGAAATAAGAATTATCACCTAACAAATCCAAATTTTCTTTTTTTTTTGGAGTTACTTTTGCGTAAAATTTGTGAAAATTTTTTCTTTGTTCATACCCTTCAAGGAAACTAGAAACCACGGCTACAAAATATAGGTAGAGAGAGGTTAGAACTGAAACAAAGAAAGGTATCCAAAAGATCCTGAATATCAATATCAAAACAGTTTCTAATCCTATTACATCACACCTATCAATTTCATAGTGTGGAAGTATTTGATTAAAAAACCTTCACTTCCTGTAGTAAGTGAATTAAATCTAGGTGTATATACATACTTTGTTTACCATACCCTAGTCAAAACCAAAACCAAACAGAGAGATAATAAAAAAAAAAAAGGTAAATATAAAGGACAATTTGACAAGTAGTAATTATATTTATAATCTCTAGTTCATTACCAGCAAAGTTACAAATTAACAATTGAATTACATACCTGAAATGATGGGTAGGATAGTTAATTTCTTGTTCTAGGTTATATCCTCTTCTGGATAATAGGACAATTTTTGCAAATCTCACTCTTTCCCAGTTTTCCAAGATCAGTTAAAAATTGGCGAAGATTCATTAGTTCCTTTGAGACTTCTGAGCATAAATTACTTAGCTAGTTCATGTGAAACATTCTCACATGGGAGTAGATGTCTTATCAGTGTTTTATTTCAGATAGAAAATGTGTTTCCAGCAACATTCGAATGGTTTGGCTCTAAACCAGCCATTATCTCAGCTTTTCTTACTCTAAATGAACTTATAACCTTTCTGAGAAAGATACAACACAGTGTTCAACCCTCCTTTTTCCTAGTAGATAATTCTGTAATCTTAGAGCTCACATGAAGTAAAAACATTCACTATGTTGCATACTTCTCAAACACAGCTTTTTCAAGGAGTTCCTCTATCTCTCTCTGCTCTGTCTTCTACAGGACTGTCCTTCCCACCTGAGCTTGGCAAGAGGTCAGAGTCCCAATTCTAAGAGAAAAGCGAATCTAATTTTGTGTTTATCTAGTTTTGTCCCAGACAATGCAGAAATACACACTGAAAAAATCTATATTCTTAGTGGTTCTCTGCAATGCTGGTGGCTACTTATAAACTGTGACTAGATTAGACAAAACAAAATACTTTGTTAATATGTTTGTGTTGGGCTACTTCAGAATGAGTGGCAGAAAAAAGGGACTCAGAGAGCCTACTTTCTTCACGGGAAATTGTTGTCTAGGGAGTAAAAAACTGGAAGTAATATTAATATTTTTGGAGCAGTACTTTGGCAGGAAGACACTTTTAGTATGTGATATTTCAAAATCTGGAAAACATTCCTTGATGATATTACATATTTTAGAGACTCCCTGTGCTGAGAGGGTTTTGTTGATACTTTTATATGTGTTTGATGTTTTTGTTGGCATCTGGAAATTCCAGAATTATTTCTGTTATCAACAGAATAACATAAGGAATGCCTTAAGACTGCTTTTTTTTTTTTCCTCCCACTAAAATACATACCAAAACATCACCCCAAGTTTGGGGAGACAAATTAACTGAGTTTTCTAAAAAGTTCCCAGTTTCGCAGTGGTTTCTCTGGCTATGATCAGTGATCCTTCAAGAATTAACCAACTACACAGGAATTTGAAAATAAAAGCTAAGATATCTGGTGACTAAATCTGGGAAGAGGAGAAATATGATCATCTGAGGTAAAAAATATGAGATTGGAGACAGAGTAATGGAGTAAGAATGCTGTTGGATTGGAAAGTGAAAGAGGAGAGCTGGAATGGCTTACCAAATTGATTGTTGTCCGCTGACCTATAAAATTCTGAAATCAGAACAAACTGAATAAACCAAACAAAGAGAAGGTGCAGGATAGATTATGCAGAGAAAAACGTGGCACTGTAAGACAAACTGGGATGAGGAAACTTTGGAAGGTTTGCTAAAGAAACAAAGAGAAAGGAGTATGAAGACCAAAACAAGGACAAAAGAATCTGATTTTGGAGGGAGAAATTAAATAAACACAGTTATCATCAACTTAATACTTATTGGTACATTTTGCTTAAACCCAAAAAATGTGTTTCTCTTTGAGTCACCATTTTTGCAGTTTCATGTTAAGGAAAACAGATACAAACTTATTTTAAAATAATACATTGAAAGGATAGGTTAGATAACACTTTGAACAACCTGATGTAGTGACAGGTATTCCTGCCCATGATGGGGGGGTGGGACTAGATGACCTTTAAGGTCCCTTCCAACCCTTAAGATCCTATGGTTCTATGATTCCATGAGATTAGGACAGCAAGCTAGAGCACTCAGATCTTATCTATATTACAGCTGTTCACTATCAAACATAGAGAATTTACATTCCCCACTCCCCCAAATCAAAATACTGTGGATGACTAGATCATGCTCTTCTGCTCTTTCCATAGGAAACAACTCAGCCAGATGATCAAGGTATTGCATATATAGATGAAATTAAATCTTAAAATACAGAAAACGAGAGATCATTGGATATCTTCAGGCCTACAAAAAAAACCCCCAAAAACAATAAAATATGTACTAATATATTTAGGGCTTCAACAGTCTCATACTTTCATGTGTTTTCCTAATTATTTATATCTAAATTAAATACTAAATTGAAAAAAAAATTAATATATCAGGAAACTGTAATTTAGACTTAGACTTTTGAAAAATCTAAATAAGATTTAGCCATAAATCTTATTTAGATTTATGGCTAAATCTAAATAAGAGCAATTTCTACTAATTTTTTCAGACTTCTTATTTAAGTGCAATACTTTCCACTCTGAATACACTCATTTTATGTAAGACCATTTTAAGTTATTGACAATCTAAAGTTATTTCAAAGTATCTGAGTGTTTTAGTTCTCTTTATCCTAATTTCATACTGATTTACTGTGATTTTTGCTGATGCATTAAGTTCATTTCATCAACTGTATTATGACAAAACTTTAAAAAATATTGACACAGTCAAAGTTTGTTACAAACATCTTAATATGTTTTTTAAAAAGACAAACTTGTTGAAACAATGGCTTCCCCTCTCTACAATGGAATGAAATAATGTATCATTGCTCTGAAGTTAATATTTTGAATGTCTAATAATGGATGTAGTAATGTCTAATAACTATGTCTAATTAGGATGTAGTAAGTGCAAGCTTAATATTCTTTTTTATGACTCAGTTCTTGTCTAAAGTGGCCAATTTTAAGTTATTCTAATTTTTAAAATAGCACACCACTAGGAGAAATTAAAAGGAAAAGGCATGATACTGTATCTGTAGAAGTAGAAAAGCAGTGAACAAATAATGATAGACACACAAGACGTTGGCCCAGATACATAGGAAGAACTACGTGATGCAAGCAGTAAGGTTTAATTAGGCTGTAACTTTTAACAAGTGAAGTCAGCTGGGACATGAGCTGCAGGAACTCAGACCACAAGGGTGATCATTACTTAAGCTTCCACTTACTGGACAGCTGCTGCCAGTATTCAGCACTTCACAGTTAGTTGAGCCAATTTCTAGGACCTCACATATAAGAAAAGCTGTGAAAACTGTAACCCTGTTTTCTCCTCCTTTTCATCTGCTTTAACTCTATTCAATCTGCCAAGACGTGACAATGCGTGCAGCTCTCTAACCCACTCCAGCAAGCTGTGGCTATAGGCATGGTAAAAATACCTACCATTTGCATTCTGGAAGCATGGGAAATACTCTATTTCACTTCCAAAGAAAGTGAAAGTGCAGTGTCCATATAATTGTAAATTGTATTTATCATAGCAATTATTATTAACAGCAATTGTAATAATACTTCTATAGTAGCCACATCAGAAAGAAAGAAATCAGTCTGGTGGTGAAGGTTTTTGCTGCCTTTTCCTCATGCTGAAGAGATTAAAAACTGAACACTAAAAAACAGAAAATGAAGGTGTTATATTTGGGCACTTACTCCTTGACAGTTTTGCTAAATATTCTATTCTCATTATTTGAGTGGACAGATTAATGTCTACACAGTGCCTACATAAACCCCTATACTGATGTTCAAAGTCTTTTTCATGGGTTCTCTATTTCTCTCTCTCTCTCTGCTACAACAGCCTATGAGAAGCTTGAAACACACCATCCATAGTAAACAATAAAAGAGAGAAGAAATTCTGTAAAATTCCAAAGAATAATGCAAATAAAAATTTTCTTATTATTTCTCATTAAAATGTATTAATCTATAGTGTATCTTATATAAAGGTTGACAAATTATTTTAAGAAGTTTGTTAGTAGAGGCCTAAGATATAGCTTAGCAATTTTGTACATATCTTTAGCTAAGAAATTAGGCTGCAAAACTTTAAAAATAAATGAATCTTTAATCTCTACTGTTTTAAAACTACAATGAACTAAGAGGGAATAAAGCAAAAAAGTAACCTGCGAAAAAGATCTACACATTTCTTGTCTCTTAGGTCAGAGCGTAAATACAGTAGCAGAGTTGCCTACTCTTTTCCTGAAAGTAAGATCAAATTATAAGTATTTATAAAAAGCACAAAGTTTGCTATTTGGAAATCTTCAATGGGTAAATCTCATAGTATTTT
This sequence comes from Trochalopteron elliotii, assembly GCA_024734555.1. Lineage (NCBI taxonomy): Eukaryota > Metazoa > Chordata > Aves > Passeriformes > Leiothrichidae > Trochalopteron > Trochalopteron elliotii. The sequence goes on from JANPWX010000360.1 coordinate 3,773,354, forward strand.
TATTTTGCCTTTGTCAACATAAAGAATGGCTCCTTTTCTCCCTCCTGGGAGGAATTTTTCTCTGCTTTTCTATTAAAATGACTGAAACTTGAACCAGTAAATGTCTGAAGAAGGAGAAAGAAATAGAATCTAAGAAAAGTAAAAAGTTTGAAAGCAACTGGAAATTGACAAATAAGAGTCAGAGCAGAGAATTATGGCAGTTTGCCAACCAGCTGCAAAAACTAATTCAGCTTTAGATAAAGAGATTTTAAAGGGGAAAAGGACAAGAAAACTTCAGAAAAAGGAAGAATAAAGGAGCAAAGAATAAATCCTTAGAGCTGTGTTAAAGAAGAAACATAGGCAGTGCTTTGTTGTTTTAACTGCAGAACTGCAAGAGGGGCTTTTCATTGAGACTTTGAATAGCACCAAAGAAACAGGCAGAATAAAGTGGAAGCACTGAAGTTTTCCTTAATGCAGTAGCTTATAGACAGCCATCCAAAAAGGATTTAAAATAAGCTTTTCTAGACAAATAGAAATTATTAATGTCAGTTAGAATTTTCTTCAATAGTCTACATATAAACATAAAAACCACAGTGTTACACATGATCCTGTGTACAAATTCATGGTGAGCAGTGACTGAGATTGTTAGACAAAGAAAATGAAGTAGTTGAAAATATCAATAGAGGCCACCTTTACCTGGAAGAGAAAAGTATGTTATATTATATTATCAGCAAGATTTATTTATTTATTTGGTTGGGTTTTGTTTATTTATTTATTTATTTTCAGATACATCATGTTTTTTTTATTTCATGGTCAGAGAGCATGTAAAAGAATGAAGTGATGAGTGCTGTCTGGTTACAACAGCAGACCAAAATAGCAAGCTGGCATACAAAATAACATGAAGGAAGGTGGTCACAGGCTTGTCTTCTCATCTGTCACTAGGCCTTTTCATCAAGCTGTGAATAGCAGGTCAGCATGATGTACAGTCACTGGTTATTGTGGAGAGATCTAATGACTGCATCCACTGTGCCCCACTGCAGCACACTCACAAGCTCCCTTAGGACAACATCTCCTGACCAGTCAGACTATACAGAGCATAGAAGGCCACTCAAGGGGCCCTCAAAACACCATCTCAGAGCTCACAAGAGGGTTCCCTGAGAGTGCCAGGCTCTGAGAGTGAGCTCACATATGCCCTCTATATGAACCAGATCCTTTCACATCCATTATTCACGGTCTGACTGCTGCATGAAATTCCCAGAGCAGCATAGCATGATTCTGCAGCTTTCATCTTGCATGGGCAGGAGACACAAGCTCACATTACAGCATGAAACTTAGGTGCATAAAAGTTCTGGCATTAAAAAGATAAGGGCAATTTTGGCTTGCAAATAAAATAAATAAAAGGACTTGACGTGTAACTGCTGTGAAAGTTATAGTTTCTGATTTCATACAAGCTTAGGCAAATGAGAGACTGAAGCTATGTTTTATTTTTTATGGCTACATTTTCCAGCAGTCAGCTGCTTCAGAATAACAATAAAATAACATTCCTAATGATAATTGTTTTTCTTTTGTGAAGTTTCTTTGGCAGTTTTTATCTGCCTAATAATTGTTCTGCTACTTATCAGTGCTGAAGGCTAGACTTCCACTGGAGTATAACAAGTGAGTATGTTGCCTTTGTGCCTTCCATGACATGTAAGATTCCAAACTTTGTCACCATCCTTATTTTCTGTTGTCTCGTCCCATTCCTAATTTTTCATTCTATGTTTCTGCTAATGTTTTGCATTAGATATTTTAACATGGATTTTCTGAATTGAAAGTGCTTTCATTAATTTTTTGGTGGTTTTTTAATAAATGTTCCTTCCCTTGGGTATGCATATCTTATAATAAGTATGTTATTTGAATATGTCCCAGCTGTGTGAGTGAACCATACCCAACAATAAACTGCAAGAGAAGGAAAATTATTCAAAAAATATGTCACTTTTTGTTCATATCCTTCCTGTGACATGGAATTTTTCTGGAAAAACTTTTTGATACATTAATAAATTGGGTGAGGGGGGAAGGAAAGAAGAAACGAATTATTTGAGAAAACATCTGGGCTGGAAAATTAATCTCACAGGTTTCAAATGGCATTCTCTCCATCAGTGTCAGTGGGTCCATCAGAATGTCTTCCAAATTATTATCTGTCATTTGTGATGAGGAGAGCAAACTCCTTGGAGTAAAGACAATTTGTATATAATATTGACAGCACTTACACTGCATGGTAATGGAAAAGAATTCTATTATCATCTGCTCTAGTGTTTAAATGCTGTTATTTGTAATTTGTATGGTAAAGATGCTGTTAGCAATTAAATGAGAATTTGTGAGTCATGAAAAAATAACAGTAAGGCATCTGCTATGTCTTTTCATCCTGTTATTCTAGATATTTAATAATAACTGCTGAAAGTGACCAGGGATTTCCGTCATTCCATTGCTCCATCACTCAAATACCTTCACTGATATTAAGGATTTTACTAATGTGAATCAGAGTTTGTGGACTCAAACTATGCTTCTACAGCTAAAAACATTAATTTGGCAGTGACCAAACTACAGCTCTGGAACCACTGAAAGAGGAACTACTGGAGAAGTGGCTGCCCATGCATGTGTCAAGTCCAAAACATATTACATGTGTTCCAGGACACTGGGGGTGTTACCTGCCAACCTGTTATCTCCCAAATGCATAAAAACACATTTATGCCATATGGATTCTAAATTCCTTTTAAATACGGATGTTCATGCATGATTCACTACTATATTACTTCAGGAGTATTGGTTGAGAAATAGCATGCAATATTGGTATAATAATGTAACCTTATCTCTGATTTTATCAGAGAAAAGTGTTACTTTTTTTTTTTGTTTAGATTTGTCAGACCATAAAACTGAAATATTAGTGTTGCCTTTAACAATGTCTAATTAGTAACCATTTGTATTCAACAACTTTCTTTATTTTTATTGGCTTGAGTTACACTGGGCTTTTTCAAAAGTGTTCTATGAACTGACTTTTTGTACTTTCTTCAAAGCTTCATTATCTTTCGGATGACAAAGTAATTTTAATTTCTGTATTTTTAATCTCCTTATATCTAACTTTTTACTTTAAGTTTTGTCTACAGAAGTGCATATATTTACTCATTTATTTAGATAACTTTTAATGGAAATTTGCATTTTCATAAGGACACTCTAATAGTTTTAGATGAGTTGTGTTTGCTTTCCTAAAAGCCATTTTAAAGGCTGGCCCTATCCAGTTCCCTTCAATAATAATGAAACTCTCCATCTGGGATATAGCTATGATCCTAGGAGGTGAATAGATTAGCCAAAAAGAAACCCCACAAATAATTTGCAGCCTTGTCAGATAGCTTTGATAGTCTCTGTAAACCATACTGGAGAGTAGTCTTCTCCATGACTCAAAGAGCGAGCTCAGGTACTGCAAAAATTGGCTTCTTCTTGGAAATATAATTTTTGTATCTTAAAGTTTCAGATGGAAGCTAAAAGGATTGTGTAAGACGAGCATCTTGAAGAGACTAGTTTGATAAATTTTTGTCTACCTCTGTGGTGGTGTACATTTTGGGATTTCCAATGATTCTGTATGTTTTTGCTCTTTGTTTATAATGGTTCGTTCCTACACCCCCATGCCCAGACCCCCATGGTCCTTCCCTGGTAATGGACCTTGTCAATCACCCTGTAAAAACTAGGAAGATTCTGGTGAAGATGCTAGGTGATTCGGCAGAGTCCTCAGGTTCTCACCTTCCTTCACTGTATCCCCGTTCTGGGTCACACCCCCCCTCCTGGATTGGTTCTGGGTTCCCCCTGCTCAGTGTACACCCCTGGGGTACTTAAGGTGAGGACAGAGGGCCAGAGCTGGCTCTTGCTCGTGGGCAGCTCGCCAGGACAGAATAAAGCCTAGCGAGAACCACGTGAAGGGTCCACTCTTTCTTCCACGCCTCCAACCATGCTTCAGCCTGAGGTTCAGACCCACAAAACTTTCCTTATATGAGGGTGAGAGAGCAAGCCAGCTGGTAAAGCAGCTCAGGACACTGACATATACCTGTGGAACAGTTTGATAAATTTTTATAACATTTTGCAAAACTTTTTGCTCTGTCTGTATTCATGGCCTGTTGTGTCTCCAAATCAGAGATAGAAATTACTGTTTTGTTTTTTGGACACTTGATGTTTAGCATAAGGGCCTGAATTTTCTGTACCATGGAGAAAGCTTTAAAGAATCTCTGCTCAAAATATTCTCCTTCTAGCATATTTAAGCTTTGAGAGCTTTGAAAATGAATGTGTAGCAAGGGCCTTAGAGCTATCTGGTTATAAACCAAACAAAAAGGTAGCAGAGGCACATGAATTATAAAAGCTCATCAGAAGTCCAGAACTTGAAAACTCCTACAAGAATTTTTTTTTTAAAAAAATTACTTTGACCATACTAAGATTGCATTTATCGTCTTTCCTTAATAATATTACAGTTGAAAAACAAGGCGAGTTTGGGTGGTTTTTTTTGTTTTGGTTTTTTTTTGTTGGTTTATTTTTTGTTTGTTTTTTGTTCTTTAACATAAGAAAGCTTTTTAATTGATGAAAAACCTGATTTCCTTTCAGTTAAAGGAACTAAATCAAGTGTAAATTTCACCAATAAAATGCACTGCTTGCATTTAAGTCTTAAACCATGCCAGTAGAGCACTGCAATATTTAATCTTTTTTTTTATAATCTGCATCATTATTTACAAATCCCTAAGTGTGGAGATTTACAAAACAACTGTGGGAACTATTTTTTATTGCAGCTGTTTTTTGGCAAAATATCTTACCTGCATCAGAAGCTTCAGCTAACAACCAATGATTTAATTTTCTACCCAGTGTTTCTTGCTATTTTTTTTTCCTCTTCTGTGCTTCATGGAAGGTAGAGTGCTGCTAGTGTTCTACCCTTCCAGCAGTGTATGCAATATCCTAGCCTACAAATATATAATAGAAATACTGCTTGTAACTTGAGTTAAAGTTATTGATTTGTTTCTTTGTCAAACTTAACACATTTTTATATTTTTTGTCTCCCAAGTTTTGGTTTACTACCTAAGCCATTAAAGTTATCTGGCTTCTTAATTATTTTTTAAATTTCTTTGGCCATCAATAAGATACAGTATTAGTTTTGTAATCTTGAAGTCCGTTTTGTCAACTAAGAAAAATATTTTTTAAAAAAAGTAACTGTCAGAGAATTCTAATAGGCTTATAACTGTATTAGTTTAGAGCTGAACAGGCTGAAAATGTTCATAAAATCCACATTTCTGTTGGAAAGTGCTAGAAGAAGGATCTGCTCTTCCTTTTAGTGCATTTCTGTTCAGCAGTACCTACAAATCATGCTGTGTGTACATTACCTTGGTACTGGATGTAGGAACCTAAAGCCTGCTTAGATTATGCTTTAAAAGCTGGCAGTGTCTTATGATCTCTGTTTCTTACCCTTGTTGCTCAGTAAGTATCTTCTATGAATAAATATAGATACAAATTATTAACAAATTAAATAATGTGTGGAGCATAATTATTGTATTACCAATTAATACATATTTTTCCCAATGTTTAAGTAAACTATTGATTACAACAATTAAAAATTCTTCTTTTTCTAAAAGATGTATTATAATTGGTAGCGATATATTAGTAAAGATATTTTTGAAAGGTGCCCAAAGGTGCCATGCAGCCTGGCTGCTCCCTGGGTGGTTGTAACATTTGGGGCTTTCCACAAATGTCTGACACTCACTGCCTGGTCCAGCTGCCATTGCACTCCTCTGGACAGGGGGGACACTCCTCTGGAACCCCTGAGGGCTGGGCCGTGGGCAGAATCTCAGCTTGGAGACTGCATAAATGGTATTAGTTGAAATTCTTATCTAAGCCTGTCCATGATATTTCAGATTAATAAGTGAGTTTATATACTCTCTATGAGTTAATGTACATATTCATTGTTGCCGTTATGGACTTGTACTTAAAAATAGCATATCATTTTCACAAAATTTTTTAGGATTCTTTAAAATAAAAGTTACATATTGTTGAATACATATTGATTTTTTTTGTGCATGCTCATTAGCAGTTTTGTATTAATGGCTTTATGAATTTCCTGTTACGGATGACAAGATAAAGCACTGTTATCATTTTTTGATCTGTAGACCTAAATATCATATAGCCTTTACACAGATAGAGCTAGTCACATGAGTTTGCAGTTGATTTATTAGTCAAATTAATTTGTTACTTAGATGATGCTTTATCCTGAATTATTTACTAAAGGAATCCCTTGCAATAAAAAATCTTTAGGACTGATTATTAAAAAGTAATAATATAACCTATGTTTCAAGTATCAGAGCAAAAAAGAAGTCTTTGTGTAATAGTATTTGTCGGTGCAGAGTAAATAAACATATTATTTTGAATAGGTACATGCAGTTCTTCTATTTGGTAGTTGCCCATGCTACCCATGCCTTGTGATTCATTGAGGTCTAAAAAATTGCTCCCAGAACATTTGATATTCTGTTTTTATCCAATTAAGTCAATAATCACAAGGATTTGGAGTTCTCCATTAATACTTTGTGGTACAAAATTGGTTGATATTAACCTGTCAGCTCAAGTGGATTAATAGCTGGATGTCATTAGTAGGTTGTGGAAATGCTCTTAATCCATTTTAGGATGAAGCCAGACAGGTTAGTTTAAATCATCTTAGCTGGGTTTCAATTAGTCTAAACCCATACTATGTAACAGTATGATGACATACACATGTGTCATTTAAATCTATATTTACTTCAGCAGTTTCTTTCCCACATGCATTAGTCAGCATCTCTCCTCTGAGAATAAGTGCCCTGCCATGTCTGTCAGCTGAGCTGTCCCATGCTCTCATATCTGCACCCACTGCAGTCAAGTTATCAAAATGTCATTATTAGTTCAAGCTGTTTCTAAAATTCTTTATAAGGAAGGTATCATAAAATTTATATGAAATCACATTTCAAAATATTCACAAGGCATCACATTCATTATTTGAGCTATGTGAAATTTCCTCCTGGCATCTAAAAAGTTACATTTGACAGAATGAAACTGCACTTAAGTGTTACAAAGGTCTTTGCCTGGAATACTTCTGTGTGCCTCCTTAGACATCAGTGAACCTATACTAATACACAGTAACTGAAAGTGGAGCAGGAGCATCATAACGGTGGAGAATGCATCAAAATGCATGTTTCATCTTCTGAGCATTTACAGAACAATATTAATTATTCTGTCCCCTAATTAAAATTACTTTACCCTACAGTAATTGTTGAAAATAATTTGCTACTCAAGCAATTTACTGTCATTTTGGGTAATGTTCTAAGTTACTATCCCCTGATTTACTTAGGGAATGTATATTAGATGCATTCTGATCTCCCTCAACTCTGTATGATCCTCCCCGTAGTGACGTGATGGGGCCACACGGTTAACATGTTTACACTTAGAAGGCAGCACTTCAGACAACTCAACCCTTTTGTTTGATGATGGATCTCCCCTTTAGCCTTGTCTCCTTTTGTGCCCACCACCACTCTTAATCTACATTTTCTCTGTTATTGCACAATGATTCACTCAGTTATTAACCTTGTCACTATTCCTTGCAGCAAGTGGGCTTTTGGTACAGCTGTTCTGTAGCTTCTCAACCACTTACACCTTGAGTCCCAGAAAGCAAAATGCTCACTGAGGAGACATCTCAAGAAATAGCTGAGGCTGAGTCCCAGATATCTTCTACACTATTAGATGCCAGACATGAGAGATTACTTTTTTGCAAACCCTTCATCATTTGAGGCCCAGCATTAAAAGACACCTGATTTTTAGTGTTTGACAGTGTTCTGCATAAGACAGCAAAGTAACCAAAAATCCTAAACCATTAGTATATCTGAAATTTCATAGTGGTTGATCGTTTCAGAGCAGCAAGGATAGGTATTGAATGGATTCCGGAGAGGGATAGAAAGAGAGAAAGAATGACTCAGTAATGTCAGTCTATTTCATGGACTGATACAAACAGCGGTCCTTAAATTACAACTTGCTATTGTGAAGTTTCTGTCCTGCTGTGAGCTTTCTGTCCTACTGGAAGCTGATTCCTTTGAAAGAGCAAATGTACATTTTTGGGTTATATGTACATAAACAAAAATGTGGAACTATATCTGCCTTCAGGAAGAGGGAGGTTTTTTCACTTGTCATGGTTCTGGGAGCCAACCAAACACTGTTTGTTGTATGGGACTGGACAAGGTAAGACTCCCTTCATTTTTCAATCCATGTGGAAATATATTTTCTTAGCACTGCAACTGTCACCAGCTGATCCAAAACACAATGAAGCCTGATTCCTCAGAAGGAGGAATTCTGCAAATGCCAGCCCTGCAAACATTAACCATCCCTTTTGGCCAGTTAGTAACGAGAGTCAAATTGCAAACCTTTACTAGCCCAACTTACTTTCACAAAGGGGAAATTCAAATTTTTTGTCCTAAGTAAAATATTTGTGCAACTTTATAAAGCTCTTTTCTGCTCCAACTCTCCAATTGCACTGTATCTTCCTCTTATTTATTGTAACTAGAAACAAAGAATCAATCTAAAAATCTTCATGATTTAATTTGATCTTGCATAATTTGAAAGTTAGAAAAAAGTTTAGTAATTTTAAGAATTTTTAATAACTTTCAGGTATGGAAAGGTTTGATTTGTTAAAAGCAAAATAGACTAGAATGTGTTTATCAGTGTCTCTGTCTTATTGCATAATTATGCAGTACTTTGAATTAACAGATGGGATGAGTTACACAGTTACAATACAAAATTCAGAGTGCAAGGCCATGACACAACACACATCATTTGAGATGCTGTTCATGTTTTGTATTCTATATCTTTTAGAGTGTTCTCCCTTCGAGCACTGAGACAGTGCTTAGAAGACTTATTAAAGAAGTTCTTGGAAGTGAAGTAAAGCTGTACATATAGTATTTTTAGGGTAGGGATTACTTTTTAGTTACTTCTGAGGAATATAACAAAGTCTAAACAAAAATAATGCTTCATGCTTACTGAGACAGAAACAAATTCAGAGTTAAGATGTTAGATACTTTTATTCCAATAATAGTACATCTGGATCTGTTAATCCAAATGACATTGCTGAACTGAACATCACATTTATATTCTTTAAATGTGTTTTGTTCTTTTGTTCTTTAAGATTTTCAGTACATAAGAATACTCTGGAAATTATGAAAAAAGCCTGACACTAAAATAAGTATAAAGTTTACTTATTTACACGTTTTATTTAATGTAAAAAGTAGGATGTTTTCAATCTCTTGGCATGCAGTTAATATTTATGGTAACATTATTGTGGCTGAGTTAAAAATACAAGAAAACAAAACTTTTGGATTTTTTACTACATCTTTTTAAGCAGTCTTCAAACAGTGTGATATCTGTCAGTACTGAACTATAATTATGTTCCAAACAAGACACAGCATGGTTTAAGGTACAAATAATCTCTTCTCAGTCATGTCTGGTTCTGTGATAGGCCAATTTGACTCTGGACTGTGTTTACTGGGAACCACAAGCCCTAAAGAGAATGGTGCTGAGATATCCCTATAACTTTAGACTGTGACAGCAGAGTTCAACTTAGATTATTGGTTTGGGCATTTGGCCAACATTACTGGAGCTGCTGGCAACAATGTGAGGAAAAGAAATCAAGAGAGGAGTCAGTAATGAACCCTGCGGCTGGAGCAGAAACTAGTGACAGCAAGGTATGATTGAAAAAGGTGGAGAAACATCACTGCAACACTACTATGCTACACAATTTATGAGTGTTTTAAAACTTCTCTATTTCATACAGAAAAAAACATATATACATATTTGCAAATGTGTATTTTTATGGATGCACACAGCACACACACACAAACAGAAATATGTTGCTGTATAAACATTAATTTTTGCATTTAGTGTCTAGAATATCAGGTGAAATTCCAGCAAGAGTTTTATATTAAATTTCCTGAAGTGTGTTGGTAGACATTTTTGAGAGGAAAACAAAGTAAAATGGAAATTCTGAGCTACTGCAGCTTGCCAAGCTGTTCAGTTTTATTTGGGACATCTTAGGAACATATAAATAAAGACAAAGTGGCAAAATATCCAAGTGCTTTCAGATTTAAGGAAACAACATACATTCCTCCTGCCCCAGAAAGCAATTATTTAATTTTAGAATGTTTACTGGCATCAGTGTTAGTTTTTCTGGTAGACAGTGAGTAAACAAGCTATAATGCTGTCTACAGTATAAACTTTTAAGCCTAAAGTCTTAGCTTGCTGCTGTCAAATTCAAGGGCAAAGCTCCAGTTGACTTCACTGGAGCAGGGATGAAGTATGAGACTAAATAGAGTTCAAGCTAGCTTGAAATTTATTGCACAGAGATCCATTTTTATTGTTGTAAATATTTCCTATATACCATTCTTCTCTACAAAAAGAGAAAAGTTTCTGAGCATCTATATGGCATTTGTACCTTACTCAGTGCAGTAGTTTCTATTTCTACCACCAACTTAATTTTTCAGAATTCATTTGAGTAACATAATTCTATTTGGTTTGACACTATATTTTGAACTTTTAGCCCCAAATTGCAGATGTTTACAGTAAGATATGCATAAGGAGAATGAAAGTTTTAAGACTACCAGTTTCCCTTATAATGCCTGCTAATCTACTTAACTGAATCCTTCTTTCTCTGATAATTTGCATTATCTGTTCATTTTTTCTTCTAAACCAACATTTGTTGTGGAGCTTATGAATTTTTTTTAACCCTGTGTATTTTACCATATTGAACTCATAGTCTTTGAATTTCTTATATATGTTAATTCCTGACTAGCTTTATATCCAGAGCTGGGTTGATTTTGCTGCCGCAGTTTAGTTTCTATTATCACCTATGCCAAGTCTAGTCTTTTTATTTTTAGCTATACCTAAAAAAGAGTAATTTTTATAGCTTTAAATCAAAACTAGAAATAAGAAAGTCCACATACAGCATGATCTGTCCATGTCCCCAGGTGCTTATTCAGTTCCTATTTCTTCGTGTTCTGTTTTTCAGCTATTAACTGATCTTTTTATTCCTGTAGACCCTCCCTTAGAAACTGTCTGTTAAATTAGGAACTGATTTTAAAATAGCATTCAGCCCAATCTAGAACATTAAAAAATGGTACTTTATAAAAAAATTTCAATTTTGGAAACTGCAGATTACCCATCATCTGGTTTCCTCAATGAAAGTCTAAAATGGCAGAGTTCCTTTTAACCCAAAAGCCTCATAAAGTAGCAGAAAAATGGTGCTTATTCCATTTACCTAAGAATCTAAATCCTTCACTTCTCACCAATCCAAAATGTTCATTAATATACATGGAAATTTTTGATCTGTGAAAATTGCAGGACAAGCCTCGATATGCACCACTATTTATAATACAGAGGAAGGTTAACTGAATGCCTTGTTCTCTGTAAGAATAAATAACTGACCTGGTGTTTGTCACTCAGAAATGGAAATAAAAGAGGTGTGTTACAGGAATTGTTATAAGTTCCTTAAAAAGGCCTAAAGAAAGTTAAGCGAAAAGACACATGGAGTTTTTAGTATTGCTCTTTAAGAATGTACAAAAAAGGAAAGAAATCAAATTTAGAAGATTTATGTCCCCTTCTTTTCTCTTAAACAAAATGGTGTTCACTGATTGATATGACTAAGTGACAGAGGGTCTGGGGAGTGAAACATGAACTAGAAATGAGACGTCTAAAATATCTAGGAGATGGGAGACATCACAGAAAGTATATACAACATGAAAGAATAAGAACAGGCCACTGGACCAATCAGTTGATGAGGCCTTGAAATATGCCTTCACTTACACTTCCCGAGCTTAAGCAATGGCATGTCCTACTTTTCTTCAGAGGAAAAAAAAGACTGGAGCAATACCTGCAGGGTCCCTCACTTACTAGTCTAGACCAAGTCAGCATACAATATATTGTGCTGGCAGGGGGATTGTTGTTCAGCAGGATGTTTGCCCCATCTGGTTTGGTGAGATACTCAGCTCTGACTTAGATGCTCGAAAAACCTTTCTGAAGGACCTCCACTGACTAAACAAGGACAAAAGCCTTAGCTTGGGAGAAAAAAATATGGAAAAGGGAAAAATTAGTAACTGTTTTACTCCAAACCCTGTGCCTCACTTCACCTTCAGAGATTTATTTATCTTTCTTTCCTCACTGCAGCAGGGAGGCAGTGTGAAACTCCCTCATTTTCCGTGGCACAGCAAGCATTTCTTGATGAGTCAGTAAGGTTACACAGACTAGCACAGCCAAAGGATGAGAGTCCAGTTACTGCCACTCACGTCCTTAACCAGGTTTACAGGGGAAATATGACAGCTCTGCAAGATCTACTTTTCCATTTCCTACTAAAACTTGTATAAAAACTCCTGCTGCAAAGTTACAGATATAATGTAGACTACATAATGGAATCAGAACTATTATAAAACTAATGCTTCTTCAGTTTTATTTGATTTAGAATTTTGCAAGATTTGTGGTTAACATATTAAATAATTTTCTTTATGTTTGAATTTTCTTTTCTTTTCTTTTGAATGTCTTTGAAAATGTGTGGGAAAATGAGTACTCTTTTACATTGCTGATACTTAGATTATTCAGTGGTTTATGCATCTCTTGTAGTAGACTAAAATTATATTACATTTTAACTAATTTTAGAAAATGAAAGGGTAGACAGATTTTTATTTTAACACAATAGCTCAACATTCAGTATTGTAAAATGTACTTAAGTACTATGTAAACTTAAAGGAATGAAGAATGAAGTGGCATTTAAATAAAGTCCAGTCATAGAAGTATTATGCTTTCTTTATAAGAATTTTGCATCTTATAAACTATTAGAACACTTAGAAATGCCAAAAAATATTGTTCTGCTTTTACATAAACTTTTCCAAGCCTGTCAAACCCTGGACATTTTTAGAAGCCCTTGTTTGAAATTTGCAGAAACCTGCATTATTTCTTGGTTATAGTATCTCTCAGAAATAACCCTTGTTTTAGAAGGGACAGTAGAAAAGTAAATTCAAAGTAGAATTTTACAATTTCCTAACGAATTATAGATTTTTAGTGATATCAGATATGTACATTTTTGATCTGAAGTACAGGCTTATAGATTCATTTGGCTGTTTACATTTGCTATGAGAGAGACAAAAAAAATATTAAGTATGTATCTGGGGCCTACCACATATCCATTTTGCTTTTGCCTCCATAATCAGCTCTGCTTAAATCAACCAGTCCTGGCCTGGGTACCACTAATAGAGACTGGATGAAAATGGGATTGTCCAGAGACTATCAGTAGCTTAGGAGAATCACAGATGGATCTCCTTTTAGATGCTGAAGTCTTCTCCAGTAGCACTCACAATGCTTCATTCTGGAAGTCAGCAATTTGAGTTTTTTTCATTGATCTGTTCACTATGTCTTTGCTGGCCTGCAGAGATGCAGTGTGTTTGGAAAAAATTATCTTCAATGAGTGCCCATAAAATTTTCCATACCCTCAATTTTATTTCCTGCTTTATTTCAGGACCTGAAGTCCTGTAATATTCCCACTACACGTTAGGTTTTTTCTGAGTCTCCTTCCTTCTTCACATAAAAAATATTTAGATTACAGGGTCTCCTTTCTTTCTCCCACAAAAATATTTAGCCCATAGGGTGATTCATTGAGGTCCAGAGGAAGTCAAAGCCAACTGCCCAGTAGTGTGGCTACAGTGACAAAAGCATTGTGAACACAACCAGCAATTTCTCATGGAAGAAGGATCAGTTTTCCCTGCAGGTGATCCAAAATGACACTATGAAGCCCACCTTCTTTCCTAGCACTGATTTTACACAGATTACAAAATCAAAGACCCATGTATTAAGAAGGGTACTTGGAGCTCCCAACAGCTATTACCTTGTGACATACTTACTCTCTGGTGAGGATAAAGCATATCTTTGTTGGGCAGATCTGGATTAAGGTATTATTTTCTCAGAGAGTTAAAGACTATCAATGTCGTTAAGCTCAACCTGCAAGGTGCATTGCTGTTACTATTTTTCAAGTAGGTTAAATGACCTATATAAAGAAACTTAAAAAACCCAACCAACCGGCCAACCAACCAAAAAACCCCACCAACCAAGCAAAAACGCCAAACTAAAACACAAGAGAAAGAAGCCAGTCTTCCAATAGACAGGAGAATCAGAAAACAAATGTCCCATTCCTTATTACCATACCAAAAGAAGCACACATTGATTACCTTGATATACAAACACCTGTGTAAAGTAGAATAGTCCTACTACACTGACCTGTCTGATAAATAACAATCTCATAGAAAATCACACAGCTTGGATAATACTTTTGAAATCTCTAATTTTTTTTCAACCCTCTATTTTCTTGTAAGAATCAACATGTAAATGGCAAATACTCCTAAAATCAATGAGAAATTTCTAAAGAGCCTTCACAAGGCCCAGGAATCACAAGTTTTGATTTGTCCTAAGACATTACAATTCTCTGCAACTGTAAACCTCAGTTTATTTCTACCTAAGCATTAAAAAAAGAAAAAAGAATTTAAAAAAAGGAAGAGTGAGAGAGAGCAAGGGTGAGATTGAGAAGAGAGTGTTAGGCAACTATACAGGAAACATGTTTTTTTTCCCTTCAAACTACAGAAATTACTTGTCCTTTGGCATACACCTTTTCAAGTGTTATTTAATTAAAATAAATGAGAAACATTTAAGTTAAATTTAGCATAACAAATTATATTAGCCTCATGATAAGATAAGAACATATATTACTGTTTCCAACACTTTTTCTGGTGGATTTATTCTGTTGTGTGAACATAATTCTTGCTCTTCATTTTAGGAAAGGAACATATCCTATCGCTATTTAAATCCTTTTCAGATAAAAGAGAACATTTAGATAAACATATTTTTTTATGCTGTCTCTATAACTGAGTTTTACTACACCGTGCTTTCTGAAGTGAATACATGTAAGGCTTTGTAAGATTTATAACTTTGGAGAGGTTTTGCATACTTTGATTGGTCTCAATTATAATATGTATATATCTTCTGATCCTGGGAAACTGGGACCTATGTTCATTTTAAGGATAAAAGAAGAAAAACAACCCCTGGTTATTACAGAAGTAGTTTATCTAGATTATAAATCAGATTTTTATTCATAAATGTAGAACGTGCTTTTGCAAAATAATTATAAACTATTCTCATAGCTGCAAGGTTTTATTTCTTACACTTTTTTCGTCCCAGTAGATGAATATCAAACTTTCTTTGTGTACTTGCAAAAATAAAATTCAGCTGCTTAAAAAGATTAAAACTCATCAGATACAGAATTTAAGGTCACCTCAATAGGGTGTATTTTTAAACTCTGGCACGCCAAATAAATATTTCCTATTTATTTTAAATAAGCGTATATCCTTAACTATATTAGTAAAGAGGATTTTTTTCCTCTTTTTAGTCCTTTATTGAAAAATGAATGCATTAGTTTAGGAGGAGAAAGAAATCAATAGGACTCTGTACTTTGACTTATCTATCTGCAAAAAGTCAATTGGATGGAGGGAAAATATTGTTAAAGAATTCCTCAGTGTTTAAAAGAAGAGGGTCACTTGATAATGTGTATGACAGAAAAATATCTGGTTTAGACTTAAATTTGATTTTTTAGTATAATTTACATAGTATGCAAAACATGCTTAGAATCAGCAGATATATGACATATTATATGTTGTACAAGTTGATTTTGTATTCACTAGTTACAACTTATTTTAATGTCTTCTAATATTTTAAGATTTTTAGATGGCCCACTGGGAGGTGCATGCTTTCACACGCTGAAATACAAAGTCAGGAAGACTTTTCAAGGAGGCTGTTAAAATAGCCTTTTTACCCCACTGGCTATGTAGAAAATTTAGGTGTTCAGTCCAGAAGAGGTAATTCAGGTGCCATCTGAAATTTGGGCAATGCTAGAAGCCTGAGTAAGATCAAATGACTCCTAACAAGCAAAAGAGGCCCCTTAGGAGACCTATTATTAAAAAAAAAAAAAAAAAAAAAAAAAAAAGTCTAACAAAAAAGCCACTAACCAACCAAAAAACCCAAACCCAAAACAAACAAAACCCAAAACACCCAGGTTAAGGGTTGTCTTTACTGTGCCAAAAGAAAGGGAACATGAATTTGGTAAAAAGGATTTGGCCATTCTGGAAGCCCAAAATAACTCCTTTCTTTTAATCCAGAAAACATTTTAAGAAGTTGCATGTCCATAGTAAAAAAGTATGCTCAAGTACAATATGCAGAGCTATCCCTAGTGCAAAACTGGAGAGAAACATAGTAATAAATTGAATTAATAAGTAAAAAGAATGAATATACCCTCTAGACCTATCAAAATGGTTAATACATTTATTGAACTATAATTAGAAGAAAAAGAGTGCATATCTACAAGCAGCTGGAGCCTAGCTGGGATAGAGGAGAAAGCTGAATCTTTTATTTTCTCTCTAGGTATCTCAACTATAGACAATTGGATTGTTTCAAACACAAGTAGTGTAAAACAAGGTGAATTTCTTTATCTCAAAAATGCTATGCCTTTGAACACCTATGCATCTGTTGAATAACATATCCAAAATGGTAAATTTTCTGCTAATTGGAAATATCTGAGAGTTCATATATCATGAATCAACGTTTCACCCGTTCCCTTTGTTTTCAAGAATGATTCTAAATACTGATGCTATGCCCCTGTGGATCTCTTGTAAAATAATTCAGTTATTTGAACAGTTTTTCATCTGGGGAATTCAGGTTTTTGTGGAACTGCTTTATTAATAGTTTCTACATTTTTTTTCCTTTCATTTCCAAGTCAACAGTCTAAATTTATAGAAGAGATGGTGAGTTAAGATAATTACTATTTCTCTGTCTGTGAGAATGCTTAAAATCATCCTCCTTATTGATTTGATTTCTCACAGAAAAGAAAAAATAAGAAAACAAATATTTTAAGCTGGAATTGTCCACAATTATAAAGTGAGTAAAATGAGAGATAAGAAGGAATCCACAGGACTTGATTTGCAAACAAGCAGAGTATTCATTTGGACCTGCTATTTTTGGAATCAGTTCAGTCACAGGATTTTCCGAACAACACTGTTGACCTTTCATATATATATATATATATATATATATATTTTTTTTTTTTTAACAAATAAATTACAGGGAAAATCTCCCTAGTGCAGCTATACTTTAGTGTTCAGGAGAGTGATCAAACTGTGCACAGCAAGAAAATACAGTATCTTAAAGTTCTGTCATTAAAATTTCAGGATAAATGCTAAATATACCAAAACCATGAGTTTTTTCTTTTGACAGCACAAATTTCCTAAATAAATTAGTTAAGTAAATTTCAGTAAGTTCTGAATATTTTAATTCAGAATATTTGTGAAACTTGGGACCCTTTTGGAAACTATTAATATGGCATTATACCTACCTCCAAGATAAAACACAAGTGCACAAATTTTTACAGTCAGAAAAAGGAAAGAGACAGAAAACTGTGATAGTTTCTCAGAAAAAGATCAATAATAATAAAAAAACCCTACTGAAATCTTCAAATAATAAAAACATGCCAATAAATTTTTAGCAAAGATAAAAAATATATTTTCTGTTGAAAACCATTATACCTAATACATAAAATTATGTACCTATGTTAATCAAAATAATGTAAAAAAGAATAAATATAAACATTAAAATAAACTGTAGTCAATAAAGTTCCTTAAAATTGTGATGTGTAGTTTTGAGCCTGACAATATTGATAAAGATACTCTGCTTCATTTGATCTCAAACCTAAAAAAAATCAGAAATAAGCCCGTTCTGCCCAGTAATGTTTTAGTTTATGATACAGGATTCCTAATCAACAAACTATTTTCTGGTTTGTTTTTTGTCATGCCGCCACAGGTCAGCAGTACCTGCAACATTAGCACAGAAGACAATTGTGGTAGGTTGACTCTGTCTGGATGCTAGATACCCATGAAAGCTGCTTAAATACTCCCCATCTCAGCTGGACAGGGAAGAGAAAATATAACAAAGATTCATGAATTGAGGTAAGGACTGGGAGAGAAATCACTCACCAAACACTATCATGGGAAAAACAGGGTCAGCTTGGGGATATTAATTGAATTTATGACTAACAAAATCAGAGCAGGATAATAAGAAGCAAGATGAATTTTAAAAACACCTTTACCCTACCCCTTCCTCCTTCCCAAGCTCTACCTTATTCTCCTTCAGCAGCTAAGGGAGATGGAGAATGGGGGTTATGGTCAGTTCCTCAGAAATTGTTTCTGGTACTTTTCAGGTGGAAAGGATTTCCGCTCTCCAGTGTGGGGTTTCTCCCATAGGTGGCAGTCCTCCAGGAACTTCTTCAGTGTGAGTCCATCCCATGGGCAACAGTTCTCCACAGACTGCTGCAATGTGGGTCACTCTTCCATGGTGTGCAGTCCTCCAGGCACAGCTTACTCAAGTGTGAGGATCCCCTGGAGGATCATCAGTCCTACCAAGACACCTGCTCCAGCATTCGCTCCTCTCTCCACAGGCCTGCAGGTCTCTGCCAGCAGCCTGCTCCAGCACCGGTTTCTCCTGGGTTTACAGCCCCCTCTCAGGCATTCACCTGCTCCAGTGTGGGTCTCCTCCATGGGCTTCAGGTGGGTCTCTGCATCCCCATGGTCCTCCATGGGCTGCAGGGGCACAGCTGCTTCACCATGGTCTGCACCAGGGATTGCAGGGGAATTTCAGCTCCAGTGCTTAGAGTACCTCCTCCCTCTCCTTCTCCACTGACCTTAGTGTCTGCAGAGCTGTTCTTCTCACATTTTGTCACTATCTTCTTCTCTGGCTGCAATTACCTCTCTACAATAACTTTTGTTTGTTTCTTAAATAAGTTATCACGAAGTCATTACCACTGTTTTTTATTGACTTGGCCTTGACCAATGGCAAATTCATCCTGGAGCTGGCTGGCGTTGGCTCTGCTGGACATGGCAGAAGCTTCCAGCAGGTTCTCACCCCTGCAGTCCACACTACCAAAACCTGGCGATCAAACACAGTACAAAAACTTACATTGTCTTTGGAAGGCTGTTCTGAGGATGCACTGATGGCCAGATTTGCCCTCTGAACAAGACTGTAATCTTCAATAAGACCCAGATATTGCTGCAGGGTGTTCCTTTTTATGTGAAACCAATGTGCTTCAACATACCCATTGGCTCTGTAAATGCTGTTCAAGAGGCAGTTTTTGGGTTTGAAGTGAGCTTTTCAGAAGATACAGCAATTCTGAAGATACACACTGCTCCCAAAACATCTGAAAGAAGAGAATAGTTATAGCCCTTTCTCACCCAAACACAATCCTCTGTCCTTATTATGATTGGACACATTAGTTGTCTTAAATGCTTGCTGTTCTAACAATTATAATTTAGATGGAAAATATGCTATGCTGTGTGCAGGAAGCAGGAAAATTTTGTCAAAAGAAATATTTTCTGAGATCAACAGTCAGAAGGGGAACTTCTGCTCTACACTTGACTTCTTTATTGTCTTTAGCCTAGAACATTTTGTTTTCAGTCATCCTGCTGCTGTTGATCTATAACGTGCCTAGATTTTAATTTTTGTCTTGTCACAGCTACTGCTTACATTGTACACTGTAGATACACTATGTCTTTCCCCAATGATGTATAATGCTATATATAGTTGCGATTATCACCTATATATACAAGTAATATAAACCTTTTGAGTTATATTTTCTTTCTTTTTTTTTAATTCAATAACATTTGTGGCAGCTTCTAGTCATATGTACCACTTTCCCCATCTTCAGACCCAAGCTGGCAATTCTCATCCTGAATAGCTTTAAAATTGCTCATAGCAGTCAATGACAACTGAGGCATCACTGAAGAATGTCTCTTATCTCCAAGCTCCAATTTAGATCAGTCATTAAGCCTGAGAAAGCCTGAGCAAACCTGAGCTGTCATAGCGTTGTCCCTCATCACATGCTGTAAGCACAAAAAGTCAACTTCAAAATAAAATTTGTTCTATCTCTTACTACATTTTGTAATGGTCTAGTATGGACAATAAAGTTTGCTGAAATAGGACTGTCAATCTTTGGAGCACAGGTAACTATACAGACTTTTTCTCTAAGGAAGGCTACTCTACCTCAAATCTGATCCACATTAAATCATTTCCTTATATTTCTTCTTTTATGGTCCTTGATCTTGTTAGTGATGTATACTACATTGCTGTGTAGAGCCTATTTTATATAAGCATGCATTTTAGAAACATGAAATTAAAACATACATTTAAATATGAGAAGGAAAATATCTAAGTGTTTAAATATCTATTATATCAAACATATTAGGAATATTGGTATTTTTCTGCAGTGTCTCTATAGAAGCTTTCTTTCTTTTGGACAGTATTCAGTCTTAAAAGTGACAGTTGCAATCCTCTGTTTAGATTGTATTTCTGAATTTATACTACATTTTCAATTGTGTCTTAAAATAAGGTTGGGTGATTTTTTTGATTCTTTTTATTCTTTAGAGTCTTCTTCTGAACAGATTGAAGCTGAAAATAAAAATGTGACTTGAACGGGTTTTTTGACTTTCTGACAGTTATTTGATTGTTTGGTTAAGGCCCAGTTTGAAGAAAAAGTGCTGTAAACACTTGTGATTTACAGTTTCTAAATGTTACAATATGTTTCAAATTAAATATTTATATGCTTCAAGTTGTTTTGGCATTTTTAGAAGATTCTAAATGTAGGATGAACCAGTTGATGCATTCAAATGATGGTTTTTGGTTGTGTTGAACAAATGGAAATCTGCTGGATTAAACACATTTACCAACTCTCCTAAACAGGCGGGGGGCTGCGGGGAATATAAGAGGAAACACTTGGTGATGAAATTGAGACAGGGAGGTCGCTTACCTTCTTCCATCACAGGCAAAACAGATTTGATGTGGAGAATATTATTTGATTTCCAACCTAAATGGATTTGGATGGTGAGAAACAAAACCAGAATTTACAAAGAAACTTTTACCCTCACCATCTCCTTTATTTCCAGTCTCCACTTTAATCCTTCATTCCCAACTCTTGCACCCAGCAGCCTCTGGGCAGTGCAGAGGGCTTGCATGGAAGTGGGTTATGGTTAGTACCTAACAGTACCTCTCTGCTGCTTGTTCCTCCTCACATTTTCCCCCTGTTCCTGGGTGGGTTCTCTCCACTGTCCTTCAGGAAAAGCTCTGTTCCAGCATGGGTTCTCCATGAGCTCAAATTCCTTCAGGAAATATCTCTCTGCTCCAACAGAGAGTTTACCATGGGCTACCCTGTGTATACCTGCTCCAGAGTGGTCCTCTCCATGGGCTGCAGAGGGAATCTGTGCTCTAGGTGCCTTGATTACTGCCTCTTACTCATTTTTCTCTAATCTGGGTGTTTGTACTAGTTTCTCAATTTTTCCCCCCCTCGCTTCTCTGTTTCTCCAGCATATTTGTCCTTTCCTACTTTATTAAATGGGTTTTTAACCAACAAAATATTCAGAAAGATTGATTTCAGGAATGTCTGTGGAGTAAGGAGCTTCTCAATGTGAGTAAGGGCAGGATATGACACAAAAAATATATATTTCTCAGTGAAAAGAGAAAATGAAAATACTATTATAGGATCTTATCTAAGATATTTTCCCACTTTTTTCAGACTCCCATTATAAAATTTAGTCAAAAAAATTGGCTGTGATTTTTAAATCATCCCAGAATGCTCAATATTTGTGTGAAAAGATAGGAGCATATACAGATATGATTTATGAAGGTTTTTTATTTCATAGCTGAACATATACACTCTAATGCATTCATTTGTCATTCCCTAAATTTCCTAAATTATGTCTCTTTTTAGGTCTTTTCTTTTTTATGGGACTGTTGGTTGCATCAAGTTTCATCCCATCTTAACAAGTGATAAAGGACATGGCATTAGATGTAAACATAACCAGACACAGATATTTCTGATTACCTGCTATTTATCTGCAGTTATAGAAAAATGAATAGATAAAAAGGAAGTGAACTGAAAAGCTTTCAGATGAATACATGTTATTATATATAGAATACATGGAATACAGAGTTGTAAATGAGAGATCCATAACTGGATCTACAAGTACTGTGAACAGTCTTTCAGAGAGCTTGGTGATTTCCTCTCACACTGCAGTTATTTAAATATTTGATCACATATTTTATTAATACAAATAAATATCTACGAACTCAGTCTCATTTTCATAGTTCAGATTTATATAAAAGAAGAATATTGAATTTTCAATAACATCCAATGGATTTGATTCTTCTGTTAAGGTTAGCCATTTTAGAATGTGAAGTTGATAGAACATTTTCCGTTCCTTATTTTGTGCCTAAGTGCTTAGGACTGGTCTCAACCAAGAAAAAAAATGGAATGGAGGAACCATTTAGAACTTGCTTACTAAATATGTCACTGTCTCACTAAATATGTTAAACACTAGATAAAAAAATATTCATATATATCTCCTAATCTGTTCTAACATATCTCATAATTCAATTAACTACAACCTAGTAATTCCAAAGTATATGTGCACACAGTCTAACTTGTACAGCATAAACCTGCCTGCAAGTGATCCTTTTTTAAAACTTTTACTTCTAATTAAGTCATGTCAGATATGCTTTGACTAATGGGCTGAATCTTGCAGATCAATAGGTCTCTGAGAAATTCCAAGGTTTGGCTTCAGTCCTTTCCTATGGAAGTAAAGCAGCAAACTGTGGACAGTAAAGCCTGAACAACATAACTGCATGCGGAGTTTGACTTCCATATCTTTGCTTAGTGCTTCAGCAAATGTTCTAGCTCTGTCAGTTAAGAGCATTCCCTGATAGAATCACTTTTGTGTACTCAGTGCCTTGTGTACTCAGTTCACAGAAACACTGGTGGAAAAATCTAGTTTGTGAGCAATCTGTATCCACTTTGCACAACAGTAAATGATGACACGAAGTGAAAGTCAGCAAGGATCACGCCTCAGACAGTCATGCTGCTCTGCTGTCTGGCATTCATTTCAGAGTCTCAAATTCCCATATAGTATTACATGAGTTCTGAATCTGGTAAAAGGTGCTTAACTGATATCCTTTAGAAAAGAAATTGAACAATCATATAATTACAAATTCTTATTGTAACAGAGAGAAACAAAATTTTGGATCTTGATTAGATGTCAGTCTCATTTAATTTTGGAGCAAAAGTAGAGATCATTAGCCCAGGTACTTAGTAGCCTTCTAATTTATTCTTGAAAAATTTAGAACCCAAATAATGGAAATATTCAAAATGTATTGCATTTGGCATCCTTTGGGCCATAAACCAACACAGTGGAAAAATAAATGGTTAATAGATAATTTGGGAATTTAATTTTTTTATGTACCCAGTATGCTTCAGATCCACAGGCTATCAGTAATCAATATCGTATGAAGAATTAATAGAGTTGCAGTGATATGAGTCCAGATTATCAAACTTCTAAAGAAGGAGTATGAAGATTTAACTATAAATTGTAACCATTTATGCACTTAGTTACTTGTTTCATCATGTATTGTTATTAAAGCTTAATCCTTAAACACTCTCATTTTATTTCAGCTAACAGAAAATGAAAACATGATAATAATTACTGCTGATACCACTGAGGTAATTTAAGAAGTTGTGCTTTTGTATTGCTGAAACTAAAATTTTGTCTATGGTCATTATTTGAACTAAAAAAATAGTAAATATCTTCCTTCCACAGGTGAACAATATAAATATAGAAATGATGCAAGGTAAAATGCATTGGATTGGTTCATTTTCTGACTGCTTTAGTTGAGTTTCTTCTGTGAACTACATTTCTTCAAATGAAAATTTAAAATATGCACAAAAATAAGGTTACATAATTATATTAATTTTCAATTATTTTTATTTAAATAAATTCTGAAATATTCTCATTGTCATTCTAATTATTTCTTCAATTCTAAAAGCACATGTGAATTAGATCCATGCCTAAATGGGGATTACTCACAGCTCATTGCAGATACTAAAAAAAGCTTACACATTACAGTTAATCTTGCTCGCTAATACTTGCCAACAACATTAGTAAGGGATTAAGAACAGATTCAGGAAGTTAAACTCTGAAAAAAAAATCAAAACCAAAATAATTCCTCAGAGGTATGAAACATTTTTATTATTTATATTAGAGCGAAAGAAGCACTAGAGCCTGCTAAATATAACAAGGGAACCAGACTGACTGAAAGGAAAAAAAAGGTACTTCAAAATCTTTTTTCAGAAGCCATTCCAGGGCTGTCCAAGGGCACAAGTGACTGACAAAGTTCAACACAGTGACCAGTGCTCACCAACACTTTCAACACCTGGGCATAAATAACCATGTCTGTTGTGTTTTCAGCTGGTCTCTCTTAAGTGGCTGCATTGATAAAACGTAGGTGAGCAGCCAAGAAAGGAGGAGAGGAGTTGGTATTCAGTTTTTCAATAAAAGGTAAAAAAACCTTTTTATAGACATGTTTGCGACATTCTTATTCTCTCTTCCTGTTAACTCCTGTTCTTATTTGTGAAGGAAAAATTGACAAAGAAGAAAAGCTGGCTTCTTCTTTATCATCATATTTGTTTTCATGTGCTTTTCCTTCACTTAAAACCTTCTGAATTAGTGACTGTTTTGTTTACACAGTGCTGACAGTTGCTGAAAACGTTTCATCTCATACAGCACAAAGAAAAATACAAAAGGAAATAGTCATAAAGGATTATTATTCTTTTTCAGGTTTTCCAGTACTTCTGCTTTCTTATGTGCTATGTAACAATGCACTTTACATTACAGAACAAAGTACAACATACAGAAGATAGGTTTCAAATAAAAGAAATATTTTAGATAGGTCTGTTTCTTCCCGTATCTTTTCCTTCCAAGCTAAGTGGGCTTGGTAATGAGTAGCAGCTAAAATTTAGGTCCATTTTCAAATCACACTCTATTTTTGACTTTGGTTTCCATATGATCAGAACTTAGAAAAGACATCCCATCTTTCCTTTTTCCTTAAAAAATTACTTACATCTAATGTTAATAACTGTTGGATACTGATCTGTCCACTGTAGAACAGTACAGTATACTGTAGAAGCAAGAACCTGTAAAATCTTATTCGTAGTAAAATAGACATTTTCATGTTTTCGTCATAAGATGGTTGGCATGGGGGAATACCCACATGCAGTTTCTGAGACATTGCTTTTTGTCAGTCAGCAAACAACTTGCAAACGTCTAATCACCAAATGAAGGATCAAGGTGATTTGGAAAGTAAGAGGAGTTCAAAAGGAGATGAAGACTGAACTCTAATCTGTACCCACATTCTCAAAGTATCTTTGACTGACAACCTCAAAAGGAAGGGAAAGCCATTCTTTTCCTTCTCTGTCCAAAAGTGTATGCACTTGTAAGTGCATAATTACCTCTCTTAGGTGGTCAGCTGGGATAATATTTTTTTTCTCCACCTCCCTCTTTTCCAGTCTAAGTCTAAAATATCCTTTTTCTTTCTAGTGCTTACTGCCCTTCTAAGGCCTCCAAGGTAGCAGGACGTAAGAAATACTAAGAGAATAAGAAAAATCTTTGCATCACTCATTGCAGATCAAGCACATGCTCTGCATGTAGCAATAAGAAGGGAATGTGTTACACCTTTCTCAGTAACTAATATGCCTGACCTGCTATAAATTTGTAAAACTACTGCATGCTTTACCTCTTCTTTTAGATGTCTGAAGACATCTAGAATACTAATTATAAATATTTTTTATTTCAAATTCTTGAACCAATGTGTGTTTTCCCAAATCACAGTTTGTTAATAAGAAGGCCCTACTCACCTTCTACCCTACTATGGGATTTCTAATCCTCAATAGTACTTATTTGGACAAGACTGCCTGTGGCCAGAAGACTATGATATTCCCTTAGTACTGCCTCTCAGGCTACAAGAGTCTGTGGCCTTGAGTGTTTCTGAGCTGGAATCGGTATTTTTGTCTTTGAAAACAGCATAAAATCTGATGTTTTCATGGCAAATTGATAACTTGATAGTGGAAATGAGGCAGATATATTTATTTGAGGCCTAAAACCTTGCAAATGTATTCATTTCTGTATTCATCCCAGGCTATCTGGCATTTACTGAGTTTTCTGGAGAATATAATTGCAGAGGTTTGAGTTTACAATAAACACATTGTTTGCTTTAGACTTGAAGGTTATGAAAGAACTAATGGGATGGTAACAAAGACCACAGTGGGAGAAGCAGAGACGGGACATGGTATGCAGTGATGAGTGGCAGCAAAGGTATGACAGACAGTGACTTCTATCTTATAATTACTGCAGGGTTTGAAACTAAGTAGAGGCTGAAAATCTTTTTCTCCCTACCATATCACAGCTATGAGGGACAGCTCCTGCAGAAAGCAAGACCCAAAGATAACATGTGACACACTGAAGTGCCTTTCTGTGGCTCTGAGAGGTATCTTTTATGTTACACAAAATACTGTTTATTTCTTGGTGTTGTAAACTTGCATATTTACATGGAGTGAATATTATGCACAACCATAAAACTGGTGGAACCCAGTCCTTTAAGAATTTTCCCAGCAATACTAAATTCTGCCTAAAGAGATCATTCTTACCCCTTAGACGGGAAAAGAGTTTTGAGCAGTTTTCATCCAGCCACCTCTGAATTCTCCATCTGTTTGAAATGATCATTAATATCTGAAAACCAACTCTTCTTTTTCTATATCATCCTGACAACCTCAGCAGCAGTAAAGACCACAAAGAAGTGGAAAGTAAGAGGATAACCAGAAGCAGCTAAAATAAGTGAAATTCAGATGGCTGGTGATTCTTCTGTCTTGAATTAAATACAAAGTTTGACACGCCAAATGAGGGTCAGCTGGCAGGTATAGCAAATCTGCATCAGCTTGGAGCTAGTAGAAATTGTCAAAATGTCTTTATTTCCCTGTCTATCTTTCTTGATAATATGAAAACAAAGAGGTTAGATTACACAAGTCATTGAAGAAACTGTAATCCTGTAATCTCCTCAGTAAAGTAGCATAAAGTGGGATGCAGTACTTTTACTGCAATTTTACTGCAGTCTTTTTCCTCTGCAAAGAGCAGAATGGTATGCAGCACTTGATGTTTTATTTCATCTTAAACAATGTAATTCTTTGGTATGGCAGCAATTTCTACCTGTCCTAATTGATCACGGACAATAAAAGTCTGTTCTTTTGGCCAGCACTTTGATAGAAAAGCTTCTGAGCAGAGCACTGAGTTGCTGCAGCACAGTATAGTCAAAACATTTTATTAGATGTTTTACTTGCTACCTCACATAGTATTTTAAGTTACAAGGTTTTATGTATAAAATTTCTTAAGTAGATTCAACCATATAGATGCAAAGACATTTTGTATGCAAGCAAAAAATCTGATCTAGATCACAAACTTAACATTTTGTGATTTTAGCAGGTATTTATCAGTGGTTCTGTAAATTACCTGGAATTTTTTGCCTCAAAATTTTCTAATCACAATGAAAATTTGTATCCTGCCTTTATTCATGAAAGGGAATTTAAACTAACATGCAAAAACCCTCAAAATTTCTTGGGTAGAATTAATATTGCAATGAAAAAATTTGTTGATTTTCAGTGGTCTGACATAATCTATCTAGAAAACTAAGCCATAACTTGGACAGGGAAAAAAAATTAAATTGAAAATGGTAAACATGGAAGAAAAAAAATCTGTATAAATACATTATCTATGCAGAAAATATTTTGCTGCTTCAAGCTTCTTTGTTTTTTCTTATCCAAATGCAGAACAAACCACATAGCCATCAGAGTAAAAATACTAAAAAGTAGTTCAAAATTTTTTTTAAAGTGAGATTTATTGATAATGCTGTTATCAGTGTGAAAATATTACTCTGTATTAGTTTATCATACAACTCTGTCTGAATTACAACAGCTGCTAAAGAATGTTCTACAAGAGCAAATGAAGTCTTCACATAAAACAGATTCCTTAATCAATGGAATCAATAAATATATGTGGAAAAGTGGAGAAAAGGCTGCAGGTCAAATGGATTCCCAGTGGGATATGTCTAAACCTCATCAAAATGATGCTTTCTATCTCTGTACAATTCTGCAGTGACTGAAGAAAAATCACATCAAAATGGATTGCCTTTCTTGTTTGGAACTTCTGCAGTAGACCACTGTCTAATAGGCTGGGCAGAAACTAGTTTCCTTGAGTTCTATCTTGGATTCATTAGCAGCTCATCCTTCATATCTTCCAGTTGCTGTATGCACTCGTTTTCCATGTAGGCAAATATTTCCCTACTTTCTCACTAGAGCTCAAGAGAATTAATGTGAAATCATACAAAAGTGAACAAGAAATACCGGAAAGTAGGAGTCAAAGTGGAAGAAACCTTAACTAATCATTTAGTCTTGAAGGCAGCCTCAGCTGCATTTCCATAATGAGGAATATATGTTTTTCTAAGAGGCTTTTAAAAACACCTAATAATGTCTATTTTCAATCTCCCTTGTCAACCTCATCAGCAACTGGCTCAGGAACAATTTGTGCTTTGGTTAGGAAAAGCCAGTTTCTTTTAGAGGCAGCAGAGCTTTTTCTGAGCAGATACATGGAAAATTCTCACTCCCATTCAAGCCCCTCTACTGAGGCTGGCAGTGTGTCAAGGATGATGACACATTTCATTTGAAAATCTCAGTTTACCCTCATGCCAGCATGTGAAACTCAGGATGCCTGTGGGTCAGACTTTTATTCTTCTGATGGCCTTCTGCCCCAAATAGTCACTTACAGCAACAGAGCAGGACAACAACATTAAAACCCAGGAAGAATGACCCGTCTAATTGCAACTTTTGACAAACATCTCATCTGTTTGTTTTGGCTTTTTTTGTCGTGCTTGTTTTTTTGGTGAGTTTTTTTTTGTTGTTGTTAGTGGTGGTGGTTTTTTTAATTACCTATCCACCTATGTACAAATGCAAATTTATGCATAGTGACTTTTTTGCAGTTTCTGGTTTTCAATATTCCAATAATTCACTCAGAAAAAAAAAAAAAAAGCAGTCATCTTTGCTCAAAATTCACAAGGGGGTTTATGCTTATAGACTTGTCTTTCATTTGAAGATCAGTAGGGTGTCCTTTGCCCTAAAAGAATCATTAGAAGAGTTCAGCCCAAGTAGTATCTCGGATTTACAAGATTAAATATCATGATGAATGCATAGATGCAAATGTACAAAAATATCATATAAGGTAAATTTTTATTAAAAGACACCCAAAAGTGTCCCCTCTTCCTAACAAAAAAACAAACAAAACAAAACAACCCTCAAACCTAAACTCAAAAGGCATCAGAACTAAGAGTTAAATCTAGAAAAAAATGCTAAAGCATCATTATTCAAAACAGTTCTAAAATCCCCATTCAGTTCTAAATCGAAATGATTTCCAGTTAAACTCATTAGATTTCAGTACAACATTAGGCTTGGCATGTAGTGTCCAAACTAAGCCTCTAAGATTTTGTGCTGTACTTTGTTTAGAAATGGATGACCAAGAAAACTCATCAAAACTACAAGTTCTCTTATATTTTATGAAGATATGGGTTGATACAGTATTTAAAGGGTAAGCTTGCTTACTTCTTACTTCAGACTGCAAATTCATTCCTGTTGTAAGTATTCATTTGATGAGTTTCTTTTCCAGAATTTTTCCCTTAAGACATGGTGTAATACTGACTTAAGAGTGGGTACCATGCTTACTATTCAGAATAAGACCAAAGACTTTTGCCTACTTATTTTCTCTTTCCTACTCCGTTTTACCACAAGCAAGAAGGCATTTGTTCTTGTTTCATGGGGTGTTCTAATACTTCCAATAACCCTAAACATGAGCATGGATGAGCTACTAAAATTTACATTTTTTATAACCTTTCATACTGTGTTACATATGATGTAATTTTTTATTTACCTGCATTCCATTTTGAATACAGCTATAAAATGGAGTTCTTAAATGTCAGTAATAACTCATACCACAAAGAATACAAAATGAAGGGCAAAGCTTACGCAAAAGTAAATTAACTGAATTCAAATTTTATCAGGGATATGTAGAGAAAATGTTCTGCTGTGGATATGATAGTGACTTATCTTCCTTTTGCATTGACCCTTATACTACAGATGGGATAAACTACATGATGTAATATAATATCAGGTAAAAAGAGTCATTCTTCAATCAAGTTTGACTACATTCATGGAAAAGGCAAATTCTTCAATATCATTGTCTGCAAGACAGAGAGATTATCTACTGCAGCTACACAGAGGCATCCCACTCTGTAGCATAATTAAAGTGCAGCAGGCTGCCCATGACTATACACAAATTAATCTGGCATTCAGCAGTACCTAGAGAGTATGAGTACCAGGAGGTTGTTCAAAGGCTGCCTTTGGAGCTCAGGCAGAAATCTGTGCTTCTGCCCGCTGTGCCACTGTTTGCAGCTACCAGTTTTGGGCATCACTGGCTGCAGGAGCCCAAAAGATAAAGCTAATACTTGTGTCTCAAAAAATGATTGCTGGAGAGCTGTGGAACCAGCCAAGGACTGGTGTTAAGAACACAGTGCAAACTGGCAAGAAAAAACCAGGATGTGCCTGGTTTACACTTTATCCAAAAATACAGAAAATCAGTTCTAAGACAAAGGGTAGTTTTAATACCTCCTTTTTATGGCAGAGTTATTTCCTATGATGCTTTTTCTCAAGTCTATTTTATAGCTCATGCTGAGCTTCAGTCTCTTACATGTTTACTGTTATTATCTTCATTCTGATAGTTTAAAGCTAGCTCAGGCATTTCTACACAGGTTTTAATAATCTATTTTTTACTTCAGTCAACATATTTTAAAGGCCTAACATAAAATTTCAGCCTTAGGCACCATGGTTTTATTCCACCAGTGAATCTTTACAAAATTATTAAAAATGTACCTGTAATTTGAAAATCAAAGCACAGTAAAACATTTGGTGACAGAATTCCTAAAATATAAATTGCTATAAAATCACGTGTTTTCCTTCCAGGGTCAAAGCACCACGTTGGCCTCATTGTGGTATATAAATAAAATTATTATCAGCTGCTGAAAATTTCCCTTTACAATTTCAACTAGGGAGAAACTACGATTTCCATTAAATTTTGTTTTTCATAGCTGAGCTAGGAGGCTTCCAGTGTGCCTCCATATTGGTAGTCTGAGAAGAAACAAGTCAGCATAGTACAGGTAAAATTAATGTGTCATACTAGTTCAACAGAAAAATCCCAGACCTCTGCACATGAACCCACAATGGATAAATAGATTAATACTTTCATGAATCATACCTACTTTAAGGTAATCTGAAACCAATCCGAACTCAGAAATTATCTGCTCTACTTTCTATGCTGACTGATTTTCTGAAGTTACCCAACTTCAGGTCATCTACTAGAAGATGTGCTTTTGGCACAGAATATCTATTGTGTTCCTGTTACCCTTTTCTTCAAGCAAGAATTCTAAAGTACAATCAATAAGCTGCATTTCAAACTGTCCAGAAATACATTGCTTGAATAAATTAGGAACAGCTTCAATGAGCTATTTTTTATATTTCTCTCAAAAAATGCTACAGTGCTGCAGCAACTAATTTCTTGGGATTTTTTTCCAAATACAAACATTCTTCTTGCTATCATGTTATCCTATTACCATGAAACAGAATTTACATGTGGTTTTTATTGTATGGGATCCATCTATGATCCAAAGAAAGTCTGGAAAAGATTGTTATCCTTCTTTTCTCTTATACAGGAGTCTTTAAATTGGCTTTCCCTCTAGACTTTCAAGTTCTTTAGAGAGCATAGGGAGAACTAACAATTACAACAGTTGCATGGTTGACACCACAAAAATCAGTAGATCAATAGTCATTAGTATGAATTTGTACATCGGCCCTAAGTTTAAATACACAAATCTTTAATGCTAAAATGTACATTTATGCTACCTTAGTAAATTTATAATAGACAAAATTTTGCCCTCTGTACAATGTGTATTTCTAAAGCAAATTAATTTTCTTTTGTTTTTGTCCACTAAATCACTAATCATATAACTAATTTATTTGATCAAAATTTCCCAAGCTAACCTCTGCAGTTCTTGGATTAATGCTTTAATACACACACTTGGAAAATCTCATCAGCTCTTTCTACACTGTTCAATGGCTTCCCAATTTGTTGATCATCTTTAAGTGAGGAAGTATTTCTGACAGACTATGGATCTTTAGCTGAACAACTAGTTAGAGAAATCAGCTGCTTAGTTACTGTGAAAGAAGCAAATCATACTTATTCAAATCAGAAATACTCAGTGAGAGAAAGAAAAATAGAAGTACAATATTATTCTCCCCCAGTATAGTCACAGTGAATGACATCATCTTTAAAACTAATTTATTTTATGTTTCTTTTTTCAAAGGTAGGTGTCTTATAAATAAAATACTTTTCTTTCTTACAGAAGCAATCCTGCTAAAATTACAGCAATCATTAAGAATATGGTCCTGGTTAGAAAATTATTCATTAGAAGAGAATGTGTAAAGGAATTGTTTGAACTGTAGCTCCCATGAGATAAAACTATTTGTATGCAGATAATTATGGACTTAAAATTTGAAACAATTTGACTTTCTTTTAAAATAATGGTCACATGAATTGTTGATGAAAAAAGATTTTTTATGCTGTTTTCTTCTATCAATGGCTATATAATAGTTGCCTCTACATGGATCCCAAACTTTTAATGAAATAGATTTAAAACAAATCCATGCAGTTTTGGAATCAATACAGCAGCTGTCATATGCATGCATAATAGTCTCCTAGTGAGTCTAAAAAAAGTAAAAAATTCTGCACTCTATGTGTTCTTTTCTCCACTAATAAATTAATGTTAAATAGGACAGACTAAACTTAGAGCTCAGTTAATATTTCGTAACTTTCACCTCAACAGCTTTAACAATTTTCAACTCAACTGCAAATGATTTCATATGGTAAAACTTGACATAAAATCCTAGAGTAGCCTTTTTTTTTATGAAGAGAATAAAGGACTAAAAAAGTTTGGAGTGATATACATACAATTTTGAAATAATATAAGAAGCTGAGAGAACCCCAAAAATAAGTGGGAAGTCGGGCGAGAGCAAATGCAGATCTGACCAGTATGGTTAATGCTACGTTCTCCGTTTATTCTGGCTAAGATGGCAGGTTACATACATCTCTACATAGTTTACATTCACAGATATTCTTTCATTGACACACAGCACAGGGAAAAACGCAAACACACATTGTTGAATAAACTCTTAAGGCAGCTACTGTGTCCCCACTAATTGTCTACTAATTGTCTACTAGAGAACCCTCTGCTCCTTGTTAACACCTTAAGGTGTAATTTCTTACTGCGCCACAGACTTGGCAGCTGAAATAACAGCTGTGCCACAAACTCCTACAGGCCTTAACTCAGGGGCCTAGTCTGGGTGATTCAATCACAGTCCAAATACAGATTATGTCCACCTTCCCTAAGAAATTCTACTACAAATATACATAAAAGTATGAAGGGTGGAGTATTATTTTGTTATCTACCATAATTAAAATCCAATATTTTAATTTATCCTGCTTTAGTTATAACAGTGACCGATCCTGATGTGAATTACATGTGGTCTGGGAGGTGGAGAAGTCTATTCTATGCAGGGGTTTAAATCATACTTCCTGCCTGATTCAGATCTCAATTTTGTATCCAACACTTATTTTGGGGTTAACTAACACTGCTCAGAAGCACTGGATCAATTTTCATTAGCCTATTCCACCAACACCTCACTCATGACTCCTTTCCTGGGACATGGATGAAATCTTCCTTTCCACACCATGTCATAGTCGCCTTCTGCATGCTTTCCGTCAGCACGTTGCTCCTACCTAGGATTTCATAGTCACCTTTCACACCGTAAATTTCTATCCTAAAACAATTTAAAAGGGATCAGTATCTACAGAACATCATAAAAGTATTTCCCTCCCTCTTTTCTCTATATTTTAAACTATCCCATATATCTCAATATGAATGCTAACCATTATGAGTGGCATTTACTCATGAAATGAAGATACCACCCTAAATGGGAAATAAGCATATTTTTTAGATATTAAAAAATCCTTATTGTACTATACAAATTTCAGGATAGATGTTAAAGCAACATTAATAACTCGGGGAATAAAATATTAATAATGCAGCCTCACAGAATACATTCTATTTCCTTGAAATGCTTGAGATGACAATAGATATTCCTGGGCCTTTTATTTCTCTTGTGGATAATATTTTTTAGATTGAAATTATAACCATATCTTAGAAATTTGCATGTTACTTTGATGGATAGAATAATTTACATGACATTATATTGAAAAAACAAAAAAATAAAAAGAAGAGAGATTCCAACCTAATTGCATGTTTATAGAGGCAGAAGCTTGAAGGAAAAGGACATAAAATTCAGTACAATCCATAAGAGCTGAAGGAAAAAATAAAAAGGCAGAGAACTCAAGGTATCAAAGGAAGTAAAGAATTTGGGAATGAGCTGGATAAAGATTTATGTGTGCAAAGGAAAAATTTTCTTCATTGGTCTTGTAGTTTAAATATTGAAAAGTCAGGTCTAAAACATGTATTACCCAGAGAAGTGAATACTATGAGTTAAAACTTAAGCCCCAAACCTCCTACTACTGTCAAAGTGAAATACCTGCAACAGATTAAAAACTAATTAAAATAAAATTCCTTTTCTTATTTGGCAATCAACTAGTTGCAAATGTGAGAAATCAAAGTTTTATCTGATCTGTGTGAAATCTTCTGGATTAAGATTCTGATGATAATTTACAGGAATACATCTACCTGAGTGGGGGACCTCAAAGTTGCCTTTATATCAACATTATCAGGTGTAAACCTGAAATATTTTAATACGTTTGGAAAAAGAAACAAATAGCACAAGCAAAGAAAAATGGATAGATAGATAGATAGATAGATAGATAGATAGATAGATAGATAGATAGATAGATAGGTAGATGCGTGTGTAACATATTTTAAAGACAATCCTGAGAGAACAGAGATTTTGGGTTGATGTAAAATCAGCAGCCGGAAGAATTGTATTTAAATGAAAAAATTTGAATAACTTCTTTGACTAGCAATACTAAATAAAAAGATGGAATGTATTTAACATTAGCAAGACAAAATATCTCAGTACTTTTGTTTTTATGTGACAATTGTTTCTCTGATTTTTGCATACTTTAAGAAAGTGTTTCTCCGATTTAACATAAGAAACTCCTGGATGGTAACCTAAATTGACTAAACAGAACAAAGTGTTTCATCCCTGTGGTCTTTATGTGTGCACTGGTTTCTATAGATGTTGGGGATTTTTTTATTTTTTGACTTATCAATATTGGTACTAAAGAAGCTTTTATTATTTTATTATTTTTGTATTTTTTAATTCTCTTATTTTATCCTCTTATTAGTTTAAATAAACAGTTTATGGGATTTCACATAATATGTTTATATAGAAGAGTTTGTTTAACTTCTAAATACAAAAGAGCTTAGATTTTTTCATAAAATCTCTTTTTAAATTCCTGTCTTTTTTAATATGACAGCTACTCAGCCAGCTGTGTCAGGATCAAAGGTATTCCTGCTGTAAAATTCTTAACATCATATGTAGGAAAAATGAGCACTAAGTATTGCTGCAAACAGTGTGTCAAAAGCTATTGTCAGGTGATTTATAAGTCATTACCTATTTCTTTTCTGAGCTTCTGACAAATGAGATACTGTGGTACTCATGAAAATTAACATCAGAATTAGCAGCAAACTTGAATTGGTATGGTAAGATTGGTTGATGAATTTGCAAAATGCCTAAGTGGAGAGACTATGGCCAAATATCTCTTCAGAGACTGAAGACTGAATAGGAGACAACAGCAAGTGGAGAATCAAGTAACATTCTTTCAGCAGTATGTTTTATTTTTAATTTGAACTCATGTGACTGCAAATTCCAGTTATTGACTTTCATTAGATGAGCTTTGTAAGCAATCGCAACCTGATTTTAGAAGCAATTTTCACAAGTGAGGGGGCCTTAACAGACTGAAAACTTTATGCCAAGAACTTCTGCAAGTTTCAAATAGTAATGTCAAACCCAAGTTACCTACATGCATCTCAGTTTGTGAAAATTAATCATAATATTCAGCATAATTTTAATCTAATGTAATTAGGTCAGTAAAACCAATAATCAGTCAGGAGATGCATGGCTACATGTCCCCGTTCATACAATGAGAGAATGCAAGAGCATGATGAAAGCTTTTGAAATTCTGTCCCTTTGTTAAATAGTCAAAATATCTTAAGATATTTGGAGCAACACGTGTCCAAGTTTCCCTAGCTACACAGAAAGATGGAAGGACTGACAAATGATTTGCCAATAAACAATAGTTTATAAGTAGGAATTTTCTATGCTAAATCGAGGGATTTATTGCAGAAGCAGAAGCTGAGCTGGGAATAAGATAGCAATTAACTGATTAGACTGAAATCACACTTTTAGGGTAGGAATATTACCCGTGCCCGTTTAAAAACAGATTTATACCAAAATGATAGATTATTGTATTAATTAATGTGTTCTCAGACTTTATATTGTTGTCCATTACCACGTCTTTCAGCTTAGATGTATTTTGTGTAGATTTTTAGCAGAGCTTTTAACGTCAATGCTGTGATATTTAAGATCCCAGATTTATAGAAAGAATTTGAAAGCTGATGATGAAAATTGTTGCTGCTTCTGGCTTTTGTTCATGGCTGCTTTTCTACATTGGCACACAGGGAATGCTTATTTTTCTGCTGTTGCCATGAAGACTGAAACCCTATCTTTTATTCAGAAAAAGCTTAGACCTTTTGTTCAGTAACAGTTAAGAATTTCAAGCTCACAATAAAACCTAGCAGTTTGCAAAGATGTATTCTACATACATTTTTACATACATCATTTAAAAAGAGACATTATTGTTTCAAGATAACAGTATTTTAGGCTTGGTTCTTATCTTTATTATATTAATGTAAGATTATAGATGAGATCAAAGTCATTATACTACCTGTTTCATCCAGTGCTCTGGTAGTCATTGCCTTGTTTTACTCCCTGCGTTCATACTTATTTACAAAAAGCAGGACACACAAAAAAATCCTTCTGCAAAAGTGAACTTGTTCTGCTCATTTAAACAAATGTATTTATGTTACTGCAGTTGTATTAAAGCTATTTGGAACAGTGTTCGGTAGCCATCAACTGTATTCAGTTTTCAGTAGATTGATATGATAATGTTACTTATATAAATTAGTGCTCCTGTTGAAAAGTTTAAGATAGATGAAAATGAAGAAGAAAACTGCATCAAGAAAGAGCAGAGTAAGAGGATCAGAGGAGCAGGGGGCTGTGACAACCTGCTGGAGTTGATATAGTCACAATGGTTAAGTATGAGAGTTTACAGGAAAAAAACTAGGGAGTGCTGAGCAGAACAGAAAAATGATAGGAAAGAGACATTGCCTCACATTTAATGTTAAATTTGCAACATATTGTGTAACTCGGGGGATTTGTCAGTGGTATTAAAAATTCCTCTGGACTTTTAGGCCAATGTTAAGATTTCATAGTCTTAGAGCTATGATTTTTGATCTATGTGTATTAACAAGACTACAGAATCTTCTTTTACATGTTGGCTGACTTGAGAAAGATTTTAGGAATCAAATTTATGAATAGATCATTACTTTTCTTTGTTTGTGACAGCTGAGCAAGAAAGGAACATTAAATATTATTACTATACTAATAAAGGGTATATGATGTTCAAGAGTACACTGCAGTATCTTCTGTAGTGCAGGGAGGCTAAATTATGTCAAAGTGGAGAAAAATGCTGAGAGGAGGCTAGAGTTTAAAATAAGTATTCTCCCTTCTAATTTTGCTGTATTTCCACTCAGGTTATCACTTGGACTGCTGTTTCTGAATCCTCTGGAAGCACTTACAATGTCCCTAATATATTCCTAATTTTAGTGGAGATCAGTATACCTGACTTAGATGGCTGACAAAGTTCAAGACAAATGGTCTGAGGACTTGCTCTGAGTTGTCTTTGTGGCCCAAGACTCCCATGGGCTAGGTCAGAACTGAGAAGGTCATACGAAAGACTAGAAGGAGATAGTCTCATCTTGCACTTTTGAAATCACTCTTCCCAGTTATAAATCTTTCAATGAAAAGAGGCTATATGACTCTCTGAGACTTCAATGGAGACACACATTTAATGCTTCTCCCATTCCTTCTTTTTTCAATGCTTCTTGAAATGCATTCTGAACAAAATAATGCATTGTAAGCAGAATCATTTTCACAGGCCTGTTATACCATGACCCTTGAAAGATTCACATTGCTGGAGAAGATGCTTCCAATCCATTGACATTTAGTCAGTCACTATTTGGAAGAGAAAAATTCATTCAATAGTTAGAAATTGGCTGGTAACACAGATAGGCTTTAGGCAATGTGTGATTAAGACTGTTTAAAAGATGTGTGGAAACACATGTTTACATGTGAGAGAGCCCTGTATCTGTAATCTGAGAAATCAAAACCTTAGGTATTGGAAGATAAATTGAGTAGCTTTCTGGATGCGTGCACAACAGGAAACTGCAACATGCTACTGTCCACTGATCCATATTTAGGATCCAAAAAGATTGAAATTTGTGATATGTATGTCATCATTCTATTCTCGATGATATTGTTTCTCCAGTGCTAAAGAATTCAATCTGGATATATGCAGAAACATAACAGTCTTTTTATCATACATTCATTCTTGACCTAGCCCAGGTTAAAAGCAAATGTTCTCAGTACAAGAAACTAGGTTTCCATCAGGAATTGTTTAAATGAGTACTTACACACGTTCTCTAAGCATATACTCTTATAGCATGTGAAAATAGCAAGAGAACAGCACAGTGCTCTCATTACATGCTGATTGATTTGCATCAGAAACTGGTAAAATTTCAGTACTTCAACCAAATCAGTATGACTTAATTGCTGAATGTGAAAAGCAAAGGTGAGCCCATCCACTCTTACAAACATGTTCATGGCACTGATTCTAGAACTGGGAATGGAAAATCTTTTCAAATGGTTTCCACTGGGCTTAGTATTGGACCAGCTGGACAAAGTTTGCAATGTTTTTACACTTGTGGAGTTGGAACTTACATTTATGCTCCCCACATTTCTTCAAAACACTGTTTTATCAAACATTTTTCTGAAAGTCAAAATCTTTAATGAATCATGCAGTCATTGTCACTAAAATCTGACTATTTTTCTACTAATATGTGAGGCAGTAGAATATCACTAACATCCCCTTAGTGTTTATCGCTAACAGTAAAACCGTGTTTTGAGAGTGAAGAAGACAAATATGACAGACAGGGAGAAATGCTAGAAGAATATTATTACCAGGGTTGGCCTGAGATAAAAAGGAAGTTGGAGTATAGAGAGAACGCAGATCAAGCCACTATGGTTAATAGCTACGTTCTACTTTGTTCAGCTAAGATGGCTACATTTATACAGTTCCATATAGTTTACAAATCACAGCAGCTCTCTATTGGCACACAGCAGAGAGAAGTACGACATCATACTTTATTTTACTAACTCTTAAGGTGGCTATCACGTGCCCACTAACAAATCTATTCAGTGACCTTCACAACCCTATTATCTTTTCCCGACACCTTAACTGCTAATTTCTAACTGCGCCACACTTGGCTAAGAATTTCTAGCTGCGTCACAGGCTTCAAGGCCTCACTCAGGCCCCTGTTAAGGCCTCAACTGGGGTAGTTCAAGGCCTAGGTAGACATCATGTCCACCTTCCCTGAGGAATTCTGCAACAGAATATATAGCAAATAAGAGTGGCATTTTGCCCTTTTTATATAAAAGCTTCATTGACTGTAGTGGCAAGACAAAGTATAAGAACTATAAGGGGCCAGCTCATCTGACATAAGTCAACATTACAAGTCAAAGCTCAAATGAGGACATTGCAAGTTCATTTTGAAGATCGCTGATATTTATCAAGTGAGTTTAGTTATTCTGGAATACAAGGATGAAAAAAATAAAATCAGGGACGTTGGTCTGAAACCATTATAGATGACTGGAAATATTTCAATTTTTATCTTTAGAGGTAAAAAATTTATACCTCAGAGATAACTGATTTTTACTGTGCTTCAGATATCAGCAGAGATTGCCATTTCTTTATTTCATGAAATAAGGTTAAAGCAGTTTGTCTTTTAGGTGGTAAGTGGAGTTTGCCAGACTATGTGCTAGAGAATCCTTAAGTAAATAAAATCCTAAAGTAAATAAAATCCTAAATCTTTTTTACTCGGTCCTCTATTTTTAGGCATGTGTAACCCTGGAATGGATGTGTGCTCTGGTGATAAAACGAGTGAAATACAAAGTGCTGTATGAAAACAAAGAAAAATATCTGTATATTTGAGTTAAACCCCATAATCCAATGCATAATATTTTGCATACTTTTTATTTTATTAGTTTTAATTTTCTTCCAGGTTTTCTAATTTTTAAAGTAATTATAAATAATAGGGAAGGTGATTTGCCTTTTTAGCACTCAAATATTAAATTTAGGGAGATTAACAGAACCGGTTTCTGTTAATCACTGTTAAAGTGGTGTCTGTCTATCTATTTATCTATCTGAGTGGATTTATAACATGGAAGTACTGTGTTATAAAAGACTGTGGAGTAAATTGTGAAGGTCTGTGTAACAGAACCAATTTATATGATCTGAAAAAAGAAATAATATAGAAATTCATACACAGCAAGTCAAACCCACTGAATTTTAAAATATTTGTTTCAGCTATGACGACTAATAATTTGCAATGGAAAACAGTTACATTCTGCATATTGAAGAAGTATTTTTGGGAAAGAAAATCAGGGAATTTAAAAAACCTCTTTGACAGCAGAAAAACTGAAAAAATTATATTTTTTCTTAATAAGGAGATATTTTCTAAGACAGAAAAAGTTGGAAAGTAATAGAGATTAGTCATCCTTATATCAGAGATTGAAAATATCCTGATAAGTGTTGATAAAATACTTTCTAAGCTCAAATTTGACACTGACATTTTTTTTGAAAAATAAAAAGAAGAAACCAACACCCAAACCCCAACAGTAACAAAACCACCATACCTATCTAATCCATTGTTCTGACATTTTAGTACCAAATTCTTTTTGTAAGACTTTTTAGAAATCAATGCATTGACATAATAGGACTTTGCTTCTACCTATGTATTTATTAAGTCATAAAAATATTCCAGTGTCATATATTTTCACCTGTGTAATTACTGTTTTATTTAGTAAAAGGTATAAGGTTTGATAAGCAGTCTACCAGGAAGAAATATGCAAACACTTAATGTTACTTGTCATGGGTAGGTTTATTACAGTTAATAAGTTGCATAATATTGAAAATCCAAAAATTTTATTAACACATTACCTTTCTTAGCACTTGCTTGCTCAATAAGATCCTTTATAAGTTATCGCCCCCTGAAATTACTTACTGTATTCCTCAATTTCATTAACAGGAATTATAGCTCTAAGAGAAAGAAGCAGGGAAAGAAAGGAGTGCAGCAGCCAGAGACAAACACTGCAAATAACTCCTGTAAGAATGAATGATGCTATGTTTATATCATCATGATAAATAGAAAGGTGAAGAATTAAAAATATTTGGTACTTTTATTTCTCAGTGGAAGACTGAAAGCTATAATGATGTGTGAAGTACGCTACTTCAGGAAAGAATTAGTCATACAAACATTCTCCGTCTGCTTTCCTTTTTTTCTTTTACATTTCTATTTAATTACTGCGGATATTCATTCAATGAAACACACTAACAGTTTACAATCTTCCTGATCCCTGAAAAAGAGGAAAGTAATTTGATTTTTTTCTTTTTATAAAGGAAAATTCAGAAGAAGCTTTCATGACTACTTACAAAACTTTATTACATTGGTCTGAATTTTGGTCTCTTAAAGTTTTGAGCAAGTTTTATCAAATTCAGTGGGAAAATCCACTAAGTCAGTGACAGGTTGCTGTGATGATCGATACTTTTTCTGATTTACCAACAGATTTTCAAGGATTGCAAGGATTTGGGCAAGGGCCATACTGAATAAAGAGAATAACAGCAGAAAGAAATTTCTAATTCTTTTATAGCAATTAAAGAAAAAGGCATTCTGGGGGCAGACATGCCCACCAGCTAGTGGTAGAAACAATACCCTAGACTGGACTCTGTACTAAATGTCAAGCATTATTGGAGACACAAACATTATATGTCTTTCCTGAAACTAGTTTCTGAAAAACAAAGCAAACTGTTCAAGTATATTAATCGGCTGTGAAGTAATATATTTAAGTTGTTTTAGATAGACTTCAAGAACTGGAAAAATAAATGCAAGTAATATTCCTTTCAGAGTAGAACTCCCTGTGTTCTGATCACTGCAATTCTATGCTGGCTCTTCTGGTTGCACAGAAAAGAATGAATGAGAACTAAGAAATATGTCAATTCTCTTTGCTACTGAACTCCCTGTTATTCAGGTTGTCTTCACTGTGTCCTCTCCATTCCAAAATTCTGGGTATGCCACCATTTTTAAAATGCTCTGACATTATTTAGGATAATAAAAGTTCCAGGAAGGGACCAGGAATAGATTGTCATACACCTCATAAATTAAGGAAAATACTTTTTCAAAGTAAAATAATATAAAGAATACAATAATAGAAAAAATAGAATTTAGAAGTCTGCTACTTGTTGACAGCTGGCATTCTAAAATTTGGTGGAAAGAAATGAAAAAACTGTGGTGTCATGGTTTAAGCCCAGCTGAAAACTAAGAACCATGCAGGGACTCATTCGTTTCCTCCCCTGAGTAGAATGGGGAAAAGTGAGAGAAAGTGAGTTGAGATGAAGACAGTTTCATAGGTAAAGCAAAAGCCACACATGCCAGCCAAACAAAGCAATTCATTCCCCACTGCCTCTGGGCAGGCAGGTGTTCAGCCATCCCCAAGAAAGTAAGGTTCTGGCACAGGTGATGGTTACTGCAGAAGACAAATGCCATCACTCTAAATGTCCTGTCCCTGTCCTGGTCCCCACCCCTCTTCCCCCAGTTTTATATGCTGAGTGTGACAAGGTGTGGTTGGGCCTATCCCTGTGGTCACTTGTGATAGCTGTACTGGCTGTGTCCTTGTCCAGCTGCTTGTGCACCCCTAGCCTCTGTGCTGCTGGGGGTTACAAACAGCAGAAAAGGCCTTGATGCTGTGCAAGACCTGGCCAGCAGTAAAAAGCCATCCCCGTATTACCAACACTGTTTTCAGCACAAATCCAGAATACGGCCCCATAGTAGCCACTGTGAGGAAAATTAACTCTGCCGCATCATAACCCAGCACATGTGGGAGCACAGCAATGTGTGGCATTGAAAGTTCCCATCTAGAGGGACTAATTTAACATGTTCTGTTAAGGAAATATTTCTTCATATTTGAGGACAATTGTAATCAACCCTCTAAACAGAAGAAAAAGGAAATAAAAATAGGTATTATGTCTGTCAAATGTGTCTCAGTGTGGAATCACTGGAAAAATGTGAAATAAGGAATATTTTCTAATATAAGCTGCTCTATTAGAAGGGGAAAATGGAGAGGTATAATTATTTTTTGTGTTAAAATCATTGAAGCTGCCGTTTGACTGGATTTCTTACAGAAGGCAAGCTAATTCAAGGGTTTCTAGAAGTCTAATAGATTGCAACAAAAATTTTGAATCCTTCTAGAATAACCCTTCCCCCTTGCTTTGTCTTGCCATGCCTTGCCTTCCTTTCCCTTTGCTTCACATCCCTTCTTTCTGTCTTTCTCTTTTTATTCCCCCTCTCTCTCTGGGCATCTCTTATTGAAATAATATTTTAATTCATGAGTGGTCACTATTCACAACTTAGAATACAGAAAGAAATATGATTATACAGTGATTTGATTAGAAAGTAACTCCACTTATTAAGCTGTATTGGAAGTTTTGATTATTCTGAAAGGAATTCACAGAAGGATCCAAGGAAATACAAATATCAAAAGGAGGGAAATATTAAAGAGAATCTGACAAAAAAGAGTAATTTGAAGGAAGTTTGTCAAAGTAACATGATACAGAAATCTATGAAACCTTAATGTGTTAGCAAAAACACATCAAGTAGACTTATTAAATTATACTTTAATAAACCTCAACAAAACAAAAAACAGAATTAAGACTTTTTTTTTTCTGTGCTGTCTTTCTTCTTTCTGGTGCTCTGGGACTCATATCTATGATGGTGGCCTGTGTCAGTTGCTCCCAAAAAATTGTAAAAAAC
Organism: Trochalopteron elliotii; assembly: GCA_024734555.1. NCBI lineage: Eukaryota > Metazoa > Chordata > Aves > Passeriformes > Leiothrichidae > Trochalopteron > Trochalopteron elliotii. The sequence continues at coordinate 3,817,703 of JANPWX010000360.1, forward strand.
CTTTCTCAGAAAATAATGTCATAACCTGCATAATGAGTAGCCTAACTCTTTGGTTTAAGAAGTATATCTCATCTTACAGAAACTTTAGCAACAAAACCCATTTCATTTTAGCAGAAATCTTGTTATTCTTTGGGAACACATGAATAGAAGCATGATTTTCTGTGCCTTTGTCACAGTGCCTTCTACTTATATTTTCAATGCACTTTCTATGGACCCTCTATGTGCTTATCTTTTTTTGTCATTTTTCTCTGAATATTTCAGTTTTTTATGGGCAGGGTGACCAGAAATCACTGGCTTTCAAGGTGAAGCTGTACTGTAGGCTTACATAATATCTCTGTGAAATCTCTAGTATTATTTTCAACTAAAGCTTTTAGATATATTGTAGAGAGTGGTTTCCCTGGGGAAGAGGAAAACCCTGGACTAACGCCCTGGGAAACCACTTTCTAAGTACAGTAAACAGGAGGCTTACTCACTTGCTCCCTCAGTTCAAGCATGCAAATGGTTGCTGGAAGGTTCCTAGTACTTTTTGTTACCATAGGTTGATTTTTGGTGCAGAAATTTTAATATTCCTAATTGTTCTCCCCTATTGGACCCTTCCCTCAGACCTCGCCTTAACTCCTCCCCACCATGGGGAGGTGTAAATACCCCTCTCTGACCCTGGCCCTGTCCCTTTTGCCTTTTGCCTTTGGCCCCTTGTAGTGACAAGCCTTTTTACAGGTCACTCCATATGTAGTGGATGCCTTATTGTTTGTTATTTTGGCATTATTAACAACTGGACAACTGGATCAAGGCTGCCTCTCTCTATCAGATCGCCATCGGGGCAGAGTCCCGAGGAAACTCAAAGGGGTCTGATTGTCCAGGCTCGGACCACGGGGAGTTTCAATATATGTAAACAATTTTATTTTTGGTTCATCTCTGATGTCATGCAGTTTTCTTTTTTGATGTTTTCCTCCCTTGAGTCCTACAGTTAAATTGGAGTTGGTAGTTCAGTAAACTCCCCTTTTACTCTACTAGGTTTATTTGAAATCATCACAGTCGTATTGGCACAAGCTAAAGATCAATTTGAATCATCTGCAGACTTTCTGCCCCTCTGCTCTGCTCTGCTGAGACCCACCTGAAGGGCTGCACCCAGCTCTGGGTCTCAGCACAGGAAGGACATGGACCTGCTGGATGACTACAGAGGAGGGCCTCGAAGAATAGAGGAATGGGGCCCCTCTCCTACAAGGAAAGGTTGAGAGAATTGGAATTGTTCAGCCTGGAGAAGAGAAGGATTCAGGGTTCACTGCAAGGTCATTGCAGCCTTCCAGTACCCGAAGGGACTCTGCAGGAAAGGTGTAGAGGGACTTTTTATGAGGGCGTGTAGTAACAAGACAAGAGGGAAAAACTTCAAACTGAACTAGATAATCTTTAGGTCCCTTCAGACAGAAGCCATTCTATGATTTTATGATCCAACAGGTGGCATTCCTGTCCATGGCAAACATGTGGGAACTAGGTGATCTTTAAGGTCTTTTCCAACATAAACTTTTCTGGTTTTCTTCATCTTTCATTTCCCCCACTGACCATCAATATCTCCCTTTTCACTGAAGGTGGGCATTCTTTCAACTTCACTTTTTTTTCACCTGTTTCAAAGGTAATATTAATTCATTAAAGTTGCCTGCCTCAATATTTATGACATTCCCAGTATTTACTGTTTTCCTTGAAAGAAGTTCTACTTACAGAAGTCCATTCATATCTCAGTCATTGGAGAAGTCCATTTTTTTCTATTATTGCTGCTCTTTAGCAATATTTAGGTAATGCTGATCTATTTCTTGATTACCATGAACTGTCTGATTATTTTGCATCCAGAACTGCAAATTCATGTTTTAAAAGTCTCCTAGAGTTACATTGTCAATCTCTGAACCTTATGCAAAAAAATATATGGGAAAAATCTGCTAAAATAAATACACCTCTTGAATAGTCCTAAACTCTGTTTTGATATCAAAGACTGATAGAGCTAATCAACACTAACTGTACCTATTAGTGGCAAAAAACATGACAGTCATAAGATCAGATTTGAGGGAAGGCAAAAAATATTTATCCTTGTGTTGCACTGTGCACTTTTTCTTACTAATTTTTAGTCTATTTAATTTTCCACATTAGGGACTTACCTATATTCTAGTTGCAGTTTTCATGGGTTTTTTATGTCTTCTGTCATCATAGCATGAACAATTTCTATTCTCTTAGAAACCTAGCTTTTTGCCTCCTATTGCTCTTATGTTATGCAGCTTGAGCAAACTACTTAGCAAACTTAGCAAAACTACTACAGGATGTCCATGTATTTCTTACTAGAGCACTTAAAGTACACTGTGAAGCCTGCTCTAGATTACCCTGCTTCAGCAGGGGCTTTGGATTAGATGGTCTCAAGAAGTCACTCCTGTCATAAATGATTGTGGAATTCAGTTACTTGCTTTTTAAAATCCTTTTCCAAAACTCTCTTGTAGTTAATTCCTATTTTTCATCCCCACTCAACAAAAAAGGTGGTTTTTCCCACCGTTTTACTTTATTGATAAATTAATATAATATATCACTTTAGAATCTAATGACAAAAATAAAAATCACTATACATGGCTGAGAATATGATATTGATAAATTCTGATTACACATTAGCTGATTCCATGTTTACTTCTCCTTACCCTTAAGTCTCAATAATAATCTATTAATATTTTTTTTGGTTGGTTTGGGGTTTTTTCCTAATTTAGAAAAGGGACCTACTTTTCCTGTCTGTGAAAGTGCCATGAGTACATGCAGCTCTGAAGAAATAAAATATGCCACCTGTGGAAAAGCCAATTCTTTATTGTGGAGTGCCAAACCCCTTTCTTTTTGACTTAACAAGGCTTTTGTATCAAATGAACAATGCTGCCTGATGCCCAAATGCCAATCAGACACATCTACATTAATTGCAGGCTAAGGTTATGATTCAAATTCTGGTTCTGCATGGTGATGCCGCAGGACACAACCCAGAAAGTACAACCTTGTAAAGTAATTTTACTCTTGCAAAATCCTAGACTTCTTTGAAAGCCTAAATTATATTTTATTAGAGCTGTTCCTGACCATTAAAATGCAGAAAATCCCATTTTCAGCTCTTTGCAGACTTCCAAAAAGACTTACTGTAAAGCTGTGAATCATAGACAGTGATTCCAGTTTTTTCATAGAAAAGTCTCAGTAAAAAAACTGTCAGTGCTGGGTATGCTGTTGTTCAGCTTTCACACTCATTCTTGGGACTGCTGCTGCTGCCTGTTCACCACCACACATAGCGCAAGTGTGGGTTCAGAGAGGTTTATTATTCCATGTCGTGTGATTTTCTTGTAGTGAACTTGTGAAACTGAGCTTGGGTGGGAAGCAGCATTGTAAATCAATCTCCACAAATCTTATGCAGAACCTTAGTTAAGGATCTTGGTTTTAGCAAAAGAAAGCACATTGTATTAACTATTCTATAGCAGTGCATTGATGAGTAAAACCAGAGTAATGATTTTTGATTTGTTTTCTTATAAGGCAAGGACATTTAGTATTTCATGTTAGATTTTATTTTTCTTTTTAACCAAATTTTAAGTAGTTTTACCTAGGAAGATTGTTGCTGGGGACCTCTCTAGCTGTAAAATCCATTTGTAAATGACCAAAGTGTACATTTTCTTCAGCTTCATATACCTCAAGGCAAATTTAGTTGCAAGGGGCACAAGACAAAGCTGATGTTTTAAAACATAGAGTTATTTGATGCTGATTCAGAAGAGTAAGACATGCTTATTTAGAGAATACCATGTTTTTCTGCTTGATCCGAGTCCTCACAGAGGTTAAAACTCATGGCAAATTTTCTGAATTTAATGCTTCAGGTGTCAGTGGCATTTTCCTAATTTTGTTTCCTGTAATGTAAGTAATTCACAGCTTAAATTAGAAACAAAGCTGGAACACAAATATACATACAGCTCTTTTCACCATTATGGAAAAACTGGAGGTCACTGAAGACAGTTCATGTAGCACAATGGTGAGCTCTTTCAAAGAAACCGCTTAGCAGAGCAAAGTGGAAAATTTTGTACCCCAAAATGATATTGGAAAAAAAAGTCTGTATTCCTGGGATATTCTGGAGTACAGGACATATAGTATTAAAGCAGCATCTCAAGGGACTATGCTTGAGGCAGCAGCTTTGCTAGAAATCTTTTGTCTCTGTCCATGGGACAAGTGTAGGACAGGGGAAATGCAGCCCATCTTCTGACTCAAAATGAATACAGGTCATCAGTTTCTACCTGTTGCCACTTGTCCTATTGCTTGACACCACTGAGAAGAGCCTGCCTCCATCCTATTAACACCTTTCCTTCACATATTTATAGACACGGATGAGGTCTCTTTCAATCATCTTTTCTGAGGTCTTATTCTTAATGTCAGATATAGAGGCTGAATTCAGGTTTGTTAGATGGAAGAAGTCTATCAAGCAAGAGGATGTAAACCAAACAGGGTTTTTTGCTTTAACTAGCTGGTGGAATTTACAGTGTGCTGCTTTTTGTGCAAGAAAGCTAAAGTGTATTTATATTAAACCCAGGAGAAACTTTACTATAAAATGCTTGGATGTATTTACTATATGGAGAATGAAATAGGAGGTTATGTTGAAAGACTTGTTTCAGCTAATGCAATAGTGAAGAGTCTATCAGTCATTCAAAGCAGAAAAAGTACCTGTGACATAAGAACTGTAGGGTTCTGTACAGATGTGGGTTTTTTTGCAATACATCAAATGATTGTGATGACACAGACTAACCAGGAATGTCTGTATACAGTACTCTACCCTTCTGCTGCAGAGTTTTGAATCACCTGCAAATGGATGTATGACTTTCATTTAAAAATGTAATGGAAGACATAGGCTGCAGTCATGAACACACTCTGGAAATGTTCTCAGAAGAACTCTAATACAATAAATACAATGTTGGTGTCTTCTATTAAAAAAAATAAGAATCATTATGTACTATACTCACAGAGTTTGAAAAAGTATTTAAAAAGGCATTGGATGAAAAAATATATATGGCTTTCACTATATGGATCTATCTTTACAACACAAAATTGATTTAGATGGCAGTGAACTTTCTCTTACTATCAACAAGCAGTATTTTATTTGATAATTTTATTGTGGAAACCCCTTATTCATTTCCCTGAACTAAAACCGTGATCAACTGCCAATTTTGAAGGACAGGTTGTCCTACAAGAGATTATTTTGAACAAAACCCCAAAACAACTCACCACTGAGGAGGTTTTGCTAATTTCTTTAACTGTTAACTTATAAATTGATTAAGTAATAGAATCATAGACTCATAAAATTATCTGATTTGGAAAGAACCTTTAAAGATCATCTAGTCATGGACAGGGATATGTCTCAGTGTTCAAGAGATATTTGTACAACAACTTCAATAACAAGATTTAATTTTTTGTCAGCCCTGAATTAGTCAGGACCCTAAGAGATGGATCTAATCAGGTAATAATATCTGTTGGAGGATACATTTAAGATCATTAAGTCCAACTGTAAACTTAGCACCATCATGTTCATCACTGTAGCTGATCTCCAGTCAACTGGGATGTCCGTGGTTGGCCACGGCTGCTGGTAAATGATTGAAAGTGGCTTGGTGAGCTCTTCTCCCAGCTCCTTTAGGACCCTTGAGTAGATCTTATCTACCCCCATATGCTTGTGGGTGTCAAAGTGGCAGACCAGATCACTGAGCACTTTCTTCTGGATTATGGGAGCTTCACTGTGCTCCCTGTCCCTGTCTTCCATCTCAGAGGGCTGGGTACCCTAAGGACAACTGATGCTGCTATTAGAGGCTGAGTGAAAGAAGACATCAGTCTTTTCCTTTTCCTTTATCACTAGGTTTTTCCTGTATTCAGTAAAGGATGGGGATTTTATTTAGCCCTTCTTTTGTCACTTATGTATTTGTGGAAAAGGGCTTTGTTATCTTTTATGACAGTAGCCAGATTAAGTTCTAGTTTGACTTTGGCCAACTTGAACCTTATGTGACCTGCTGGACGTGGTTCTTTTTAAGGCAACCCTGGACATTTTTGGTTTTTTGGGCTGCAAGTGCACACTGCCAGCTCATTTTGAGCTTCTCATCAACCAATACCCCACCAAGCCCTTTTGTCAGGGCTCCTCTCCACTGAGCCTGTATCTGTGTTTGGGGATTGCCCCAACCCATGAGCAGGAAAAATGCATTTCTGGAGAAATGTGTTTCCATTAACTTGAGTACAAAAAAAAAAAAAAATTGCAAAAAGATATAAAATGTCACAAAAAGAAATACAAGACTCAGACCTAGTGGACATGATTTTTTTTTCTGTGTGAGGTAAATTGGTATATAGAACCAAACCTGAATGCAGATGAACTAAGTTATTTAATGACATGTTAATTGTCTTTGATCTGTGCTAATTTCTGCCCCTTGGAGAGGATGGCAGCTGAAAATAAGTTTATTACAGTAAACAACACACTTGGGAAGAGCTGTGGGGATTGTCCCTCTACCCCTTCAGTTCCAAAAGAAGCATTTAGGAGCCAGATGATTTATTTTGTAAGATTGGAGGTCTGATTAAATGTTGTCTGGAGAGAGGTAGATACACAACGCGTTACTAGCTGCTCAGGTTGCATGGCCCATTTTGTGACTACTTTCCATTGCTTCGTGATTAGTACTCTTCTTCTTTCTGTAGCAATACTGTGCTATGGAAGAAAACAAGTGTCATCATATAATGAAGTGTTATTTTTATACACTAGTGAAAATACAGTACCCACTTGCATACAAGTTTATCTGTGAAAGGATCATGGGCAAAACTGAACCTCACAGCCAGTGAGAAGCATAATCTACTTTCTCCCAAATACTTCTGAAATCTTCGCACTTCTCCCCCATCAAATGTTTTTATGATCTCCCAAATAAAATCAATCAATTTAAAAATAGAAAAACACTTTTTCTCCTCTTAGTTGTACCTTCTCTATTGCTCTTGATACCATTACTTTAATCCTGAAAATGAGAAGGCAGGTTCTCTCTGCTTCTTTTCTTACATTTCTTTCCTGTGCCAAATGATAACATTCCTTTCTCAGCTAGCTCAAGTGCACTTCTTGTTCCTATCTTTTCTTATATTACACTGGAGAGAAGAAAAGACAAGTGTCAGAAGGGGTTGAAAATACTTTACTCTAAGAAAGAGAAACATCAGGCCAATGTCTATTCATAACTCACAGGTTATTTGTTTTATTGGGCTACAAAGTGATGTACTTTCTCACCTCCTTTTCAAGTAGAAAGATACCTAAAGAAAAAAAGTGAAGTTCACGCAGTGGGGATCTTTTGTGGTTTGGGATGTATTTGGCATTGTATGTGAAAATGTTCTTCAAGACTATGCTTCAAGACTTTTCAAGATGTATTATGGTATGTCTTATGTAAGGTTACAGAAAAACAAAATGGTGAAAAATAAACCTAAGAAAGCCATATAAACATAAGGACTAATAATATAATTTTGAAGATAACACAATATAGTAGAAGTGTCAAAATAAAAATATGTTTTAAATTACCTCATAAATGTATTAAGGATTGTAAATGACCAGCATTGAAGTTTCATAACATTTGAAAAATCACCCAAATTTGAGTACTTTAAATGTAATACTTCAAAATAGAAGTCAAGAGTCTCAATTGCTGAAATCCAAGACCGGCAGAAAGAGCCTTGGGAAAACAACTTCAGAAGAAAAGAAAAAAACTCCAACTTAGTGGAAGTGTGGAAAGGTCACAGAAGAAAGGATATTTTATGTTTTCAGCTATACTTACTTGAAGAATAAGTGAGGTGACCAACAGGGGACATGCACATTATGGGTGGGCAGCAAGAAGTGAAATAGCAATGGCTTGCAGCAGTGATTTAGTGCTAGGCTAGAAGCACTAATTTTCTATCACTGAAATGTACCAGTATCTAACTCAATTTATGCAGGGCTACATTAAACATACTTGTGTGCTGTGCAAGAATGCATCTGTTGTGATAGAGATACACCCAAACATCATGGGAAACATTAAATATTCATTGTTGCTTACATTTTTGAGTTGGCAACTTTTCTCATGCTGAATATTTGTATCAAAGTTTTTGAGGTTTAGTTTGATTTCTTGGGTTTTGGATTTCTTTTTTTCATTGCTGGCTTTTGTTTTATGATTTTAATACATGTAATTTATTTTTATATTCTAAAATATTTTGATGCAGAAGTTATTGACTTCTTTTTTGCCTTTTTTTCAACTTTCAAAGCAGAAAAATAACTAATAAGACATTTCTCCTGTGAGTTTTCAGATATGAATGTTTGATATTCCTGTCCAGAAGTTTTAAAATTCAAACTGTTTTTTAATGAAATAGTCATTACCTTAATATTTTTAAATAACATGATAATGGGTAATATAAGGCTCATTATATAGATATATGTGAAATGCCATAAGCAAATTGTATTTTAAAAGGATCTTCTGTGACTTTTTTAGGGCCATATTTTCATTCAAATTTCAGAAAATTTGTTGGCCTTTTTAAGATTTCAGATCCATTGATCCTTTGAACAGATAAAAAGGTGAAAAGAAGAGATAATTAGAACTGGCTGGGGTGAGGACCCTAGCAATGGTATGAAGATGGTGTCAGGGTCACATGCAAATCATCAATGACAATATTCTTAGTTAATGAGACTTCAATTGCACTTACTAGCACTATCTTTGCTACTTTACTTTTGGCCCATTATAGAAAAAATCTGAAATTCCTTAAGAGGTGGAATTTCGAAATAAAATACAAAATGAGCAGCTCAGTAGTGAGTAAGAAAGAGAACTGATAGTAAGGAAAATTCCATTTATTTAATGTGACATGACTCACAGTGTACCAGTGCATTGATTTTTTGGACGTTTCCTCAAGGCTGCTAAGATAGTTGCCTGTTGTCTGGAATAGATCTCATTGCTTCAAAATATCTTGAAATATCATCTGAAGGGTGATCCCAGCTGACTGTTTTGTAGAACCTATTTTGTTTTGTGCGAGTAAAGAAATATTCACATTCTTGTTGTATTATACAAAGTAATAAACATACTGGAATTTAAAAAATAGCTGAAACAAAACCTAACTTGAAAATTAAAACCAGATTTCTTTGTTTTACTCTCACCTCATTAAATATATATATATATATATATATATATATTCTTTCCTCAAATATACAGTAAAACTAAGCTTTTAGCTTAGCATTTAGTGAAACATCTACCCAGTAAGCCTTGCTTATGTTGCAGACAGCTACCCTGAGGAGTGATTTGAATTTAAATGTGATTCCCTTATTAGTTTCTGCTAACTGCAAATATCCCAGTCTCTTAATTAAGTGGCTGAGTAATGTATGAATGCTCACTTCTGCTTGTCATGCAGAACAAAGTGATGTATTTAGATTCCATGCACAATATGAAATTTAATGACACAGGCAACAGTAATTTAGAAAACCTTTTGGTTTTTATTATCCTTGTTTTTGCTTAGCCAATCTCCTTGTAAGCATTTGGCTGCAGCAATGTTACAAAAGTTTGCCCAAACACTGGATATTAACTAGTGGATTTTTAGATTAAAAGATAATGTGTTACAAATGCATGGTTACCAAATGCATAATCTGTTTTTTATATCTTTTGCCCCCATATTTAAAAATAATATACAGAAATCAGAACAGACCTTGATGAAAGCTCCTTTCTTGGTTTGGCACAGAATCTAGTGTTAGATTCAGAGAGATTCTGAATGGACTAAATAGTGCACTGTAAGAGGTTTTACAAAGAGGAAGGAAAGAAGAAAAAAATCAAGCTTTTCTTCTAGTGCTGGTGGTTCCTGCTAGCTCCAGTGACTTTCTGCAGTTCTCCTGATCTCTTCACAGATTTTATAGCTTATATTCAGTCATCAAATCTCTCTGCTTCTGCTCTGGTATTCAGTATGTATATTTTTCTCCAGGGGTATGATGCTAATTTTTCCCTATCCTGAAATTTTTCTCTTTGCCCTTATATTTTCTCATGCTCAAAGAATCCTCTGCAGACTCATAATCTGAATGTATGTGCGTGATTTTCTAAAATCAGAGTAGCACATATGTACAGTAATTCGGACAGCTGTTCAAGTTGTCAGATTTTTGTGTTATTGTCATGTATAACTACATGAACTAATGTTCTTCTGCTTTAGTTCAAGCTCTAGAACTTGGCTATCCCTTTAATTAGAGCTCTAACCATCTCTCATGTCTTTAAATTCTCGTTTAAATTGGCTGAGTACTTTTCTCAACAAATCTTTAGCTGTATTCTTGGAAAATTGGTGTTCCTAAATGATGTAGGTTTTAAACTCCCTGTATCCCCAAGCAGTGTCTAATATCTAAATGTTTGCCAAAGAAATTTCATGTAAATATTGTCATTTAGACCTGTAGAGATAGATTTAAATAGTTGTAATTTCTTTTCAGTTTAAAGAATAATAGATGAATTGTTATTTCTATTACAGTGCTTTTTACCAGTCCTGAGTAGGCTAAGGACAGTATATATTAAATGTTATATTGTATTTTTATCTGCCTTTGGCAGGAGTACTTACTTGGACAGTAATCTCCAAGCTCTTATTCTACATCTCTAAAATTTGTATCTGTTTTTAACAGATTGCTCAAAATTTACTGAAAAATTGATTGAAAATATGATTTATCACATTTATCTGTAGTCATTTTATAAATTAGACATTCATTCTAAGCTAGTTATATGATCATTTCTTAAGCCAAAGGGAGGAAATAAGATATTCCAAAACATATTTAATTTCAGCAAATTTAACACGTGTTTTAAGATGTCAGGAATTGTCCTCTGGAAGTGCCTACCTGTATGGGCCACAGACAGCTCACTTAATGAATTCAGACTAAATACTATTCATCTGAAATTACTTTGGAGTCACTTGTTTATCATTATTTCTACCAAGTATTTCAAGGTGGTAGAAAAATTGATGAAGTGCATCTTACCTTTTCGGGTGAATTGTGGTCAAACAGGAGATATGTATCTAGGGTAGAAATGATATGTAGAACACTGTCATTGGACCCCATCCTGTCAGTTAGAAAAAAATTGTCTGTTTTCAAGGCTTTGTACTATGAAATAGTTCTTAACTCTTTCCCTCATAAATTGCCCTTGGCCTTTGACCTTTGGCCACTGACAAGCTCCTTAGAAGAACATAGAAGAGCAATTTTCTCTCAGTGTATTTTCTAAAAATAGATTTTAAATGCCTAAATAGATTGGTCAAATAATGAGTGGAAGATCAGACATTTCATTTTGTATGGTTTACAATAACTTACAAAATGTGATTGAATACCATTAACTAAATACTGTTAGTTACTTCTTGAAATCAGTTTGGCTAGATTTATAAAATTGGTTTAATTACATCTGCAACACAGATCAATCAGAAGTGACGTGTTTGAGGGTTTGGATTTTTTTTTTTTTTAATTTTGACATTTAGATATTTTCATACTATTTTGCCTGCTCTACATCTTGACATAATTTTGGACAATATTATAAATCATGATCTATTTACTTATTTTTATAAAAACAATTATTAAATATTCAACTCACATATATTCTTTGTGTTTGTTTTCATCACAAATTGCTCATCATTATTAAAAAAATAAAACAACAGAAATATGAAGACGACATCGCTGTAAAATTCCAACAAGTGAGAATGTGTTACATAATTCATCCTAGATCTATTTACATAAAGAATATTAGTTCTTGTGTATCTTAACTGTCATTATAAAATACACCCATATTATGGAATGACTTGCTACACATACTTACTCCCTCAGCCTACTGCTTAATAATAGAACCAAGCAAAAGTGTTCCAACTCTCCTGCCCTTCCTCACAGCAAGGAATTAAGGCAAGTGACAAAAATTAGTTTTCAAACTAAGACAAAATTAAATCTGCAAAAAGTAAGGGCTTATTTGGATCAGAAAGCATGAATCACTGTTTGATTGCACAGCTTGTACAGAACTTGATTTCTTCTAACATTTATATTCTTTCTGCAGTCAAAAGTGCTCTACCACTGGTGAGCTTCTGTAATTGACCATGAAATTCCTAGCACAGTGAAGTCAGCAGAAGAATTAAAAAGAGCAGGGCCGTAGAGGCAGGCAGACAGCACTCCTTATGGACTTTTTTTTTTTAATTGGTGGTCTTTTTCATTAGATTTTTTTACTGTGGCTAAATTGCATTGTGGTACCTTAAAGTATTAGAGTCACAGCTAAGGTAGAACGTGATGTTGAAAAAACTGGTTTTCACCCAGAAGTAGCACAGAATTCTGGCATAATTTCTGTAGATTTTTCCATCTACTTCTGACAATCTGAAATCCTGAAGTACCACCCAGTTTAAACCCACTCTCACTATTGATGGGAAATTTTGTTACTCTTTGCTCTACAATATCTAATCTTGGCAGTTTTTCACTTATTGCTCTGTCAGTCACAGTATATTCTAATGTAGTACAATGAACAGTTGCAGAGTTAACTGACCCCAAATGAGCTATTTCAATTATTAAACCAGTAAAGGTATGTTAGACATGTGCCCCTGAGGAATTAATTTGTTCTGTTGTGAAGCACTGCCATGAGATAAAGGAGTGTGCTAATAAGACTATCCTTTATTTGGTAGCTAATTTAGCAGTGAATGCTAACTGGAATACCTGTGCAATTGAGCTCACTGTGGCTCTAAGTAAATCTATTTAGACTGACTGCCTGGGAAGTACTGATCAGAGAAATTATCACTTAAGAATATCAGTTATTTATCTCTATAGTCAACTGTTATGTACTGCAGGTGCTTTGACAGTTTGTGCTTCTAAAATTAGTTTGACTTGTTATGCCTTTGAATTCAAGAGTTTATTCAGAAAGTCAGCTGTTGTACTGGCCATAAATTAATTTCTTATCCATCCTGTGTACTATTGGCAATTTCAACTATTTTCTTACATTTCTCTTTCAAAGCTAAAGGTTTTCCTGGTTAACTAGAAGATGAAAGTACCATATTGATTCTTTTTCCATGATTCAACTATGGGAGTCATTTTTTTTTGTTTGTTTGGGTTTTTTTTTGAGTGAAGAATGTCATCACTAATCATAGAGGAATGGCATAGATGCATATAGAGAGAAACATGTCCTGTGCACCACCATCATATTTGTTAACTAGTTTCTGCAATCTAAACAATACAAAATCAATTGTTATTATACTTGACTGCCACTAGTAAAGTTGCATACATCAAATATAACTTAAAATCATCAGTCAATGGCTAGCATAAACATATCTCTTTATGCAAAAGCCTCAGAAAGTCTAGTGTGTAGAGAATTAATAAGCACAAATAATGATAAATAGTCTTCCATTAGTGAAGGAAGCCAATTCTAGTGTGATGTAACTAGTGTGGTGGCAATAAAATGTGATAGCTGGTTAATGGTTCTATAATGTGATAGATACTCACTTTGAGAACATATAGCAATTTTTTAAGTGCATGCAGAAACTTAATGACTACTTATAAAAATTTTTGTTCCAGTATAATTAATATAGTTTACTTCAAAATTTAAATAATAATGGATGCTTCAGAATATATAACTACAGAGTTTCTATATAGAAAACCACACACATATTGCCAGATAGAAGCTCATCTAGGCTGAAATATTATATGACTCCAAGACATATATCTTAATTTGATAAACAAGATTTGAATATCCATCTAAGCAAATCTGTAGTTAGAATTATCTGTACTAGAATAGTGAACACGTCCCACGGTCCCAACCGAAATTGCAATATAAACATGGCTTGTGTTGGTACAGACAAACATGTTTAATAAACATGTCAGAAAATAGAATTTTTTCCATAACGCAAGTTTTATTTCCGAACATTGAAGTATTTAATTTAAAATATGTCCAGTAGTTTTGTTTTAGTAGAAAATAACATTAAATGTACAAGAAAATTTCTTAAGATCTCTTCCAGTCCCCTCTTACTTGATTTTGTGAAATGTGTCAGAAAGTTAAAATTCTATTGATTTGTTTGGATTTTTCCCCATTAAATGGAAAGCCCAGAAGGTTTTCTTACTTCAGTAAGACATCCTGAATCTGACACATGACATTGTTATATGAGAATGAACATTCATTTCATAATTCCTTACTGAGCTATGGTGATGCTTTTAGCAACCCAATAATAGAATGTATAGTAAAATACATATTTATTAACATTTTAATATAGCATATGATGTATCTGCTTATATGCTTTAACACTGGTGTTAAAAATGTGGTTTGGATAATAGTCATAGTTAAAAGAAAATAAAAAAAATAAAGTGCTGAATTCTGATTTTCAAAGCACATATTTTTCTTAAAGTGTCCTTTGTGCAGCAGAAACTCCATGTGCAGACGTTTTCTTCCTTCAGGTAAAAAAAAAAAAAAAAAAAAGAACAAAACAAAACCCCAATCGCAACACTAATCCTTAGCTGCAATTATCTTTAGCTGCAATTATCTTGTAAGAAAAGTGATCAGTCACACTATTGTATCCCGGTTTTTGAGTCTTGGGAGCTCCTAATTGTGATATTAAAACAGAACAAATAACTATTAATAAGAAAGAAAAATGTTGCTTTTTCTCCTTTTCTGATATTTCCTAGAGATCTGAGACATCTATATGCAGGGAATTTATGATACATATTTTTACATATTTTCTGTATGTTATGTGTGCATGTGTTAATGCGTTATAATTAGACCATTAACCCAAGGCCAATCCAATCTGAAAACATAAATTATTATTTTCAATATGTTTGACTTAGAAAACAAGGGGGTTTTATGCCTCTAAGTTTGGGGGGTTTTTTCACTAAACTTAGTAGGGACTGAAAACATTGCAGAGAAAAATTGGGGATGACCCTAAGAAACTATTCTAAAGGAAGAGTTTAAAAATACAGTAAATATATTTACACATACAGCTGAGCTAGTCTCCTCCATCAGCATGATCCAGAGCAGGTGTAAAATCATGGTTAAAATTATGTAGTGCAGCATTATTTGCTGCAAGAATTGATGACTTAAAATAGTTGTTTACCTCATTTCATCACTCCTGTGTTTTTCTTCCTGGTGATACAGGTACAAAAAATATTCTGTTTTTATTGTATTTTAGAAGAATATGTAAATATCAAATCCATTCTGCTAGTAAACAAAAGATAAACTAAAGCCAGTATGAAATTGGTTCAGCTTCTGCAGTTATGTGCATAAAGCCATAGAAACACTTAGATAGATGTGTCACCCTACATTGCTTTGAATAAAATGATTTGTTTTTCTTTGGGGAGTCAAAATAAGCATATTGTTTTTCTATGTCTGTTAAAAATGTTACATGCTCTTTTTATAGTCCAGGTACAACCATTATGTATACTTCAATCATTAAAAAACTGTTGTATGTACAGACACCTGCACACATATACCTACCTCCCACAGCCTCTACCCCCATCCTATGGAAAGGATTTTTATTTAATAAAAACCATGAAAATATGGAAAAATGTGCATCTATTTTTTTTTTTTCTGAAAAAGCACATGGACTTTTCAAGGTATGTTTGGTGTCTAGGTTCAGAATGAACTATCCATTATGTTTAAAACTAGGTTTTATATAATTTTTTAGTTGTCTTTGGAGACAAATACATTTTTTTACCTTCTTCAAGAGCAATCACAGGAAACCAAATGTGGTTGCTCACAGGAAATGACTTTCCTTTCTTGATTTTGGAGTGGAGAAACAATATATTTCCAAATAATTCAGAGACTTCAACCTCAGCTGAGATCAAGAATTTAATAAAGAGTTTTGTTTGTGTCTTAAAACATTTGATCTATACCTAAGATAAACTTAAGAACATAGTAACACGGTCTTAAGAATTATCCACATCGATATAGAGGTATTCTTCACGTTGCTCTAGGGTCTATCCCACTAATTTATTTGGGTTACTCATTAACACCCACCATTATTGCAACTGAAGGAGGAGCAGTGTCCTATTTTTTTTTGGATGCCTGAAATCATTATCATTAAACTAATTTCAGGTAGGAGTCTTCAATCTAGACTTGAAATGTGGTGGTGAAATTAAAGTACAAGTTCTGGTAGAAATGGCACCTGTATCAGGGTTAAGCATTTCCCTCTCAGTGCGAAGACATTATTATCTGGCCTTTAGCCCCACTGTGACAAGCTGAATATCTGCTGAACCAGCAAATACTGCCAGAGAAGGTAAAACAGACAGCTTGAATTTAGTTAAGAGCAGTAAGGATACATCCAAAATAATTTTTAAAAGAGTTAGTTAGCTACTATTCTTCAGACAATGTCTTATGTGGTCTTCTTAATCATGCCTGGAAAAATCTCACAGAACTGTCTTAATTTCATGTATTGTTTTACATATATGTTAAAGTTTGTTGAAGGAGAAAAAGAACAACAGAACCCCTTTTCAGTTACAAGAGAGAGAAAAGGAGTCCAGCAGTAATATTTGTGCTAGAGCAGTAGCTCTCCAGACTTTATGAAGCAGCATCTGGTACAGAAGAGAATGAAAGTATTCTGGACCCATAAGCCAAAGGTGAATGTAAGCTGTTTTTTAATGGAGCAAGATGCATATATTTTGAAGTTGAAAATATGTTTCTACAGAGTTGGTTCTATTAAATAAAAATATTTATTATGGAAATTGATATTTAGGTTTCACCACAGTAACTGTTTTTAGAGAGTAGATAACACATATACTAGCTTGTAAATTTCTGTAATGATAAAGACCTAGTGGCCAATTCAAGATGTTGATTATGTTGATCCCTTTGGTGACCCCAGATGTTGTAAATATCAATTTTTGTAATGAAATATGCTTTGAAAAAGGTAATAATACAGCTTGTGTCTCAAATTCTCAGCTACTGTCGAGTCAGCTATTGCCTTTTGCCTTAAGTGACACCATTTTAAAAATGTATGTCAAAGTCTGCCACAAAGTCAAATGTTGATGAGTTATGTTTTATATACCACATGGAATAGCTGTAAACTTCTTTTAGCTAAGTGGCTGTGGTCCAATATTACTCCAGACTAAATTTAGCTGGTTAACTTAAAAATGCCACTTTGCATTAAGATGAGGTTTTTATAGCTTTTATGATAGAGGAATCAACTACTTTTACAACTATTTAGTTTATACATCTAGAGTCATGTCAGTCTGATATACATGGAACTTCCTTTTTTTAGAGAATTATTAGAAAATACTGAATGTATGAATGATCTGTGATTATATATTAAAATAAATTTCTGGAAAAAAGAAGAAATAAGAAACTTCAAATAATAAAATAGTGTTAACAAATCCTTCACAATGGAGGCTAGCTTTTATGTAAAATATCAAAAAAAATTATTATTCTAGTAGAAAGGTTAATAACAAATTATGTTAATTTTGAACACTATACACTGAAGATGCTGGTCATGAAAAACATGCATAAACAATTGGAGATAGAAATATGTACATGTAATACCAATAGGTTATTTCAAAGGTCTGAGTTATTGTGATTTATATGACAGAGTATCTAGTTATAGTTTAGTATGTGTATTTGTGTACACACATTTTTGTGCATGTACATATTCAGATAAGTGGTAATATAAAGAAATAATCTTTAACTTTCCATTTTACATAAAATCTGTACATTGTCTCAGAATGAACACAGCTGATGACAGGGAAGACAAGCTTCTCATAAATCTTCTAATTTCAGATTATTAGAAAAAAATATAAATTCAAAGCTTTTAGGAAAGTTGCTTGGTGCTCTTAATTTCTTGATTTCTGAGCCTCCATCTTAGGTTACTGATGTAAGTAAGTGATATTATCTGGGGAGTCTACTTAAACTATACACTGAAGCAGAGTTGACAAAAGTATATGTTTAAATTCACTCTTCTTCTTAGAATGTCTCTAAAAACACATATAATGTTGTAGTTGTCAATGCAACCTGGGACGAAAATTGTACATGAATTGGTAGAAGGTAGAGTGATATCAAAGAGCTACAGCCTAGAAAAATACTGGAATGTCATGCAAAGGAAATAAGTAGCAGGCAAACAATTCCTCCCATGTATCCACTCCAAGAAAATAAAAACCAAACACGATGAAATATACCAAATATGAGCAACTAAAATAAAAACCAGGCGACCCAGAACATGTAGTCTATATAAGTATGTATAAAGAGAAACTGTAAATTTATACATAGAGACACCAAACATTACTGGATGAAAATGACCCCCAAGTGTAGCAATATAGCACCTCACTTTATGTGAGGAAGTATTTTTTCAAGAAATGCTGGGTTGGGCAAGAACTAATTTCTTTGCTCTAGTCCTGACTTGCATGTATCACCTAGATTGTTAGGGGGATGCAATTAATATAATCCTTTCTATATTAAGTATCAAGGAGTAATGGATTCAGAAGATCCACTGATGAAAAATGAAATTAAGCAACAAAAGCCTGCCAAGGCATAATAAGGTGTATTTATGAATTTAGAACGCAGTTTCAAAGGACATGATTAAATGTTTTACAAAATATCTGAACTTCATTAAAATATCTGAACTTCCATCAATGACCATTGTCCCCCCCCAGCCCAGACTGGGCTCCTTACAAAGCCAAGGATGCAATGAGGGCAGTGTATCAGACTGTCCTGCAGACTAGTCACCAACATTCTTAGCTAAGAGGGAGGGTAAAATGTATTTTAATTTCTTCAAGTAAATGGTGAATCTCCCTCAGCTGTCATTCCTCAGAAAAAGCTAATTCAGTTTTGTCATTTCTACCAGCAGCAAGATGCCTCAAGCCAAGAACTCTTAATACAAAACATTGCAGCATAAGAGTACCTTTGTGAATATATTCCTGAGTGCAATCATTTGAAAATGTTGTTTGTTCCCACTGGTAGCAAATTAAAAAAAAAAAAGTGTAATAGTTTTCATATTAACTTTTTTATATAATTTATTTTCTTACAAAACTGTGCACAAAATATTAACTGCTAGAATGATGTTTTCCAGGAATGTATTAAGTTATACCTAGAACACCATTGTAAATATTTTGAAGCATGTGCTACAGCACTTATTCTCAGGAGACTTCTGAAGCAGAGTAGGAAGCTATTTTCTTATGAATTACGACAGAAACTACAGAAAAGAGTAAACAACACCCCTTTAATCTTTGCCATTATTTAGAGGACTAATTAAATAACACATTTAGTATATAATATATGTTATAAGAATAAAATCATTACACAATAATTAAACAATAACCAGCCAAATGCATTATTTTGACTTTCTGACTAATAAAGATTTTACTGAATGATATGGCTGATAGGGGGTTTATAATCTAATGAGAAATGAAAACTTCAGTATAAGATTGAAATTAAACTTTGCCTTTAACTGTTCATTTGTGTGAACATATTGGACACAGTATAGGTTTCAATTCCCTAGCTTCTATTTTGCCATACTGCTTTTTTAATTTTTTTCCTCAATATAATCATTAGATCTAGTTCTAGCTTTTCCTCAATGATTAACCTTCTGAAATCAATGCACAGAATTCGGCATACAGCATCTCTTACTCCTGGGTCCAATCACAATGATTTTCTCAGGTTGCTTCTGAAAGGGAAAAATATGTGGAAAGATTTGAAATTCCAATTCCAACAGTTTAAACACTGTTATAATCCGTCAGAATGAATATTCAAATTAAACGTCCTTGTCTAGAATGTTTCTGGATCAAATTAATACTGTTTCTGTGGAAATCAAAAAAACTAAATAACAATAAGGTTAGCCAATATTATCTTGAAAACAATAAAAAATATTATTTCTGCTATTATTATTATTATTATTATTATTATTATTATTATTATTACTATTAGCATTTGTTTCTGTTCATTCATTTCCCAGTAGGTGTCTCTATACTGCAGCTTTACTGAAAAAGAAAGAAGAAGCAGGCTAATTGCATAAAAATATTTTTAAAAATTAAAGAAAAAAATAGGCAAATTAAACCTTAATATGACATCAGACAACATCAAAGGGAAAAAAAAATACTGTAAAGAGAGTTTGCTTATGAGCTTTTGGGTATAATCATACATACATGTGTGCAGAACCAAAATGAGCTTAGTAACTACTGATTACAAGAAAAAGAGATGTTAAAAATGGTGCACCAAAAATGCCAAAAGTAAAAGCCTGAGTTTTTTGAAGAACAATGGTCTCTCCAATTTTCATATATATAAATACATACAGTAACAACTGCTGGAACTTATCTTCAGCAGCAGCTACCATGAAATTATTGAAGTCTCACAAAGAAAGTGTTTCAACCTTTGTTGGGTACATAAATGGGGAGATTAATGAAGACTGCAGGGGTCTGGAGTAGTGGAGAGAAAAAAAGTACGAGTAGTAGTACAAAATTGTGATTGGAAATAAGAATTCCAGTTTGTCTTGATTCAGGGCAGACCAAAGTAACTTCATTTCATTTGCATCAGATGCAAAATTTTTTTTTAAAACCGCTTAATTGATATGCAATCTTTTTAGACAAATAAAAGTTATGCTTTGATGGATCCCACTTGTATTTCTGCAGTGATCTAAGTTGAATAAAAAATCCTGACTTACCATATAAAAGCACTAGTATTCTGTTTAGCATTCGATTTTAATTGCAGATTTCACAGACCAGAACTCTCTGAGATGAATAACCGATGATGCTGAACTGAAACAGTTGAAATTCCATGTATGATTCACAATCTAGAACTAAACTTCTGAAAAGTTGCATTTTCAACTCTTGCTGTTCACAGAACAAGTGTCTCAAGGTGAGTAAAAGCTGATAGTCCCCAGTTTGTCCATTAATCAATAGTTCACTGAGTATTTGATAAGAGCTCAATGAGCCATAAAAAGGAACAACATGACAAGTTTTATTGATTGTCTCATAAAAAGGATAAAGAAGTGACAGATGACAGGCCCAGTTAGACCTTTACAGCAAACAGTTACAGTACTTACGCTAAATTACATACAAGAATTTCTATTTTTTTAACAGGAAAAGATAGAAAACCATATGTCATTTGCATAGAATTTCTCTTTCTCTCTCTCTCTCTCTCTCACACACACATACACACACATGCACAAAAATAAATCCAGAAATTGTGGTTAAAAAAAAGAGTAATGTGGTTAAATAAGATGATATCATGACAGCTGAAATCAGACTCTGATCTTGAATTCTTCTTGAAGAATTTTGTTTTCTTGTACAGCACCACATGCAAGGCATTTTATGGTATTTATGTTCCTCAATGCATTTTATTTATGGACTCCCACAGTTCTTCAACATTATAAGGATTCTGTCAAATCCCAATGTGTACTCAAATGTGAAGTCATTCAATAGTTTTTGGCCATAAATCACTGTGGTGTTATTAGGATTTTGCTGCCACATTAATCCTTAAACTTTAAACTTGAGAGCAGGGAGTGGAACATGGAAAGTTAATGAGTCAGATAAGACCTTTACCTCATAGTGCTGTAAAAATCCAAAAGTTTAAAAGTCACGTTAGAGAAACAACATTCTGCAATAACAAAAAAGCTGTTGCTGAGAAGTAGTTTAAGGGATTCAGCCTGCAGTAGTCACACAGATTTGAGATACTTCCATCTTTATGAACTTTTATTGTGCTTTCAAGGTCTCTACTAAATTACATTTCTCCTTGCTACTTCATTTCTTTTTTGCATTTTTACAGGATCATGTCTCACTAAGGAATACTGCCTTTTGCACTGATTTACATAACATGAAAAATGTACTTGAAAAATAGTTAGACCTGTAAAGAGGAGCTTACATATGTTTAGTTTGTTCATTCTGCAGTAAAAACTCCTTACTTCCTTCAAACTTCCTAAAAGCAAGTGAAGCATAACTGAACTTCAATTAGGAAAAAAGCTCACTGACACTTCCTGCTCTAAAAACTGCTGCTTTTTTGGTGTAAGAATTAAAGTTACTTAAATCTTAGAGAAGGAAGAAGCAAAAAACCCCTTGAAATTTCTTCAGTTCCTTCTCCATATTGCACCTCTTGCAGCACTGAACATGGGGAGTGGGAACAAGGCAAACATAAGCAGTTCTTTCAGATAATGACCTAGAGTGAGTAATAGTGTAGCTGCATATCTGCTTCCCATCAAGGCTGATATACATTGAAAAGTCCTGATTTGACATATTGCTATGGACTTGTTTTCATTTTTATTCTAAAACTATTGATAGGCCTGTTGTAACTTAAATAAATATTTACCTGCTAGTTGCTTAGATGGACAAAAGAGATTTAGAATCACATATGATTAAAATTTCAATCTTTTACACAATTACCTATCCTGGCCATATTTTATTACTCTAGGTCAATTTCCTTCTAAAAAATTATTTTCCAGGCTTGGGTAGGGGTGATGGTTTAAGTTGGAATTGCCTATTTAATTAAAGAATTATGGGTTTTTTTGCCTCCAAAGACACTTGTAGTAGCCAGTGTTCATTTAATAAATATAGCTTCTACTCATTGATGCAACAGGGATATTTCAAGATACATCAAAGAGAAGCTGGGGAAAACAGGGTTGTTTACTCTCTTGCACAGTAGATTTTATACTACTCAGGTACTCAGGATATACATGCCGAAAGGTGACTTATTTTGTTGAGCTATTGTCTGATAGGTTTACTTCTGCTGTGTGCTGAATAAAAAGTGTAGGGTTTCTACCTTCTGTTACAACAATATCATCACAAGCCAGCACTGAGGTATGGGCATGCCAAGATCATGCTTGGGTTAAATATGTGCTGAAGTGCTTTTCTGAATCAGAGCCATAATTGCAGCAATTCATTTAGATCATGAAGTGATTCCTTAAAGGAAAACAAATCCCAGAATGAATGGCATGCATGGAGGCAAGATTTCCTTCTTGCAACATTGTTTTTATGATAGAGTTTACTTCTGCTCTTTTCTATATTCTGGCATCAGTAAGTATATGTAAGAGTACTCAACACGAATATGTTATAAATTATAAAATGCCAATTTTTTGCTGTCATTGCAGAATATCCTTCTTTAAATGTCCCATGCCATTACTAAGTCAAGATATCATAGTATTTGGAAGTGTGACCTGGAAGTTAGCCAGTGAGCAGTTTAAATTAGCACCATTCTGAATCTAGTCAAGCTTTCAAATGCATCATCTGTAAGAGTACACTAAGCCAGTCAAAGAAACTGGATAACATTACTCCATAGATAGCATAAAGAGGGGAAATAGGATGGAATGACTGACTGGCAGTACTGGCAGTCACAAGGCATCTTTCCTCCAGGATGCTTTTTCATGAATATTTGGGGGTTTTGCCTTCATTACTGCATCAGTGATTCAGCTGCTGGACATGGGTTTGCCAGAACACATCATCTTGTTGTGTCCTGCCAATGAATAAGCAGGTGGCAGGGATGACACAGTGCCAATTTTGAGTGCATGCTAAGGAGCAGGCTAGGGGCAACATGACCTACATGTTTTTCATAACACCAATTTATCAACAAAGCTAGCACAGTCAACCAGGCACTATTAAAATAGTTTATTATCAGTCTCAATGATCTGTCCTGGCTGGCACAAATCCTGCGTCAAGTATCGTCTAAGTGGCAATGCACTTGAACTGGTTAGAAATCCAAGGGGAAATGAAGAGGAGCATGGGTGAGGAACAGATTTTTGTTACCGCATCATTTGTTAGCCAAAATGTTTAGTAACTGTGTTTTTGAGGAAGGTTGTCTCTGCTATTGGTAAGGATGTTTTTTTTAAAATAAAGCAAAGACATGAACTCTGAAGACTGTAAGACACATGACTGGAACTAACTGGGTTTGCACTAGACCACCTCACATATTTATAACTAAAAAATTTAACCTAGGGAAAGGGCAAGACAATCTGTGTTGCACATGCAGGGAATGGAAGTTTGCAAATCAGATAGATGATGATAAGGGATAGCCATAGCTATAGCTATATGTGAAATTTCCTATAACCAGAAAATTATTGACATTTATCTTCATTTAGCTACTTTTGAAATTCAGTTAGAATTGCACATTTTTCTATTTTAAGGATATTTTGAAAAAAAATTATGAATTATTTTATGTATTAATACATTAGCAGTGCATCTTTAGTGTTGAATTCTCTTGTTCAGTCTGCTCATTCACAGACAGACTGGTAGTACTGAACTACTGGAAAAATTTTTTAAAGGAGTCTGAAAAATGAAATATTATTGCAACCTTCTTTCTTTTGTTTTTTTTTTTTTTCCTAACATATTTTGAACATCTGGGAAATGAGCACAACACTTGGCCACTGCATATAACAGCAGCAAACTGAAGAAAAGAAAGCTGAATGTGAATGTTTGTAAGGTGGAAATACGAGGAGAGGGTCAGTCTGGAGAGGAGTTTATCTTGAGTAGCTCATCTTTGAAAACACCACTTTGAAGTGTTTTCTCTAAACCTTTCAAAGGGATAGAGACTAAAAAAGAGCAAGAGCTAACTAGAGGCTAAGTACTGGGAGGATAAGCTAGCTGGAAGATAAAATTCTTTCTTTGTATCAACTGTGTGTGAGCCCTTTAAAATCTGTCTGATTAGATAGGAGGCACAAGAGTTGAAGTGTTAAACATACAGCATATCCCACTGCCTGGGCTCCACTCTTGTGTGCTCATAATGTGAAATGACGGCTTCTCTATACAAGTGGAACTATTAAAAAAAATTGACAGTAGCTGTTCATAAAGCCCCATCTGAGTGCTTTTTAAAATGGTAACAGCAAGGATCAATTTTTTAAATTACTGAAATGCTGTCTTTGTTATAGTGAAACCCAGTAACTCTTCTGTAGCACACAGCCAAATAGAACTGCAGGGAACTTCAGTCAAAGGGAAGGCAGTTCCTTATGGGACTGGGACAGCCATGAAAATCTAAGGGCGTTCTCAGAAATAACTGAAGTCCATAATATAAAGAATCATCAGTATTCTTTATATTGCAAATTTTTAGAACTAGAAATGAAGAAGTGTAAAACAAGAAACAACTAGAAAGTTTCCAAGTCTAAAGTTTAAGCATACATTAAGAGTTAAAGTACAATAACTGATTTCCCAGACATAACTTATTTAGCCATCTTCCAAACTACTTATTTGCATTTTATGTACTGAAAAGTCAAATAAAAAGTAGAGCTGAAATATAATTTCAACCACATCTAAGAAACAATTGATACAGTCTTAAAGGACAAAATAGAGATATTCTGTCTATGTTTTAATGCACATAGATTTCTTCACATGCTGTCTTTTTTAAACACCTGCCAGAGTTCAAGAAGGGCTTGGACAACACTCCTAGGCACATGGTTTGATTCTCGGGGTGGGCCTGTGCAGGCTCAGGAGTCGGACTGAATGATCCTTGTGGGTCCCATACAACTCTCATACAACTCCCATACAACTCCTCTAATTTTATGATTTATTTATCTCTTTAATGGTAGCGAGAAAATTTTATAGAGATGTTTCAAACCATTGGTTTCACAGAGAGGAATATTGGCTAAATAAGTGAATGATGCAAAAAGACTGGCAGGCAGGCAAGGTGTATCTCAGCTGTTTTTTCAAAGGGGATTTTTTTCTACAGAACTCTCTTAAACTCTGATTTCTTGTATAATATATTAGAGTTGAAATAGCTCAGTATTGGCAAGAATTTTTACTTTGAACTTTTGGGTCCATCCATACTTTTTCTCACTTTTCTCAGTGCTATTACTGCACTTATGAGGTTTCCATGCATCATTAGAATTCTGTTGAGATTGGTGAGCTGTTCTACCATATGAAATATTTCTTTCTCTTTTAGTATTTCAAGGCATTGCCATAATGCTGAGCCCTCAATTTTAAAAATTGTTTTTCCCCAGTTATCTGTTCATAATATCAACAGTATTTTTTAATTTATTTCTTTATGCTCTAGATGGTAGAAGTGATGATAGAAAGAGAGAACAGATATATTTGGTGCTAGTCTTCATATTCAGCTCTGTTCTTTTTCCAAGAACACTAACTCTCAAGATTTCATATGACGGAAAGGTATTCTAAAATATGAGTCTACTCCATCAGACACATTGGCCTATAAAGTCAAAGGTCTAACAAATATCTGTTGTCTATTGATTGCCTTTAAAATTTACTCCTACTAATCCTTGAGAAATAATTTCTAGTAGTTTTGTAACAAGAACTTCAATATAATTGCTCTATGTAGAATTTCATGGTCCTAAATTCAGTTTTGTTCTTCTTCAAGTTTTATATACCTTGTGAAGTATGATTTCTTTTGAGCTTTTGAAATAATGAAAAATTTCAGGATTTTTCCACATTTCCAACTATTGCCATATATCTCTTTTCATATACTGCTTTCATATTACAAGGCACATTTACTTTGCAGTGTTTTATCTGCTTTATTATTTTTGCTTTTCCCTGTTTTTTATTTTTCTTTGTATTTTATTCTAGTGCTCTTCTTTGGCTAGCTTCCTGGTTTTTTGCTTGAAGCACTGAAGCTTGAATTCCATTGCGCATCTCATTTTTCGTCCTTTATAATCTTTGCCTCTGTCTCTCATAGATACTCAGTTTATCCTGAGCTTTTCTTCTTGGATTTATTTTCATTTTGGCAAATTTAGGTTTGTGGCTGTTCTTGATATGACTGTTCAATGTGTTTTTACATTTGTTTGAATATAATCTATTTGATTTTCTTATTCACCATCTGGTGAGTTTGTATTTGTTAGGTAACATGAGTTGGAAAGAACCAGGCTGTTCACTAAATACAAATCAATGAGTTTCTCATTGTTTTGATGATGATTTTCTTCCAATGTTCTTCTCATTTCTTGATTTTAACATCCCAAAGAGACATTTGCAGAAGATTAAGCAGGTTTTGGTTTCTTTCAAGGAAGTAATGGGGGGTATGTGGGTGGTTTTGTTCCTTCTGGTTATATTTCTGTGTAAGAACAGTGGCTCATTGATACCCTTCACCAACCTGTTGTTGAGTTTGGTGTGTATATATTGTACAGTTTAACAAAACCGGTGAGGGTCTAGCAGAACGGCACTGGAAATGCAATGTTCTTGAAGATCTTGTAGTCACTGAAGCATATGGACACAAAAGAAAGACACCTGAAATGAATTGTGGGTTCCTACATTCCTACACGTGGATTCCTGAAAAATTGTTCAATGCCCTTACCTATTGATAACATCAAAAGTCAGAGGACTTTATTCTTTTGGAGTTTTGTTTGTTGTTTTATTGGGGGGGGGATGTAGGAGGTTGGGGGTTGGTTTGGGTTTTTTTGGTTGGTTTGGTTTCTTTCCAGAGCATTAGTATAGTGTAGGAAATGATTCAGTTCCTCTGAGTGGACATATTGCTAGAAAGGTAATTTCATCCCTCATGTATAACTAGCAAAATTTTTACAGGTATAGCCTTCATTCACATTTACATGCATTTGTATTTATCCAAGCTTAGGAAAGCATCTATACAAACCAATCACAACAGCAGAGCAATTGCTTTTTAATATTGTATATTGTGGTAGCATAGTTATTTTTGATCAAATTTCAACAACACAGTTCATGAGCTTACTCAAAAGAAAATACATTTTTATTTATTACTTGCACATAATTTATTTTCAGAAGAAGGCATTTGAAAGTCCACTGACACTTCTTTCATAATAAGGTAATAGTTTTCTCACAACTGCCACTGCTTTCAACTTAAGAGGAATGTCAATGAGATTTTGGGAAAGAAATCTCCTGTTGAATTCTAATGGATATAGTTTTAGACTGCTATGTACTTCCCTCATGAGGGGGTACTTAAAGACTTAATGTCTTTCCTGGTTCTGCCTTCTCATGTCTCAGTCTCTTCTGTTAAAGAGCGGTGCAGCCAGGAATGCCTGCAAAGCAAGTTCCACTGTGGCAAGCGTTAAAGTTTTGCAAATATCTTGAAAGCTGTTTCTGAATCTGAGCAAAAGTTGAAGTCATTGCCCATTGTGTCCATGGAAACACAGAAAACCACTTCAAGCCGGTAGTTCAAATACATTAAGCATTAGGGAGAGGAGTTTTGTACCTTTTGACACAGGATGCTCATTTTGTGCTTCTTCAGTTTTAAAACCTGTTAAATTAGGGTATAAAACATTCAGCACATATTATCACACCCTTTTGATTGAATTCATGAAGACAAGTTGCTAACAAACAGGAGTAAATAATCAGTTAAGAGAGTGTTACAAAACAAAATAGAACACATAAGCTGGTCAGGAATTGTGAGTGCAATAACATCAGCCACAAGAAGTCAGAACTAAGGGACGATAGGATTGCTGAACAAACATTTTTAATAAGCCTTTATTATAAATTCCATCAGTTACACATTATTAGCTCCGCTACGCTGCAGAAACACAAGAGGGATAATTTGAACTGCATTATTTATAATACAACAAAACACAATACCTCCAGGGTGTATATCATCCAAACAATTTCATTTTGCCACTCGTTGCATTTCCTGAATGTCAGCACCTTGTTGCCTTACCAGCTGGGTTGGAACAAAAGATCTTGCTGTTACTATAAGTCAGTCAGCCTCAGTGCTGTTGACTTGACTGCATGTGATCCCCATTTCAGCTGAAGAAGATCAATCCTTCACAAGCCAAATCTAATAACAAGGATAGGATACCACTTCAGGAAAAAAACCAAATACCTCTCCAAAGGTCATAAACTCTCTTACAGTTCAAAATGTCACAACATTGTCTTTAAGAAACATAATATAAATGCTGCATGCATTAATAGTAGTTTAACAAATGCAATAATGACCAAAGGCATGAGCCTTTTTTTCAAAAGTTACTTCCTCAAGAATTTGGTGTTGCTAATTTTGTGTGAAAACTGTGTTTCCTCAAAATACTGCTGAAATGGAATTCAAATTCCAAATGCTACAACAATTTCCACCTTACATTTCATGACAGCCCCAACCATTGCAGACCTAAAGGGGAATTCCTGAAACAATTATAGTAATACTAGAGAAAGGATTATATTTCCTTCTGGGAACAGCATTGGTGCCACAGTCACTAAAAAGTGAGAACATAAAGACCATATATCACACATATTTTCAAGTTTTGGTTTTCAGGCTACTACTTAAATGATAAAGAGTACAGCACACTGTATTTGAATAATAGAGCAAAATAATTATCTTAATGGGAACTCTGTGTTTAAATGTTTGTTTTTTGTCTTGCTACTATCCTTGTCAGGCATTTTCTATTTTTTTAGCCTTTCATGGGTGATGGCATGTGCTAACATGTTCACACTCTTTACGGAGAAGCACTTTTTTGTCTTCAATTTACAGAGAAAGAAATCCTTTCTGAAATGTAACAAATGCAAAATTGAAAAAAATCAGCTAGGAAAATTTGTTTAATTAAAATATTTCAGCTAGCTGAATAAGGAAAAAGTGAGGAAAAAATGTTAAATATTTTTTAAATTTGAACAAATTTAGCATACTTATTTTAAAGCATCCTATTTGATCACCTTTGTGGGATGGATATTAATGAATACTAAGTTTTAAATATAAAGATGATCAAAGAAATTTCTGGAATGTTCTTAGATCCCTTAATTCTAAAATTGTGTCTGTGGATGGAAAGAAGTGTCTGTTTCTCATATAACTTCAACAGGTTCATTCTTTTCCTTTTATTCATTTCACTCACAAGTAGTTGCATACTCATGCAGTCAATATGTCAAATTAGGAATTATGTATAGGACTTGTTTGTAACATTTGTGCTTGTTATTATTATTTCTATTAATCATATGGCTCTTTTCTAGGACAGCTTGACAAAAGTAACTGCTACAGTGAGATGGAACTGGTGATCCTACTGAGATCTAAACATACTGAGATCTAAACAACAGGAAAAAAACATTACTTACGACAAAACATGCAATGAGAATTTTAGAAATATTTTAATCTTTTTCAGGCTATGGTCCTTGTACAGCACACTGATGAAAAAAGAAAAAAGGCTGCAAGCATAATGAAAAATTTTAAAGGTTTTCCTTCAGTCATAGATAAGAAGCGTGTATGCAGGACTGAGCCAAGCTGTAAAGAGTACAGCCAGAGCCCTCTCTGAGTTGTTTAATTTCCTCTGTGCCAAAGTTCTAATTAAGAACTTAGGGAATACTGTCTCTCTCCTTTTTAATAATTAAATTTCTATGCCACATATGCTATAAAAATCTTCCTATGTGTGTATAAAATTTACCAACTAGACTGTGCAATCCGACAGAATTTTTCTATTACCATAAGTGCAGGTAAGTCTTGAGTTCTGTAATGATTTAAGGTAGTTGACACAAGAAAAAGGGAATAAAGACACTGAAGAGTCCAAAGCTGTATATTATCATTATTTAAATAACTAGCAGTAAAAATGTCCTGGTTTCAGCTAGGGTAGAGTTAGTTTCTTCTCAGTACCTGTTACAGTGCTGTGTTTTGGATTCAGAGTGAGAATGGTGTCGATAACACATTGAGGTCTTTTGTTTCTTTGCTAAAATGTGTTTATCTTAAGTCAAGGGCTTTTTCTCGTTGTCTTGTGCTGTGCCAGAGGAGAGGTTTGCAAAAGAAACTGGGAGGGAACATAGTTAGGACAGGTGACCTGAACTGACCAATGGGATATTCCACATTATAGAACAACAAACTGGGCGGATTTATTGGGAAGAGAGGCTGGGTTTGGGAAGGGTGTGTCAGGCATCGGTCAGCATGTGGTGAGCAATGGTTTTGTGCATCAGTTGGGTTTTACCTTTTACTATAGTTATTATTATTATTATTATTATTATTGTTATCCATTATTATTTACCATCATTATTGCATTTTACTTTACTTTCAATTTTTAAACTCGTCTTATCTCAACATACAAGTTTTACTTCAATTCTCCTCCCTATTCCACATGGTGGAGGGAAGACAAGTAAGGAAGGAAAGAAGGTTGAGCAAGTGGTTTTGTGGTGTTTCATCTCCACCTGGGCTTAAAACCACAACAAAAATAAAGACCATAAATCCTAGAAATGAGACAAATAATTATTTGTGCTTCAGAGCTGAATGAGTGTAATAAAACTGCAGAAAGCAAGACACGATTTAAGAATACAAAAGGCCTTGTGGACTACAAATGAAAGATGACACCTGTACATAAAGGGCCTGATAGAATCAGTTAAAGTCAGGAGTTTTCAGACTTTAGTCAAAGAATAATAAAGGGAATCTTATAAAAATCCTTCTTTTCTATTCCACAATGTATTTTCTCATAATATATTTTTTATTTTAGTGGTAAGACTTTAATTCTAATCCTCAGATACTCTATTATTAATTGATACATCAGATAAGATAATCTTAAAATAATTTAGATTAGATAATCTAAACCAGTGTCACAGTTAAGTAGCTACTAAGAACCTACTAAGGAACTAAGGAAAAGAATGCTTTGAATCAACCTGCACTTGAAATTCAGATCTTGGTACTTATTTCATTGGATTGAGATTATTACCCTTCCCACTGATTTACCAGCTGTGTGGTCTGGACAACAGTAAGTAGATGTTACTCACAGTTATAGGTGATAGTATTTAGAAGTAAAATTTATCTGGAAAAAAAAGAGACCATGAAAAAGACTTATTTTTCAAAGAATTTAAAAATGTTGATGCATAAGAAAAGTAGGAGGAATAATTAGAAAACAAACTGCATCATGTCTTTTGGTTCCTAAGATTTTCAAACTAAAGGAAATGCTCTAATGCTATGGTTTTGGGATAGAAAGCACACATTTCACAAAATAGATCTATTTATTATGAAATCAAGATGTGTGGGGTTTTTGTGGGTTTTTTGGGTTTTTTTTTTTTTTAATTGCAGTGGAGTTCTTGAATATTAGGGGGAAAAAATAAAGAAAACTGCCAGGAAAAAGGTGTGAGATCATCTCAACAGATGTCTATATGAATTCTTTCCAATTTATCATTAAGGACTGAAAGAGCCAATATCTAATTAGTATATTAAAGGTATA
Organism: Trochalopteron elliotii; assembly: GCA_024734555.1. NCBI lineage: Eukaryota > Metazoa > Chordata > Aves > Passeriformes > Leiothrichidae > Trochalopteron > Trochalopteron elliotii. The sequence goes on from JANPWX010000360.1 coordinate 3,849,632, forward strand.
CATACACTCTTATTGTAAAATGTTACTATTCCATTTATATTCAAATTGAAACTACACATTTTAAGAATCAGTTCTTGAAGGACATTGGAAGAGTAAATTCACTACACTATCTGTTACTATGTAACACTAGAAAAACTATACGAACCATCAAAATCAGACAAAGATTTTCTATTAATGACATTGTGTCTATCTCTACCCAAATACTCTTTAGACAAAAGCTGCTTTCTCTCCAGCAAGCCAACGTGCTATGCTCTTTCTACTTGAGAACTGAACATGGTTCTAAATGGACAGTATTTAAAAAAAGCATTTTATGAACTAGACTTTTCATGAATCTCTTAAACAATTTGTCGAAGTCAGGACACGGAATAAATACATTGAATAAGCTATTTAATCTTATTACAGTACTTATTTAAGCTGTTTAGAAGCGAAGTGCCAGTTCAGACATCCTTTTAGTATCTTTACTTGTTCTCTGCTGTCCAATTACAGCACATTGTATTAACTAGTTTATAGCTTTATTTGGTCATACATTTATGAGGAACTTTATGATTCAGGAGCTACAAGATGGAATTTCCATAAGGAATGCAAATTTTTTGTCTTTTTGGTGAACAATATAAAGAGTGCCAACTTTTAGCAAAATGTCACTGTCTAATTGCTAAAAATAATCATCACTAAAATTCAGCATTTAATTCCATAATCATCCCAGTCTTTTTATATAAAGGGTCTCTTTAGCTTAGAAATTTCTTTATCATTACATGTTCTATTGTGAAAATATTCTCTTTGATCTTGAAAAAAAAAGCTCAAGGAAACCTTAAAGCATATGATAAGTAAGAATCATGAACAAATTCTCATAAATTCCAAGATTGTACTATTTTTTCTAAAAGTTTTAGCCTGCTGTGCTTCATGCCAGGTTGTTGAAGAAGCTATGGACCAAACAAAATTGATACTGAGCTAAACATTACAAAGAAAACAGTCCGAACACCAACATAGAAAAAGCTGCACATTTCTGACAGGTGTCTGCTGTCCATGCCCAGTAGTGGTTCATGGAGATTCAATATAGCAATCTCCAAACCACTGCTTACCTAGAAACAGCTGTATTTTCTGAAAATATAGCAAGCTGGTATTTAGAACAACTAATATTTCATGCAGCACTAAATATACATGGGTTTTGACTCAGGTGTATCTAACATCTCCTAGGGGCAATAGGTTAAATATTAATCTACTTGAACTAAATATTGTCTGCTGCTCATATCTATTCAACAGGCAAGCCATCAGGTACTACTGAATAGTGACAATGTGATTAGCATCAAGGTCAAATTTTCTTACAGGGCAAAATTAAAAAGGAACTAAAATATCATTCTGCAGTTAGCATTACTGAAAACCATAAGTCACTCTAAAAATTGTCATTTTCAAACCATGTGAGAATTTTATTTTTAGTCAGACCAAGGCAGAATTATGATACAGAAATGACTTCAGGACATTGCTCATCTGATTCTCATGCCTAAAAGTCAACTGTGCTTATGACATTTCTATTGTCTTTGTCTTAATATTGAGCACTCAACGACAGAAGTTCCATAGTTACAATATGTGATTTTTAGTATGTTACGATAATTTATGGTAATTTTCTTGTAATGTTTCTCTTTCCTAAATAATGTATCCATGTCTATCATCCCAATTTTATTGCACTCACCAACTTTCCCTAGGCATTTCATGATTGCTACACTTTTCACAACCTGTAAACCCTCTGCAAAAAACAGTGTTTATGAAACTATGCACTTAAATCCATATTTAAATCAAAGAATCTTTAATCCCTAAAAAACTGTGAGCTTTTATTAGAAACTTTTTTCTTTCTTTTCACTTCCACAAACACCCTTAATCTTAAAAAGCAATAGTCTTACTTGGATTACTTACTACAGTAAAAGTCTTGAAAATGCAGTTTGACTATATGCCAGTGGAATATATTAGACTGTTCCTCACTTCTGCAAAAGAAATGGATCTGAGAACTTTGGAGTCCAAATAAAGATTCCTTAGAAATGTATTTTCTAAATTATATAAGTTTGAGTTTTACTTGAATTTAGATAGTCAGAGGTATTGTTACATATAGAACAGATTTTGCAACAGCAAAAGCATCTAAACATTAGTTGGAAAGGGAAAGGGTTAGGTGTCTAATCTGTTTAAAAATCCCAAGAAGCAAATATTTTAACTTTTGCTAACGTAGTCTTTGTCATATACATTCTTCATAGTGATATTACTTTCAAAGACCATCACTTTACCTGACTGAAAACACAAAGCATAGTTCAAAGTTTTAAGACCTTTCAAAGATCAGTGTTGGTAGTTCAATGACTTTTGTCTAAAGAATTTTGACATAATATATAATGAAGTGAGGAATCAGACACTAGCACTGATTTGTTGAACTAATTCTAAGAGAGAAAATTAAATTAAAAAAAAAAGAAAATCAAACTTTTGGATCACATGTGAGGAAATTATAATTTAATTTAAACTTTCCAAAACAATCCACATTGACATACAGAAGAAGAAGAGGAACAGTCCCACTATCAGCCTGCCAGAGTTCAAGACACATTTGGACAATGTTCTCAACTACATTGTGTGAGTCTTGGGGTTTCCTGTGCAGGGCCAGGAGCTGGACTTTGACATTCCTTGTGTTTCCCTTCCAATTCAGGACATTCTATGAATTTATGATACAAATTATTATTCAAATAGTGTGAATGGTGGGGGGTTTTTACATATTGGGACATAATATATATATAATATATAATATATATTTTAGATAGATAGATAGATAGATAGATAGATAGATAGATAGATAGATAGACAGACAGATAGATAGATACATAGATACATAGATAGATAGATAGATGGATAAATAGATAGATAACTTTTCAGCTACCAGCAGTGAGTACAAATGAATTAAACTGAGAAAGATTTTTTGAAATATCTAGAATAATGTGTTGACTTACTGGATCAAATAGTTGTCACATACTTTTGCTGCTAACAGCTTTTTCTTCCCTTGTAAAGGGATTTTCTTTCCCTTTTGAAATAATTTTCATCAGAAACAAATATCCCTATGTATAAGTGAGACAGAACTTTTTTAATCATTCACACATTCAAAAAACTTTTAAAATAATAGTAAAAATAGTGTTCTGCTTGCTTGCTTTAAATTTGGAAAATTACTAGATTCAGGCTAAAATTATTTTGTAGATTTACTTGTATATACAGTTGGGCTTTTTTTGATATAGTAAATCACATGAGTTGTGCAGGATCAGGTTTCAAAAGTCCCCATATTGAATATGAAATTTGACTATTGTTTGGAATAGAAGTGTGTCACAATAGGACATGAAATAAAGATGCTTGACTCCAGTCAGAAGGCAGTAGAAATCAGAAGGCTTTATTTACAATTCATTCAGCCCTTTTATAACATGCTGTGCTAAAAGGCACGTTACTGGTCCGTAGGGCTGACACCTCTCCCATTGGCTAAGTAGCAGAAATAGCAAACAACACCTGTTGTTATGGGAAAGGAATATTGTTTACCCAAGGTTGTTTTGGGGAAAGGAAAACTGTTGAAGAGTTTCCCTTGGGAAGAACTCAGGCTTAGAAAATATTGGCTCCTCAGAAGTGTAAATCAGGTAATATATGATAAGGAGACAAAACATATAAAATCCTCATTCTTACAAAAGTGGCAAAAATTTCAATTTCATAATGAAACACTTTTACAGTCATTAAATTTTTCTTTGCAGTTGTCAAGTGAGATGGATACGTGTTTTAGGGACATACCTTTCTATAGTTCCTATAGCTCCTTTCTCTTTCAAAAATTGCAAAACAAATTCCAATGGCTCACCTTGGTGGCCACATGAAAGTTATCAAAGTTATCAATATTGTGAGTAAACACAGACTCTCTGAATCACATGCTGTGTGATGTTAGCATTTCTTTTGAAAAGAATTGCCCTTTTGAAATTTAACAGGAATATTTTTAAGAATGATGAACATTAAAGTAACAGACACATGAGCAAAGCATCTTGAATACTAAAGATAATAATCTGAAGAAAAAATCAGAGGGTAAAGATAAGAAATCTAAAGACTTCTCTACTCTTTCATTGCTTCATTGATTACTGAATGAGGAAACTGAAAGAATTTTAATGATCTACTTATGTTTTATTTAGTGTATTCAATCCAGAGAGATGATAACTAGGAAAAGGAGAAAAAAAAAACGTATTTTATCGACTTGTTGTGTAGGCAACCATTTCAACCTGAGAAACACAGACTGCATATTGCTACACATATACAGCGTGTCATGGAGATTCTGCACTTCAGCATTAGCATACAAGTCACACAGCACTGGAACTGCAGTTCGTGTGTTATAGACCACTGATCCTAGACCTGGAACTGAATTCTGCATGCCATTTATTTGCATGCTCTGAACAAAACTAGGTAAAATACAAGTTCCACAGCACTTTGAAAATAAGCATATTAACCTTAGTTTAGCTTAAAGTTATCTAAGGTTATGTTTTCTAGTACTTCTTTATATATATTTGTGATAGAATGACAGACCTTTGTCTGTATGAATGAAGCCATCATTGTACAATATGTGCAGTTCTGATAATATAACCACAACACTATTGTGTGTAAATTTAATGTATAAACCATAGGGAGTCATCTCTTTGTAGGATTCATTTTAAAATGGTATTTTATAGTGCCTTCTATATGCAATCATGTCCACAAAGGAAACAGATTGCATCTGAAAATAAAAAGATGGTGTAAATACTAATGCACTTTATCTGAAGTAGTAAAAATTCAAAATATAGCACAATACTTTTTGACTGTCCTTAAAAGGTTTACTGATAAGAATTTGATGCAAGTGACTTCAGAGCAGAGTGAGCCAATTGTTTCATCTTATATCACATAAAATGTAGGTCATGGAACATCACCCAGTAAAATTTACATCAGCCTCACACTTTCTGTTTGATCAACACCACACGCATAAAAAAAAAAAATCTCATTTCAGGTTTTGAGTGTTATGCCCTAGTATATATTTTTCTCTAGTACATCACACTAAAAAATCATGTTTCTATGAAAATAAGATGTAAAAACACTTGAAGGAAAATCTCTTCCACTAAGAAACTTCTTGTATATCCTGACATTTACACTTAGGCTTCAATCTGATTTGTCAAAAGATTAACAATGAAAATTTAGGTACAGGTACAGGTGGTGGCTAACAGGACACTATCTAAGACGGGTGGGGTTATTCAAAAAAGATACCATTATTTTATTGAGTTTGTTTTCTTGGCTTCCTGAAACACTTGTGGAGCAATGGATTCTACTGGGAATTTGATTATTTTGGAGTATCCACACAGTCAATATAAGAAAAGAAAATTATCTGCATCTCCTCATTGGCCAAGGTCTGAAGTCCGATTATCTTTGTACTGCTGAAATATAAAATGTCATATAAGGATGACGTTTCTTACTTTGGATACTAACTCTATCTCAGTCTCACTGAGGTCCTCTAGATACTCAGTGTCTGGATATTCCTGACATTCACATGATTTTTCTCCACATGCATATATATTTCACAGAATCATAGAATCATAGAATGGTTTAGTTCAAAGAGACCTTGAAGATTTCATTATGGAGAAATTAATTATTGGCTAAAAACTCTACTTCTCATATACACCTAGCAAAAAATCACTGAGTTTTTGAGGCATAGAGTGCACCTTCTACATGCTAAATTGTTAAACACACAGGCTTTAATAATTCTATTTTCCATGTTTTCTAATGGAACTAGATGGGAGGTCTGGAATTAATTTCACCTAACTTTAGATTTCTATTAGTTTTCTGCATGCAAATTAGTCCATAAAGTTCCAATTTATAGTCAACAGAGAGAGATAAATACTTTTGGAAGCAATTTAATTACATACCTGAGGGCAGGATGAATTACATTCCATCAATTCATATTCCTCTTCATATATTTTAAAGGAAACCTACCCCCTGATTTTAAATTCTATCCTAGGTCTTTTTAAGTTCATACATAGGTGCTACCTTAAGATATTACACTTGTAATAAGAAAATCATGCTTTTTTTCTATCTGCAGTACTCATCATCGTACATTCTGAAATGTTGACAATATCACTGTGCTTTATTTTCTTTAATTTCTTGAGGAATGGTGGGGCTGTAACACAAATATACAGATAAGGAGTTATGTACCATAAATAACTTGCTAAATCATGAAGAATCTGTACAAAGACAATATTTATTGAGGGCAATGTTTTGAAGGCAAATCAATGTCTTTATTCTTACAAGTGAAGCTACAGCTCTACAAACTCTATTACATAATAGACTTTTATTGTAACTTTAGAGGTATAGAAACAACTACAAAGACTTTTTGGACCCTTGACAGAGTTCTTGTAACTTACATATGTGTACTTTATTGAGCAGATAAGGTATTATTAGCATCTTAAACCCCCTTCTAGGAAGACAACTTATTTTCACTCAATAATACTTACCTTCTATTAGTACCTTAAATACACAGTCCCAATAGTCTGCTGCAACAATAAGAAAGGAAATATCAGCTGAAAGAAAATATGTGAAAAAGCCATACTCTTGTTTAAAATACCCTCTTCAAGAAAATAATTCAAGATGAATTCCAACAATTTTTAATTCCAACACTTTTAAAGTAAGCTAACATTACAGAAATATTCCCAGAAGATCTGTCTATTAGGATGTTGCCACAGAACTTGGCATATTTTTATATTGGGCCAGCTGAAAATGTTTTACTTTCATCTGTAGCATTTTATTCCTAATTTTCAAGCTTTATATAGAAGATAAGGATGCCAAGTTAACATTATATTTATGGTTTATTAATGAGGTTTAACTGCAAATTCAGGGAGGGAAGGAATTACTGAATGGAAAAGATTGAAATGAAACAGCTGCATGTTAAAAATACCTTCTTTTTAATATTTAATTTTTTATTATTGTGACCATATGCCTATGGTAAGGTCATATGCAGTTCAATCTTGTAAAGTTACATTACTATTTTAAACTACTCAATAATAATTGGCTTTTGGAAAAGCAAATGAATACTTTGATCTTGAGCTAGTTTAAACTGACTATTTAAAAATAAGGTAAATTGGAACCATGATGTAAATACCAGGATAGCTCTAAAAAAACCCCAACAATATGGAGGTTTTGAGTACTAGGTTTGATAGGCTTGGAGCTGACTTCCATGGTGTAAATTGATAGATAATGTTAGAAGTTTGTTGCACTGTTTCCTAAAAATATCTTGGAACAGCAAGCTGAATAAATATGTAGATCTAATAAAAAGGCCAAAAATTGGTTTACTGAGAAAGAATTTCAATGTATCTCTCTGCAGGCAATCAGGCCACAGCTGCAGAATCTGAAGCAGTCATGAAAGTGAATGTTCTTTTAAAGTAGGCTGGACTGAATCACTCAGAAACATATCAGGTGCCAGACACTAGAACACTTGCCATATTTACCAAAGCATCAGAACTGTAGGGCACTGAGTCCCAAGCAGCTTTTTGAGGAAGTATCATATTTGGAATGAAAGACTATGAAACAGAGATGAAGCAGATTTGCATTGATTTGGGAAAACCAATGCAAAATATGAAGCAAGACAATATATTAAAAAAAAAGTTAAAAGCACCTCTTCTAACTTAGAAACCCACTCACTTGTTTTAAAATTAATTGTTTTAAAAACAATTATACAATCTTTGTGCACCAAAGTTGTATCAGCATAGCAACACAACTTCAATTATTTTCCCCCATCATGTTTATGGGGTATGTAGTGGTCTTACATTAGGATAGAATACCAAAAATCATAGAATCTTAAAATGGCTTGGTTTGGAACGGACCACTAGATTCTACCCACTAGATCAGTTTGCTCAGGATTCCAGCCAACCTGACCTTAAACACTTCCAGGGATGGGGTGTGCCACTTCTCTGGGTAACCTCCTGCATTGTCTTACCATCCTCATAGTAAAGAATTTCTTCCTAACATCTAACCTACATCTCTCTTCTTATAGTTTAAAACCATTATCCCTCATCTCCAGAATGAACAACTATAACTCCCTAAGTCTTAATATATCTATGTGGCAGTCACCAAAATATGAGAAACTCATGCATATAATTGGTTTCCATAATATAACTCATTCGGTTTGGAAGAACACTGTAGATTTTCAAAGTGTTATGGACCTATTCTAATGTATATCTAATATATATCTAATGTATATCTAATATATATTTATTCCATCATAGGATTCTGCTTTGAGAAATCATCAGTCTGTGTGTTTTCCATCAAGCCCTTAATTTAAAAAATGGACATGAATACCTAAATTTATTCCTGCTTGATTGCTCAGTCTGCAACTGTGGTGATAAGTCTCCTAAGGTTACAACTGTCTGGTAAGGTGATCTAAATGCTTCAGCTGTCAAGCCCTCATGATCTCAATAATTCTTGATGGAAGAAGCATACTCTGAAGGTATTCCTGTATTCTTTACATTCTGCTTTATTAGCATAGGCACAATGATTACAAGCTTTTTTTCTTTTCATAACTTAGTTCTGCTCTTTGCTATAACTCAATACTTTCCACTTGGCAAGAAGGCTTCATCTACTTGATAAACTTTCTGTTATGGTTGGGTGACTTTTGATGACTTCATAGCTTCATGGGGAGGGTGGCCTTGGTTCTGGTTCATATGTCTTTCTGCTCCTTTATGAAGGCTATCTAGAACAGGATCAGATTGGTCAGAATCACATATCTATAGTTTCAGGTTCCTGAGAATTCCAAAGATTAAAGGAAACCTCCAAGCCTTCTTTGAAATTACTTGTCTTTTTGCTAAGCAAGACATGCCACTTCAGTTATTTTCCTGGTTCATATTTTACTATAATCCTTACTTGCAACATCTAAAAAATTCGATGTCTCAGAACTTGTGGCTGCAGAAATTATTCAGTAACATCACCTTGTTAAGCTGTTGGGTTTAAAATTTAAAGGTTGGCTACTTTTGTAGTTCTCATGCCAAGAGTGCAAAAGACTACCAAACTACTATGAAAGACAGTCTTTTATGGTGAACACTTAACTTCCATACCTGCCCTTTAAGGAGGTAAATCCGCTAGTCATTAACTGTCCTGGACTTGAATATACTTTGTTGTACTAATGATTAAACCTCATTATGGATGAGGACTTGTAATTTTTAAAAAAAACTACTAAAATGCCAAGTACTGTATTGGAATCATGTTAGATATTGCAGGCAATCAAAAGTAGTTTTTTTAATAGCTATGATTTGCATTTCACCTTACAATCTTTATTTGGGTAGGTTTTATAACATACAGTAATTTTTTTGCAACTCTCAATTTGAATGTGAACACTAAAGTGCTACATAAAGGAAAGGAGAAGTTAACTCCAAGGCTGTGCAAATTTTCTGTACATAAATTTTGTTAGAAAACATTGCTTTATTACCACTCTACTGTATTTCTAAATTTAAGTGTATAAAATTCAGGTTTTAAAATGTTGAATCTCTGCTATTCATAAACATATTAATTTATGAGTGCTGTCCTAATATATACATATTTGACTTCAGTAATTACAGATTCACTTATCCATGTGAAACGTATTTGGTAGGTTACAGGTTCACTTATCCATGTGAAACATATTTGGTAGGTATCTCTGTCAGAATCTATAAAAACATCACCAGTTTGTGGTGACAACAAATGGCACAGAAACTGACCATCAAAGTTTACATATTTGGAAATACCTGCTTCCTGCTAATAACTACATTCAGAAGTTGACGTCTATTTGCTAACTGAGATATGGCAACAATACTGTTTCATTCACTATTACTTCTAGGACTAGTAATGTGTAAAACTTATAATTTGCTCCAGCATGATACTGACAAACAAAAAAATGGAAGGACATGGGTAAGGATGATATCCCATGAAACTCAAAGAATAATACAGGGTGTGACTGACCACAGCAGTATTAAAGCTGACTTTATCTCACCACAGAGGAGATCAGAATTTGGCCAAATTTTAAAAAGCTATCAACAGTTGAGTAGATCAACGCAAATGTTTTTCTCTGTATCCATTCATTGAATTACTACCCTGAGTCAGTCAGACCAGCATGACGATATTAAGAGTTTGAATCCCAAATTCTAAAATGTCCCAGAAAATTGTATAAAATTAGAAATTACTGTTGCTTCTGTATTCTTAAACACTGCCAAGTCCCTCTTTGCATTTCTAGTCTAAGTGAAACAACTTAGTTTGGGAGTTCAATGAAGTTGTCAGTACCTTCTGAATCCATTGGGAGCCAGACCTGTTATTTCCTGCAACAGGACTTTTAATGCTGCCTACACTACTGTCCAATTTAAGAAAGTAACAGATGTTCTCGAAATGACCCAATAAGAAATATGTTTTCCTGGGTTTCTAGGATGGTGGCTTCCTGTCTGCAGTCCTCCATTCCACCAGCCAGGGTTCTGAAGGACTGGGACACAGCCTTGACTGGATCTTTGCCTGGGTAAACTGCCATGGTAACTCCTTGATCATTTTTTGTATTCTTTTACATTCAGGACCACCAAAGCTATTCACCTGTGCTAACTCTTTTCCAGAGGGAACATGGAGGGAAGAGTACAGATGTGCTAGAAGTGGACTGCTGGACACTCTGGGAATCTATCTCAATCCAAAGGTCAATACTTCTTGCTTTACATATCTTGCTACCATCTGAAAAGAATGATCAAATGATCTTACTCAATAGGTGGTACTTACTCTTTTTTTTTTTTCTGTCATTAACATTGTCTGAGCTGCCTTTCACTGCCCTAACTTCCCTGCTCAAATGCTACTTACTTTTATACATCAGTTAACTCTTCCTGCCTGAACTTGTACCACAGGTACTGACTGCAAAACATCTGCAAGAGCATAGTGTTGAGTCTTGTAGTGTTGGTTCTGCTCCTTAAACTTGTCTTTTTTTCAGATTTCAAATACTCAAATTCCTTGTGATGAGCTGTAAATTTCCCCCCAATTTCTTTCTTGACTGTCTTTAACAGACTATTCAGATTATTTGTAACTTTACACAAAGCTGTACTTCAGCTGCCTTAAGCATCTTCTGTAGATTTAGAGTTATCCTAGGGGAATAGAAGCAATTTTCCTGCTTTTTATTCAGAAAGACTTAGAGCTTCCTTGGCAGATGAGATGTTCCCCAGAACTATCCTAAACAAGAGAAAATTACTCTCTCTCTCTCTCGATTATCCTCACCATCCTAATAAAAGCACATTCCTTAAATTTTAATTGTCTTGCTTCTACTTGTGGCCAGACATTTAAGCTTGTATTTTAAATCCAAGCCTACAAACTACATTTGGTAAAAAAAAACCCCAAACTTTATTTTCCATTTTAGTTAATATGGTATAACTGGAATTTTGATTTCTCACAGTCTTTCTCTTTTCCAAAATACTGAAGTTTAGGCAAACCCACAGGAAAAAAAACATTTTTAAGAAAGTTGAACTGCAGAGTACAAGGAACAACCATTAGCTATATTGAATTGCATGCAAATTCTATGCTTCCAAGTAGTTTTCTAATATAGTAGAAGCAATAACTGTAAAAAATGTTTGTTCTTGCGCACAAAACTCCTAAGTGTTTATTGCCATAAGTTGTAGTTACTGGCAGCAAGACAGCTGACTAGGGTCCTGAGGATAGGCTGAGTTTGAGTTTTACTACCCTGAAGATTGATATTCACTGTCAGTCTAGCATGAGATAAAGCTAAAGATATGTATTTAAGTTCTAAGGATTTTACCCAGAGAAGCTATATACAGAAATTTCTGCATAGCTATTCTATATATTTCAGTTTACATTCTATTAGCCATAGAAGTGCTGGTGGTACAAATTACAGCCTGAGTAAGCTACTCTTTTTTATTATTTTATTTTATTATTAAATTTAGCTAGTTCTGCTTCAAAACCCTTTGAAGCTGAATTTTATCAAGTAGATGATTTCTTCACTATAGTGTAGTATGGTGACCTTTTACTTAAACAAGCATTTTGTCACAATTCCAATCATTTTCTTGCAAAGAACAGCTTGAAATATCAAATATAATGTGAAACTATATTGATGAAAAATCTTGGAAGATTATCTCTTCCTTCTTGCAGCAGAAATTAGTATTTGTATTTGATAGACTGTTAGATATTTATGCTCTGAAAGTATTTATTGCATAGTCATGATGATATAAAGTCCATTTAATCAAACATCTCTGTTTCCCCAAACAAGGTAGTGCTGCCTGAGACGAGAGGTTGCAGTTTAGTGAGTTGTGCGTAACCTTGTGCCAAGCCTATCCATTTTCACTGTTTATCCATGAACACTGGCTGTAGTTTTCCCTTGTTCTGGCTCCATCAGAGAACCATCAGGTTGTCCAGAGCCTGTTGGCTCAGCAGTGTGTGTCTGCCTACGGCATGTCCATGTCAAAGAACAGCAGCAAGAGGTCACCGCACATGAAGCTGCTGAAGCTGGAGATACTGGAAATCTTGGATACCTCTCCGTAGACCAAGGAATCATACAGAAGGTAAAAAAGCCTTTAAAGAGTCTGCTGATCATTTTACTGTTGAGTTATCTACTCATATTCCAAAACCATCCAAAAGATACTCCCAAGTCTTGTTTTACATAATTTAGATTAACTTGAATTAAAAATAGCGCATCAGAAATTAGCATTTTGTTATTAATTAGATCAATCTTTCTTTTTTTTCATGATTACAATACCAAATCCACATTTAAATTTAAGGGTTTTTTAAAAAATGGTAAGTTTTATGGACCTAAAATCAATTAATTTCCTTTCATATTCCATATTAGGTTTTTTCCCCCATAAACTTTAGGAAAATATGAAACCAATAAATTACAAGTTTATTAAAATAGACGATCAATCAGATTTTTAAGCAATCTTCACCTAAAAAAAATAAAATTACAGAATTAATTTAGAAAATAATTATAAATTGTAATGAATCTGACTGCATGCATTATTAAATAGTAAATTAAAGAAATTAAGGATACACAGCTAAGAAAACCTTTGCTAATTTTCTCCTGTATAAAGAAAAATATGGTAATACAATTCTAAATTTAATTATCCTGATTTTAGTTTCTAGAAAAATAGAAATTATTTCTGTCTCTTTTAAAATCTGTAATTAATTTTAGATGTAAACATGATGTTTTCCATATTTTTCCAGTGAGAAAAAAAATATACCTGCAGCTGAATCTGTAAAACCTATTGATTTCTAATCATTTGGAAAAGTGTTCTGTCCTTATGGTTCTACAATGAATTCCATAAATATATCAAGTAATTCCTTTCCATATAATTCACCTGTGACATTGTATGACTTTATGTGGTCCACCTTTCTTCTCCCTGTGATCTGTTAATATCTCACCCATATATATAAAAAAAGATAAGAACATTGAATTGGCTGATAAAGTTTCTATAATCAGTTCATTTCTACTGACAATATCCAGCTCAAAATTACTGTGTGCTACTGGTGCACAGTAGCAGGAGCAGTTCATTATTTCTGCTGTGGCTCCAGCTCTTTCAAGAGGAGGAAGAAAACTGCTTTAATCAAAAGCTGAGCATCTTAGGATTTACTTGGAGACCTGATTCTTTGAAAAGTCTTTGATTCTTTGAAAGGGGTCAGAGTGACATGTCACTAATGGTTTTCCTTCCTTCCACTTGGCAGAGCAGGTAGTCTGTCTTGTAATCAGACTATGAATAGGACAGGAGAAATCAAAGCAGCTACTGATGTTTAGATGGCAAAATGGCTTACCTGAAAGCTGAAGTGTTTTATGAATGGCTTCTGTAAATATCCATAAAAGAAGTGGTAACTATGGGCTTCAATTCAGGATCACTTTGTTTCATAGGTTCAGGACGCAAGAATAAATTTACTTTCAGACCCTTGGAATTAACCTTGCAATGTCCAGCCTTCGGATACTTCTTTTGTTCGTGTAATCTTCCTCAAATCTGCTGCACTGCACAATTACAGAATAGTTAAGGAACTGATTTGCACCCTTGCTAAGCTAATTAGCTTTAATTCAAATAGACATACTCATGAAAGAGTTACCTAATTCAAACGGCATTCCTTCTATTATTATAATAGTTATTATTATTAATTAATATTTTATTATTACTATCATTTTTTTGTTATTATTGTTACTGTTACCACTTTGCCATTCCAAGAGGCTATTAGTTGTATGATTGCTCTCTGCCTTGTTTCTCTTTTAGGAGCCATGAAATTCAAATAAAATAATTAACTCTGCAAAAACCTCTTGTATTTTACCTCATGTATTGTTCAACACACAACATTGTGACATTTTAGCCTGCAGTGAGAACTCATTTTTATTTAATACACATAATTAGGTCAAGCCAATGGATTACAGATTGAACAAGCAGGGAATTTTACTACAACTGGAAGAACTTTATGTATCTGAAGTCCTACAAGGATATGCTCATTGTTTTAGAACACTGGTTATTTATTGACAAATTTTAGCTTGAAGTGGCCCACAATAATAGCAGATTCTAAGGTCTTACTAATTTACTTCACTGGAGAGCAAATATTTCTTTACATTAATTTCATGTTTGATCACATATTGAAAGGTTACTGAGCCCTGAGTTTTATTTAGTGCCATATAGCTGAAATTTATTTGACAATGTTATGGTCCTTCCTTTCTATTATATCTCTAATATGGACAGATATTTAAATATCAGATCACTTTATAGATAAGTACCATTTTCCTTTGTCTCCGTCTCTTTTTTGTCTTCCATTTTTAAGACATAAGATTCTCTAATGCATTGAAGTTTCTCATTTATTCCAGTTCACACATCAATAAACCAAGAGACCTACTCCTAAATGCTGTTTCTATATGAAAAAGAGTGGTTATTAGAGGTTCTCCCTGACTCTAACACATATATATAACACATGAAATTGTAATAGTTAAATAACTGGGGTGTTTTTTGGTCTGTTTTAAGTTTTACCTTGCCCACCAGAATTCTGTTTAGGTACTTTGATATCCTGCTAATACATCAATATAAGATTTGCATGCATTCTGTCATCCTTCCTTTTGCAAAATAATTTGAAAACACAAGAGACAAGCTTTTTAGAGAATCTGACTTTCTGAATACAACTATTTTCTCTCTTTCCCTCTTTCATTTTGTCAAAGCATTTGTTTTTGAAACATTATGGCTAATGTAGATATATTTACATCCATTAACTAACCCAAGTACTTTGAGCACCTGTCAGAACTTTTCTTTTGTTTTGCTTTGTCTTTTTGATTGTATTTTGTTTGCTTGTTTGGTTTTACTTTTGGTCTCGATTAGATTTTTAGATGCCGGAAAGAAGAAAAGAATGTCGTGATTGTTGGTAAATAAAAAGTTCTGCAAGAGTGGTTTTTAATAGCTTATCATCAACATGTAATCAAACTGAGTAATTGCTGCATAAGAGAGTGACTCTGAACCAGCAGCTGCCCCTAGGCAGTACTTTGTTGAGGAATGTCACTGTGACAAAAAGTGTTGGACATATAACGCATCATCAGCATTTGTGCTATAGGCATGTCATATAGGTGGATAGGAATCACCGGGGTGTGGTAAACCCGAGTGTGCCAATGACATCTGAGTGGTATTAGATGGATAGAGGGCAAGCAGAAGGATAAAAAAGGCAAAACACAAAGAAGCCAAAAAATTGAGAAAAACAGCTTTTACAACAAAATGGAAATTACCTTCAATGCTGCAGTGCACCACTGACTTTGACAGCTGAAGCAGCAGCAGAGAGAACTTGACCAAGATATTGGTTATAGCAATTCTTTGCAAGAAGCTAAATCTGTTTGATTCTCCACTGGCTATATTAATCAGTGTTCTTTCAAAAAAATTAGATTGAACTATTAGAAGAATAGTTTCTTAAGGTAATAAGAAATGACTTGAAAGCCTAGATTTATGTGTGTGAATATGTGTCAACACGTCTATATTTGTGAAATAATGAAACATGAGAGTTAAAATAATTGTGTACTTTTTGCTCATTGGACTTGTCCTGGTTTCAGTCAGGACAGAGTCAAATTTTTCCTGTAGCTATGAGAGGGCAGAGCCCAGGTACATCATTCCTGGGGGAAAGAGGGACTCTTGCTTCTGCGGAGAGGGGCATGACTTGGGGTTGAGAAAAGCATGGTGGGAGGGGGAAACACATCAGCCATTGTATGTTGTTGTCAGAGGCCCCAGGTAAGTATTTTGCTAGTCAATCACCCTCTTTTGTATACTTTTGCAATCAGTATTGTTGCCGTTATTGCTCATTTTTCTTATCTCATTGCTGCTTCCAGTAAATTTCACTTATCTTAACCCATGATCTCTGCATTTTTGTCTCTCACAAGATGGGGAGGGGAGCAGTTTGTGGTTTTCTTTTTAGTGTGAGTACTAAATAGGGGGATACCATTCCTAAACCATGATAGGATCAAAGGCTGTGTTACTCAAAATATGAAAAATGTTTTGTAATTAATATAGATGTTCACTTTATTTAACCTTCCCTTATTATTTACTGTATATCAAAACTATAAGCTTATATATTAGGATTGATTTAGACTTATATACAGACCTGCTTGCTCTTCCTCTAATTACATTTCCTCCTAAACCTTAATTTCTGAAAATTTTCCTTTACTAATTTATTGAGGTATCAAAGCTGAGTAGAGCTTATGCGGGTACTACTGTAGATACTAAAAAGAGAACTTTGATATTATACCATTGAGAAATAGCATTAAATATGATTTGCATTTAGATACTTGAGTGAAATGCCTTACATAAAGTGATAGGTTCTGTTAGTAGTGGTACCCTGCATAACTCTAAGTCTCTGGATCTTGTGTTTAGAATATGTTTCTTCTTACTTCTATTGCTTTCACATTTCATTTTGAAATAAAAATCATACTTTACATTATCGAATGTGAAAATTTGACAATTTTGTTATAGTACTAAGATGAAAAAAAAAATAACACATTCACAGACCAGATTCTACTCTCATGATTAAGCTTTCCTTTATATGAAAGCATTTGTCTTTATAATGTAGCTCAAGGCCACATTTTCCATATCAGTCAGGGTATAGTGATGTTTAGTGCCAGCTGCTTGCAACAGGGTGTGTTTAACAGAACTGGCAGTGACAGCTGTTCCTGTCTAAACTGATGTTCCTGAATTGCTTTGAGCCCCTCAGCACTATGACAAGTAACCTAAGCTGAGAGTTTTTTCATTACTTTCATGGAAGGAAAAAGCTGAATGCAGGTGTTCACTCACAACCTGGGCACTTCCGACAGCAAACATAAGCTAGGTCACAGTTACTGTGGGGAGTGAAACACTTTACAGAGTGTGCCAAGCTAGCCCAGCATGTGAGAGATTTGGGTCCAGCGTGCTTGCCTGTCTATAGCTCTGTCTGAAACTAATCACTCATAAGTGGAACAGAATCTGTGTGCAGGAATTAATAAGTCACACAAACCTGTGCTGTGGGGCAGTTTTAGCAGGGAGTACATTTCACAGACTCATGTATGTCTACCTACATGAGGTTTTTCACATCTGTCAGCTAACACACAGATTCTTATGTGAGCTCCAGCAGCTGGGGCATCAGGCAGATATCCAATTCTCTCTGAAAGCTTGTGCCTCTGCTAACCAATGAATGGGTTGCACTCATCCAAGCACATAATATTTTTTCATCTACAGTAGTTAAAACATGGGCTATTTGCTTATTAAAAACATGGGTTATTTCTACAGCTTTGGATTGCCAAGAATTAACCTCCATTTTAATGGGGTTTAGACTACAGGATAGAGGTGGAAGGAAATAGCTTTTACTAGCAGATGAGAAGGACTGTGGTATTTTAGACATGTAGCCTGGCTGTCAGTGAGGTGATCAACTGACACACACTGAGCTGCTGTGGTAGAGTACTACTGCCAGCTGAAAGCTTTGAGAACACTATCCTTTTACTGAGAGGCTTTCCTATTTTTAAAAATGCAGCCTTCTCACTGAGAATATATGTTGGGCATAACATAAACTGACACACTTCAGTTGAATGCAATTACTGTAACCAGAGACAATGCAGTCAAAATACCAGTCTACTCCTTGTTGAAATATCTATTAATTATTATGTGTATCTTTCAGCAACATCCAACATTTTTATTTTTGAGATTAGATCAGTCTGGGTTAGTAATTTCAGCTAAATTATATTCAGAAATTAAGACAAAAGGAAAAAAATATATACATACAGAGAGAAATCCAGGAACTCAGCTTTAATGCTTGGGCTCTAGGGATTTTTTTTTCCCTCAGTGTTATATACCTTTCTGCTGGGAAAAGTAGGCTTAATTTTGGGTGCCTGAAAGATCATGACAAAAACCCATTTACTGAAGTAGTCCACTTTAGATCTTTTGCCTCTCACAACCACAGGATGCAGTCTTCCAAAAATTAGATGTCTTATTCCATTGTGAGATCTTGGAGCTCCATAATACCAAGGGTTGTCTGAACTCTGAATTTGCTGAAGGAGACATCTTGCTTCCTCCAAATGAGCCCCTAAAGTAATTGTTACATCTTCCCTCCCAAACTGCTCAACATTGTCAGTTGTAACAATCCCAGTCTGCTAATAACCAGGAAGGGGAGTAAAAATTAGAAGGAGAATATTTTCCCTTTCTAAGTCTGACTTGTGTGCTTGCCACACAATACAACTCATGAACTTCCTTCTCCCTGCATATAACTGAAAGAGAGCAGTACATGAAAGCTGTTAGAAAAACTTGTACAGAGCATTGTGTAGATGACATGTAACAAACTGAATGGAATGGATGTGAAGTAAGATGTAATTAGAGGATTAACTGGCAGAAAATAGAGGAACTAATGGTTTATGCAAAGTCCAAAGACGTTTTTAACTAGATGATAATCTGGATGAGGGAAAGGAAAGAGAGAAGAAAGAGGAGGATAACTTCAAACAGGCATTTTATAAGTCTTGAGAATTTGAACATAACATAAGGAGGAAATTCCTTCTTTAGGACTGTAAATGTGAGAAGATCAATATAAGTGTACCAGGAAAAATAGATTCTGTTGGAAAGTGAAAAGTAGGTGAATCATCTACAAAAAGGTTTTATGGAATTATTAGAGATAAAAAGAAATGGAGGAACATGTTAACATCATACATTCATATGTAAAGAGATAGAAGCTAAGGGAACATTTTGACAAAAAGTTGAAATGTACGGAGGAAGGCTGGAGTGATGTAAATAAAATTGAGACAATGAAAAGTGAAGATAAGTCAGAAAAATAAAATAATGGTTTTTAAAGAACAAAAAGGGAACAAGAAAAATAGATCATCCAAATCCAAGTATTGTTACTTTCACAGATTACAAGGTAATAAAGGGCCACCAGTGCTTCTGATTTAGGATGATATATTAGAATTATTTCATTCAGCTTTCTTTGCTTGGAAGCAGTATTCAGATATTCAGTTTAACCACTGTGTCCCAGAATGGCAGAACCACAAAGGTGGAACCTTCATGAATGTCTAAAGAGGTTTCAACAGTCATGGAATTGCTTCTGTGGGAAAAACCCAAGCTGATGCTGGTAGGTCACTTATGATCCAATGTATAAATATCTATTCCACTTAATTAGATATTCAGAAAAAATTCTTCTCAGTCTAATTATGAACCATTAAAAACCTATTCACATGAATCACAGATAGTCAATGTATATAAAGGGAATAACCTTCTTCTACAATAGGTAAGTAACAATTTCTGTCCATATCAGGAAAATTACATTTCATTCCTATTTCAGTGAAAAAAAAGCTGAGACATGCTGTATTGCTACAGGTGAAATTGCCCTCCCCCAGCACTAACCTAAGTGACGATTGAAATGAGTTAGTGGACTTTTGTACTCTTTATTTTGTTAAAACTGAAAAGTATATTAAATCAGTTTGCAAAAAGAAAATACATGTTATATTGCATACTGACAATTACTGACAGTAATCGAGTAAATCAATTATTTAAAGAAGAGAAAAAAAAGAAGAAAGTACTGATTTCCAAAGAAAATGGATACATCTTTTGTTCATTACTTGAAGAAACTTTTTATATCTTGAGAGTCATAGGGTTTTTTGTTCTTATTTGACATTGTGAAACTTGACATTAGCCAGAAGCAGAAAACAAAATTTATATAAGAAATTGGACTCTTTGAGATGTTTATGAGCCAGACAGAGCAGAAAAAAATAAACCCAAATATTCCATTTCATTTTTAAGTTAATACATATCCCATTTAAATATCCAAATGTTCAAATCTAAAGCACATGAATAGCTTACTGTATTTTTATTACACTAATCATGAGCTCTTCAGCTCAGCTCCTGAAGTTTCTTCTTCATTAATTGATTCTTGCTCAATTTTGGAGGAAAAAAATTACAAGATCAAGTGATTTCTTTGGTGTGGATGTTGAGACCTGCAGTTGTACATATAGAGGTCTTGCTTTTCTGCATAGAATATAGAATGCTTGGCTTTTTTTGTGTTACTGTTTTGGAGTGAGGTTTTTTGAGCATCTCTTCTATGGACTCTTCTTAGTATGTGGATTCATTGTACCCTGAATTCTTGTGCATGAGAAAAAAGGTACTAGATAAAATAGAGCAGAAGGGAAAAAGATAGCATAGATCCCTTTCAGTCTGAGATGGACACGTGAGCCTTAAAATTTAACACATACTCTATTCATCTTTCTCCAGTCAGGATCTTACCACAAGACAGATAAGTATTGAAAGCTAACTGAACAACAGGTTGGAGTACAAAGTTATCTTGTTTGTCTTAGCCTTAGCTAAGCTTGGCTTCTTTGCTAGTGCTGAGGAGTAACAAAGCAACAACACAGAGGAAGAGCTTGATTTAATGATGTTGGAATGATGAATGAGCAATTCATCTAAAGCTTCCTTTTGGTTGGGAGAACAGTCTCAGACCTGTGTGTGAACTACTCTCTGGGCAGCTGGATAATAGGTCAAGGCAATGTCATTCCCTTCCTGAGTTAGAAACAGTACTTTCTGTACTTAGGGGAGATGTGTTCCTTCCAATGGAAGCAAGAAATGCCATACACATGAGTCAGCCTTGAGTGTCCAGGTGGTGCCATTACTCAGTTTTTGGACACTGTGCTACAGCATATTCATGCACTCTTTCAAACATTTCACAGTTGTGTAAAGGGGAAAAATGTCATCACATTTTTCCTTTTGAATTTTTAAATTACAGACATTAAACTACTTTTTGAGCTAGACACTTTTTAAATCTGTTTTAATTTCCCCTGATTTTTTTCAGATGTTCTTATGGTATGAAGTATTAGGTTAAAATAAAGTAAACAGCAAAAGTTACAGAAGCTTTACTCTTACTGAAAGAAAATAAAAAAGTAAAAGAGATTTCTGTCTCTTCATTGTGAAAGTCCATTTTCCAGCAAGTTTCCATATTAACATCTTGGACACAAGGTTTCTGAAATGAAATAGAGTTCCACTGACATACAAGGGCCAATAATTTTATTGCTTTAAAGCAATCATAAACAGAAAAAAAGATCCTGAAAATTTTTATTTTGGAAATATACTCTGTCTGAAAATCTTCAGTGTAGTTAAAATCCTAGGAATCTGAACATACCTTAATTAATTTTCTCCAATATGCAAAGTAATATAAACACTGTATTCTTTTTTAGCTTAATAAATGTGGGTTGACCTTGGCTGTATGCCAGGTGCATGCCACACTGTTCTATAACTTTCCTTCTCCTCAGAATGGGGGGCTCGAGAAAATAAGCTGGAAAAAGGAAAAAACCAAAACTTTTAGGTCAAGATAAAGGCAGTTTAATAAAGCAAAAGCAGATGCTTGTGCGTGGAAGCATAGGAAAACAAAATATTTGTTCTCTGCTTCTCATGATCAGGCCATGTCCAGCTCCTTGCTGGGAAGCAGGGTTTCAGTATGTGCAGCAGTTGCTCTGAAAGGCAAATGCTGGCCACAATAAAAAACACTCCTTCCTCTTCATCCTTTCCCTTAATTTTTATATATGTATGGAAGCCATGTGCTTTGGAACACCCCTTTGGTCCATTTGGGTCAGGTGTGCTGGCTATGCCTTCTCCCAGGATCTTGGTCACACCCAGGCTGTTGTTTAAGGAGGGAATGTTGGAGAGACAGCCTTGATGCTATGTGAGCACTGTTTACCAGTAGCCAAAACCCTGGTGTGTCATTAACGCCTCTCTGGCTACCAATGCAGAGCACAGCACTGTAAGGGCTGTGGGGAAAATTAATTCCATCTCAGCCAGACCCAATACAATAACAAACAGGGTACTGAATCAGTATCATTATCTCCATATCAGCATCTTGCAAAACTGCAAATGGGAAAATTTATTCGTGGTCACTGGCTGGAGTTAAATCTTAGTTAAATTCTGTAATTTCTATGGGACATTTTTGGATGGGCTTTTAGATTTTTCTTTTTGTTAGATATTCTTGCAAATTCCTTCTGAATTATTTGTGTAATCCATTACAACAGTTTTCCAATATTGTTATTATAAGTAAATATTGTCTTATTGTTGCTATATAGTGGGCTTCTGTACATCACATGTATTTATTGGAGCAAAACTAAAGAAGGAAAAAAGCCTCCGAGTTTTCTGACAGATAGCGGTAGTTCTCACTGTTTTATTGACTATCCTTAACACTGTTGCTTCCAATGCCTTTTAATTCTGTGAAAAAATGATGGTGAACTCTGTAATTGCTTTGCTTATATTACCAAAAACCCTGAAGAGGCCTCATTCTGGTGAAGCATCATTACCCACCCGTACATATGCTTTAACTCCAGCTCTCAGCTGTCTATCATACTTCATCCATCTTGAAAAAGTATTTCCCAGTCTCTGAACAAAGAGTTTAAGCAATGACTCATGTTGTAAAACTTTCACAAAAGCTTCATAATCACACAGGTACATGAAATTTGCTGGTTGAATCTTGATCTAAATCATTATTTATTTTACTGAAGAAGCACTGGAAAGACCTAGCAGATTTGTTGGATTTATTGCTAAAAACTCAAAAACAAAGTAAAGAACATTTAGAGATTCAAATAAGACTCTCTAAGCCTACAAAATAGTCAGTATGCTTAAATATTCAGAACAAAATTTTTAAATGGAAAAATCCAGATGATAATTATATCTGGCTCTAAAAAGCATGCAAAAGCATGCATCATTAAAAGTACTAAAAAAATCATAAAAACAGATTTCTGGGTTGGCATCAATTCAGGGTAGAGATGAGTGAGTTTATTAGGGACAAATACTAGTTGTGGCTGCAGCAAAGACATAAGAAAACTGGAATTAAATTTTTAGTGGCACTTTCTGCTCTTACTATTTAAATGCTTTCTACTGTCTAATGTTTCCTCTCTTGTATATTTTCCTATCCTCTTTGGGCAAGAGCTTTCTTGTACTGTTACCCCACACAGTAGCTAAAAGAAGCTCTTTGACTTGGAAATGCTCAGATCCAGTTGCAATACAATCTATTACTAATTATAAACTTGACCTCTTAAGTTAAAAAGAGTTTGCAATATCCATATTGCCCCCTTCTGCTGCATGTGAAAACTCAACATCCACAGTGCTTTGTTTCTAAATAAGCAGTCCTTTCACATGCTGGAGACTTTGGATGATCAAAAATAATGATTTTTAGTGTCCCCATTTTCTTTAGAAACATTTCAAGGAGTGCTGAGTTACCTTTTGCTGTGATGTGCATTATTGTACTTGTGAGGAACAGCTGCTTAAAAAATGATTGCACCCACATTTGAAAAGGTACTTGTGGTTATGAGGAAGACAGTGGAGAACATCGGGCTGAATACTAATTGTATTTTTGCAAATGACTACATTTTGCCACATTGTTAATGTAACATAGCTTTGTATTTTATCTGCTTAAGGTGACCCCATAACTAAACCTTATACTTTGAAGTCTGAAGTGCTGAAAACAGTGAAAAAGGCTTTTATCAGTCTCCCTATTCTAGAGCAAGTCAGGAAGCTTGTATCACAGCTGTGGAGTTGCTGTCAAGAGTGCTAGCAGTGATACCATGAATTCTACAAATACATTCTAGTACCTCTCTAGACAGCACCACTAAAGTTATTCATTAAGTTTTTCTTACAATACTTTCCTCAAAATCTTAAAAAGCTGTAGTAGAAAAACAGGACGGAGCAAGGATAGCAGAACACAGTTTAATGCCTGAAACATAATGGTTAATTTTTATTTCATATTTTCTTTCTTGATTTCTATGCACAGCAAAATTTTATGCTGCATTCTTCTACAGCCACAAGTGCTTTGATGCAGTACAAGGGGGTGTGTGTGCAGGTGGGTGTGTGTGCGTGTTTATAAAAACCATTTTAACATTATTACTACTTGTTTCACAAAACTTTAATTATCATCTATGGGACAGTTAATCTTCAATAAAAAAAATTTGAATAATCCAATGGTAATTATTTTGCCTACATACTTCATTTAATAAAATCTAAATTAATGAGAGTGGCAATTAAAACATTTCAGCATTTGCTTGTTTTCAAACATGTTCTGTAGTTACCACAGATACTGCATTAGTGCCAAGCAAATTTACCATGTGGAGCCTGAAGCGTACTCACCCAGTTTTAGTGCAAAGTTTTAGTCTTAAACACTATCTTCTGTGTGAGATGGGATAGGAATAGGCCTCTGTCAGTTCTTAAGGTTTAATATGGTAAGTGATCAACAGCATCACTTTAAGCCTTTCTCCCCAGATATGGATATAAGATGAATATCAAAGTGTTTTAAAAGTTTTCATCCCAGTGGGAATCCCTTCATGTGCTGTGGAGTAACACATGTCCCAAAGAAACCAACCCCAGTAATTTTCTGGGGGTTTTGAAAGAGGCGGTAGTCATGCCTCCTGTGGCACACACCCACATTCAACTCAGTAAGTTCTGGAAAAAAGCACCTAAAATTTAGAGACAAATCCTGTTTGTTCTACAAGGTTATCTTCTCTAACGACTACATTTAAGTTAGAACATAGGCTTAAAGAGCTGTGTCATGCAGCTGGATGTAAAACATTGTCTGCAGACAAATAATACTGTAAGCAATGTTATCTTACTTCATTTATAATAGTCAGCTGACAAAGTAATGGAATCTAGGCAACTCGAAAGTTTATCTTGTTAAATCTAACCTTCTAAGACACGTAACTGAATCTACATGCAGTTCATCTAGGGTGTTTCCTTACCTTCCTGCTACAGCCTTTCTAAAGTATTCTTAAAAACGCCTGCTCAAAGGGTTTTCTGAAGTATAAATTAACCTTCTCTTGAATTTGAACTCCTATTTCTCATCTTCTCAACCACAGGTATAGCAAGCAGATTAAGCTCCCTTCAATACTTATGCTGTTGCAGTGTCTCTCTCTCACTGTCTGGGATACAGGAGCTCAGCACATACAGTCACTGAGCTTGGCTGCTTTCTCTCAACTAGGTCCTGTCACTGCACACATTACTTACCTTCCTAAAATCCTAAAATAATAGAACATTTTGAAGATAAGCAAGTCCCAAGTGAATGTACAGTGCCTTTAGAAACCTCTTCATCTTCTCTTTTTGCCTTGACTTTTATATGGCTGAATGCCATGCAGTGCTGTATGTTCTGTACTGTTACTCATCATTCCCACACCTTGACACTGTGCTCAACAGGTATTATAATGTTATTAGATAATAAGTTTGCAGACTGCAAAACTAAGCCTCTGTCACGTAACTGAAGGAGGGAGATCTCAGAAATGGCCCACAAAACTGAACTTCTATCAGCTTCCTCAGAGACTATTCTGGACAGAGGTCATCCTTGTTAATAGTAGTTAAAAGGAAAGGGCACCTTGAAGCCATCCCTGTTCTAAGGTACAGGAAAGGTATATTCACACAAATGGTATATCCACACAACACAGCACTGACTGAGTAATGTTGCCAAATAATAACATAAACCAATAATTTCCATAGCGAATGTGAAACAAATCCATTTTTTGCTAATAAATGCTTTTATTAATACTCCATGCTAAGAAACAATGACATAATATTCAGCTGTTATACTAGTGGTTTTTAAATGACAAGTGTTCATAATAAAACATTTGAACATATAATGAAATAAAATTAAGAACATATATACATATATATTCCTGTATTTGACCAGCTTGGAGGCACAAAATTCTGCCCATGCCTAAAGAAGCTGATGTGACTAGGTTAAATTCTATACTGCCATAAATCCACTGAGTTTGCAACAGGCTAGGTTTTTGTTATTATTTAATGGGAAAATAAACATTTACACATTAATTTGTGAAAGGGAATGATAAGAGGGTTGTACAGGTCAGTTTCTTATTAATGAAACAGAGATCCTTTCAACTCTGAGCTACTCAGATGAATCTGAAGCAGGACAGAAGTAACCAAAAGTCATTAACATCTGACAGCTGGGTGATGGCCTGTGTAAAATGAGCTGGTGCTCTCAGCCCAGTACATAAAACATCAGAATAATTGGTGTTAATTTGCACCCCTGTTGGCATTCTTAATGCAGAGGCCAAAGATTGAATGGGCATGAAAATTAAACTATCCTGTCAGCCATAAAGGTTCTTTCAGGTCAGTGTTGAAGTGCATTAACAGGATCCTATAAAGGAATTTGCACTGTCAGTGCTGGGGCTGTAACTATTCGGTGAATAAGCCAAAGACTTTGTGACTGAATTCCCCAGATATTGCTAACACTGAGGTTTTTTATTCTGTTTTATTTATTTATTTATTTATTTATTTATTTATTTGAGAGAGAAAATAAATTTACATCAGAAATACAGTGGTGGCAGGTTGACCTTCATATCTAGTGCAAAGCATTGTATCAGTGTCAGGATGTGTGGAGAATCACTAATGTATTTTTACAACTGAGAAACCATGGTACGTTGTACATCTGTGCTGATGGAAAAAGAATTGACTATGTGGCTAATTAGCCTTATTTATGTTATGGTCCAGAGTTAACTTGCAGGATAACTTTTAATTTTGGATTATCAATCTGAGAGTGTCACAAGTTTTAGTTTTTTTCAATTTAATGCAATCAGTATTTAACACCAGGCATGTCTGTTTCTTTCAATCTTAGTTGCACATAAGAATAAAGTTTGCAGTTAAATTGGAGAGGCATGAGAGATATTGAAAAGATGAATGCCTTCACCTTGCCAACTGGCAGAAAACCTGGCTGGGGAGATTTGAAAAAAATTCTGCAGTTTTTATGTGGCTCTACTGTCAGGGAGATGAGATTCAGAGTGGGTAACACCTCAAATTCTTTTTGCGTAGTTTGTTCACAGTTTCTCAGGTCTAGCAGCTATCCACAAAAAATAAAATAAATCCTCTGAAGATTTAATCATACTTTTAGATTTGCTTTGGTCTAAAAGGAAGGCAATCCTGAGTGAGTTGCAGCGTTAAGTAATGCGGATGTGGCTTTCATGTGCAAATTTCTTTTGACTCAGTGAAACAACAGCTCCCAGAGTCTGGACTGATGTCCACACAGCCGGGCCTGCATGTGAATGCAAATAACTTCATTATAGGCCAAATCTCCGTGCACCAATGAGCTGTACAGGACACTTGCAGTGATACCAGCTTTGTGTGCAGCTTTCTTGCTGTTTCTGTTTCCTGTCTCAAAATAAGTGGCATCTTATCCGTTGCTAAGCAGTAGAAAAGGGGTCCAGTGTGGCAGGGAAGCAAAACTTCTCTTTTTGTTAGTGTATTCCTTTCACCCAGACAATTGATAACTTTTATATTACTCTTTTCTTCCATCATCTTGAATTTCACAACAGCCATCTCAAAATTAGTCTGAATTGTGTTCAGCTTGCTGTACTGATGAACTCATTGAATGCACCTAGCAAACAATATACTCATTGACAGTGGTAATAAAGAAGACCAGTTATTTTCAGCTCAGTATAGCACAATCTTTTAAAGGAAATTTTGAAGGAAAATATGAAAAGCATGAACAATACTTTATGTGTATTTTTACCCTCGTAGCTCAGAGACCAGTATCTCTGTAGTATCTGTAAAGAGAGTTCCAGATAAGCACTTCAAGCTTTTGTTTAGTTTGAGAGACAGGTTCACAAGTCTTTTTAATTATGCCACACAAGTAGAGCACTTCAACAGATTGGGTTAAGAGTACATCCTGCGGAGCTTCTTAGCAGTTCCTGTAGCTAAAAATCTTTTTTAGGTGAGGTGGGAAATGTGAATTTGTATCACACCACTGAGTAATTGAATTTGGATTGCTGAAAGCATATATGTGGGCTGTCATCCCCAAAAGAAGATTTTATCTCCTACTAGGGAGATTTTAGGCACTGTGCACAACTGGTGGCTTATGGACAGCAGGTACATTGACAGTATATTATAAATTTGGTTCAGAATCCTAGATGAAAAAGCCCTGAGTCTACATCCCATTTAAATGGCTGAAATCCTCAAATCCAAACTTTACTGCTTCCTCTTCCGGCCTACAAAACCTGTGGAATATTCAAGGAGTAGTGTAGTGAGGCATAGACAAACAACTAATTGTTCTTTCCAAGCAGGAGGAGGCATTCTCCCATAGTGCAGATATTTAGTTTTAGACACAGCTAAGAAACAGTATGCACATGAGAATTTGCAGCTGAAGATTATTTGCTTTTTGGGTTACTGATCATTGAGAAACCCTCTCTCAGACAGGCAGCTCTACCTTTGTACCAGAAGCAGAACTTTATCTCTGTGTTTTGCTATAGGTGTTGCCTGACTCCTTTTGCAAGTCTATCCTTTTGAGAATATAAATGCATTGCTTTACCAACCCTAGCCTGTATGTGTTTGAGTGAAAGAGGAAGAGGCCAGATATGCTTTTTGGCTAAAATACTGTTCTTTAAGAGTATAAAACTGAAAAGAAAATCCATCAATATTTCTCTTATGGACATTCTCATGCTTCTGCTGAGTAAAGATTTACACCTAAACAAGAAATTCAAATACAAAGCAAAAGAAAGATCCCTCAGCACATCTTAAAAAAATTGGGGTTTCCATCCTACGCAATTAGATAAGTAACATCAAATGCAATGCACAGATGGATGTAGGTGTTTGAGGGCCATTAGTCACCAAGAATTTCCTCAAATGAATCACAATTACATGACCGCCAATCATACCATTTTGTGCTGATCCATCAAGACAATTTTAGTCCTTAACATTTCTCAATGCTTACTGTATGGGAGTACTTGCTGCTTGAAGGTGATCCAACTGCTCCAATTGTATATTCTATTCCATATGTAAATGGCATAGGAAGCCTAGCACCAAACACCAGTATCACCTAGTAACAAACACCAGCCCCTGGAAGTACCTCCAGGGAGAACAGGCCCCTGTCTGCTCTCCTACATCTCATGATAAGCACACAGCTATTTTCTATTCCACTACTCTGATGTCCCTGTGCTTGAACATATGCTGTTGTCTGTCTTGGGCATATATCCAAAGAGTGTGCCTGCAGGCTGTATTCTCCTATAACCCATTGCACGTTCTGAGAAATTGTATGATCTCATTGGTTTTTCAGATACCACAGTTTTAAGCTGTCAGAACTGACCTCGTGTCATGTTTCTCTTTTGCATTTTTTCTGCTAAGGCTGTCCCAGATCTTCAGGTTCAAGTATGATTGAGTGCACCAGTATGCTTCTGGCACAAAAGAAACAGATTTTCTAGGATCAGAAAAAGCATTATATAGACCCTAAAAATTTCTAGGCTGTGCAAATTAAATTTTAAGACATACCAGTGCATTCCTGCAAAAGATGAATTCAAATTTTTGTAGCTGGAGAATCAAGACCATTCTGATATATGTGATAAACTTATCACATACATCACTTCAGTTTTCTTCAGTTATATCAGTGTACTAATTTGTACTTTTAGTCACGGCTTAGAAAAGGAAGCAACACTTAAGCCACAGGACTCATGGGGTAGAGCTCCCTCCTCTTTTCACCTCTATCCACAGCAAATTACAGCACAGCTCTGTACCTACTGTGTTTCTTAACACAGTGTCTGGGCCAAAACAAGTGTATGCCCTCTTACCTCTGCTCCCTGCCTGACTTTACCAGGAAGGAGAACAGTCTCAGGTGAGTTGCACAAGGAAGGACCAGATATAAAAATCCAGTCTTCTGTTATTACCAAAAGATGTGCCATATTTCATGTGGTTTCAATGCTTTGTAACTTTATAAAATATTTTTTTTTTAGCACAAAAGCTGATTCTGCCTCAGGCTGAGTGCTTGAGGGTTTTCTCCAACAGCAATACAGCTGTTTGGAGAGTCAGACAAAAAACCAAAATTACCTATTTTTAAAAATAGGGGAAGGGGAGAGAAAGAGAATGACAGAGACAGATTAAGTAGGAAGTATCAGCACTCCATGGATCCTTTATACATTTTTGCCATAATGAACAAAAAATCCTTCAGAACAATGTTTAAACCATTAACCATAACATTTAAGTATCTCACAACAATTTATATTTTATTTTCTGTGTTATATTTTTGACATTTAAACAATATTCAACAAAATTTTCAGCAATTGTATGTTTTGGGTATATCTGTGCATACAAGTAATAAAAATTAATAGAAATCATATTAAGAGTATTTCTCTGGAACTTCTAAGTGCTGCCTCTTTTTGTGTGGAAGAATATTTTACTTAATAGATTCCACTGCCATTGCAGGAAATTTTTAGCCCAGCAAAGGAATTTTAAGACCTTTGGACCGAATTTTACAGACTCTATATAAATCCATTCTATATAATTTCCATAAAATTGTATTTCCAAAAGTAAGAAAGGGCCACAGTAGTTTGTCTTCAGCATTGTTCTAAGTTTCAGATACAATTTTTTAGCAGACATTAAAAAATAGCTTAATCAAATATGAAATAAAAAACATGAAGAAGTCTGAAGTGAATATTCATTTACAAGGGAATAAATACCATCAGAATATTTTCAGAAACATTCCTCCAGGATATTATATGCCAAGCATCCAAGGGCCATTAGGGAATCCATATGTGAAACAGGCTAGAATAGGCTTCTATGAAATTCCTGTGTATTTAAAAAACCCAAAACAACAACTAACTCCCAATAACAACAAGAAAAAATACCCCAAACAGTACATCTCTCATTGGCGTATAATTCAGGAATTGGTTGTTTTCTTCAGAAGACAGCACAAGACTAGGTAAACAACAATAACTAAAAATAATTAGGTTCTGCGTATTGGCTTGCAGTGGAAATACTAAAATGTTTTCAAACCATCTCCTGTATGTGAGATAGTCATAGTTGTGGAGGAATTATATTATACTTATTGTAGTATTAATTTTTTTTGTCTTCACTGATCATGCAGGAAGATAAAATATGACAGGCCTGAAGAATAATTGATTTGATGGGCTTTTCATTCCCTTATACTCAGAATTACAATAGATACCATAGTAAGTGGTCAATAGAGCTCTCTGCCTTTTCTCCAGCAGCTCCTGGAGCCTTGTGGTTGTAATTAAGAGTAGGGTAAATATGCCCATATTCTTTACACATTCTAAGAATATTCAGAAGAGTTCAGTCTGTAGAGCTGCCATGATTCAAACTTTCTCAAGCAAAAAAGCAGCATTCAGGTGCTGCCTGTAGAAAGAGCGGACAGAAATTTCATGAAGTTCAAAAAGGAGATGTAAAAAGTCCTGTATGTGGGAAGGAGACATTCAAAACCTGTCAGAACACAGGCCCAGGCAACTGGGTCTAGCTCGCCTGGCTTGAGCAGTGGAGTTGTACCCGATGATCTTCAGAAGTCCCTTTCAAACTCAGCCACTCTGTGATTCTAAGATAAGTCCAGGCCCAGGTTTTTCTCCTAAGCATGTCTATAGAAATCAAGTTTTAATACCAGTCCCTGTTAAAAATACAATGTAGATTCTCCCAATGAGAAATGCAGTGCCTAGGATCTTGTAGGACTTCATTCTACAGCAATAATTCAAGTAACTTTTTAGGAAGGGGAAATTTTGAAAATTGGTCTTGATGAAAGTTTATCTCCAGCCACATATATCAAATAGAAAGAAAGAAAGAAAAGTTGAGTGAATCTAAGAAGACAAATCAAGGCTTTAAAAGGACAGTAAAATAATGAGAACACTCTTTCCTTTTAGTGAATAATAAGATAAAAATAAAAAATACTGAGAAAACTTGGAAATTCCATGTTATATTTTTAATCCAAATATTTTCTCTAGTGTATTAGGAGTTCAGAGTGAGAAAGAAAAATAAAGCTATTGGCAACTTGCAGAGAATTCAGGGCATCCTGAACAAAGACGGTAATGATTTTCCTGCTACTATTAAACAAGGATAAGTCACAATTTGTTTGAAATGTCTCTCTGACAAGTTAAGAACTGTGTTACAACACCTACTTAAGGACACTGCATTAAGTAAAAATGATCTAAAAGTTTTTATTAAATTCACAGCTCATCACATTTTCTTATGGCTGTTAGTTGCATAACACCCTCTCCAGCAGTTAATGTACCTTTATTACCTGAAACAGAGATTTACCTTTGGCACAGAGTTTGTATCTATGTTTAATGTTGCATAACTTAATAGTCCTTCTTGTTTTTTAAGAGAAGCCTATTTTTTCTCCATTTCTTTTCCATTCAGGGACCAACATCATACCATCAATTGTCAAAATTTCTGAAATTACTAATTTGTGTGGCACCACAAACTATTTCTTTTAATCTTGACAAATTGTTTTCTAGTTCGATTGTAAGCTCTTTGGAAAAGGAAGGTGTATTTGTTGAGTACCTACCTCTACCATAAAAACTCTCTTCCAGACTTTGGTCTTAGAGTTCCAGCAATGCAGTGGTAGGAATTGCTCTGATTTACCTCTGTAAAACAAATTTTACATCCTTCTTCGGTTTCACTATTAAGCCCTATAAGCACCCTTCTGTTTTCTTTTAAAGTTTTAAATATAATGTTTTGCTATATTTTTGATAAAAAGTGAACAGAAAGATTTATTAAGCAGGTAGCAAAGTATTTCCTCATGGGATGGTAATACTTGAGTATTATTAAAATTAAAACACCTAATTTTTTAATTTTTTAAATAAAACTAATCTTGCCCATTTTTCTCCTGCTGTCCTGCATAAAATTTAAGTTTCTGGCAGGAAATGAAAGCCCCAAACATTTTTGGATGAAAACTATTAATTTTCAGCCAACTATGAATATTAGGAAATGCAATTTTGTGACCCCCAGGGAACCCTATGTTAGAATCACAGGCTCTAGTCTTTTTTTTACAGGCTGGATTTCATGGCAAGATACAAAGACCTCCCAAGATTTATCTTGAAGCTAGACACAGTACACATGATGCATTGTTCCTTTTCCAGCCAGCCACCTGCAGCCACAGAATGGTGTGGTCACAGAAGTTACTGAGATCATTTCAGATCCAACATTTGACTGTTAATGTAGCACTAGATATATTATTTGCAACTGCTCAGCTCTATCCCTAAAATAAATAAAACCAAATCAATCAAACAAACAAGCGAAAAAATCACAAAAAAATTATAAAGAATAAAAGACACCGAGGAAAAATTAGTCTAAATCAAGAGAGTATTTACAGTGTAGAAATTTCCTTTTAGAAGGAAAAATTTCCCATTAGAAAACATGTAAAATGTTCCACATTCTTCTCCATGTAAGATAAAGGATTACATAGGCTACTTTTTGCATAGATTTATAATAATATTTTAATTAAGAAAAAGAGTTCTTACATTAGTCCTTTTGACCACTGAAGTATTTGGGAATAGAGCTACCAGTATTTAGTAATTTGAAAATCAAAATTCCTGGGGGGATTCCCCAAATATTTTATATGAATTTTAGGCCTAATTTTGTTACCTTTGTATCAGTAGTTATTAATTCTCTGAAACAGTCAAAAATACACCTACTTACCAAAAATTCATACAACCAAACTTGACAGATATTTTCTGTCTTTCAGACAGTAATGGCCTATCTTACAAAACCGACATTTCAAGCAGAAAATTTTTAAATCAATGTAAGCAAATATATTTTTCTTGCAGAGGGGAATAACTTTCTTAATTTTTGATTCTTTGCATTATTGCTGTGCATGCAGCAGCTTCCAGCCCACCTTATCAGCAGGTCAGAGGTCATGCAACTGTTATGGTTGCAGGGACAAAGAGCCTTCCTGACTCCTTTGTCATTTATAAAAATCATACAGTCCTAATTATGAACATGTTTTAAGATTTAAAATACAAGGTCAATATTTTTAGGTACTGAAAATATTAAATATGTCTTTAAACACGCCATTAAAAAAAAAAAGAAAAAAAAAGAGAAGCAAAACTTTTTTCCATGAGGGGTGAGGAGCTTCTTTTTCTTCTCCTTCAGTGCTGACGACAGTTAAGTAACGTATGCAAGTTATGTGAGGATTAGGAGAAAGGGGGAGGAGGAAAAGTTCCTTTAGAACAATTGCAGACTTCAAAAATGACAAAATCTAAATGACAACATAATATTAGTAATACTGAAAATAGTATTGTGTTAGTTTGTTCTTCCTATCTAGCATGTCATCTAATACATGTTAAATCACTGTCTGTTTACCCAAGGAGAAACATTATCTCATTTGCAATTGTCTCCAAGTGGGGGAAGGCTGAAGGGAAAAGCTTTTGCCAAATGCAGCCGTTTAAATTTCCATGTGTTGCAACCTACCACGTTCTCTTGCTTTTAAACTGTACCTACAGACATACCTACATATCACAACAGAGGAAAAATTCTTTAAATAAGAAATTGATTTCTAAACTATGGTGGGTTTTTTTTCCTACATGAATCTGCCTTTGAGAGTTTAGAAGCTGTTATGCCTGAAGTTTGAAAGGAAAAATAGATTGTTTCTGCAGGCTGTCACAGTTTCCTATTTATGGTGGCATATCATTTTACTACTCCTGCTGACGGCCCACCTGTCTCCGTTGCTCTGAATCGACACTTCAGGACTCAGCACCTACTGTTAACCACTAAGAAATACTCCCTAAGGCAGGAAAGAGGCAGGAAGCCAAAAACAACATTCACAGCCAGTTAATGAATGCAGAAATTAAAGCAAACAAATAAACAAAAAAAAAAAAAACACCCTGGAAACTCAGAAAAGCAATTAAATTGTATGATAAAGAGTACAAGGTAGAATTACAATATAGACTGATAAAACAGAAACAAAACAATTTTACATGGCACTGGATTAGTTTTCTGTCTTGTTATGATTTGAATAGTTTATTATCTTATTCTCATCTCTCACTAGCCTGATGCCCTTAGTTTTCACATAAAGGATATTGAGTGGTAAACAACCCTTCATCTCTGAGTTTGCTTGAACATCAGATGGAACATTAAAAAGACAATTCCCTTTCTGCATGGAATTTTTACCCAGAAGTAGAAGGTGCTTTTGAGGTTCATAAATTCATAAATCTTGTCACTTTTCCCTATAAAGTGATACCCTGAGATTAAAAAAAAAAATGTTATCCCCCAGGGGGGTTTTAAAGCGCAATCTGGTTTAGCACAGATGTATGACCTGACACACTGACTTTTGAAGCAGCTTAAAAGATTTCTCTTGATTTCAGCAGGAGTCTGGGTCGCCTATCAGCACAGTATAGAATTCTAATATTACCTGAATGGTGGGGGGAAAAACCATGTTTATTAAGGTTCTCAGCTTAGCAAGAGTTCAGCAGGAGATGAGATGTGGGAGTGCATTTTTCAATTTTAAGTTTAATTCATAAGTTAATGTTCTTTTGTAAAATGGTTTGTTCTCTGTACCCCTTTTGTTACCCACTTTTGGTTTATCCCTGTTTTTTCCCCAGTGACAGTTCTGTGATTGGTTCTGTATTCTCCCTAAGTTTTACCCGCCAGAGACTGTTATCTGTCCATCACTTCACAGATAGCCTCCTGTTGCTGACTATCATTTTTGGGGTTGCTCCCCACTTCTGGAAGACTCTGAGAGAGGCATTGAATGATTGGACAGAATCCTGATTGTCACATTCTAATGTTCATTATATGGTTGTTTTATATATTTGTTTATGATATGAGCCACCTCCCTGTAAAACCTTATTGGTCTCCCTTCTATGTTACACCCCCAGTTATAAGGCCTCACCCGAGAGTCAGTCAGGGTCTTCGGACACACTGACACCCAAGGTGAGGACTCCACTCCAGAGTTCCAATAAACTCGTTGTGACCCAGCCATCCCGGAGTCCCCCCTTTTCATCCTCCAGCCATCGCCACACAGGCACAGCTGAGCGAGAAAGAGCCCACTGAGTGTTACCTGTGCCGAGGCTAGCCGGCTTGAGAAACGGACATGATAACAATGAGAGTCATTCGTTATCAGGTTCACTGGAATATTTTGCTTTCCTACCAGTTCCTACTGAACTAGAATACAGTGGGAACTAGGAGCCATCATCTGTGGTAGAAAGAGTATTCCAGCTCTTGGTAGTTTTGAAGCATCTGAGCTCTAGGGATATTTCACTTGTGAGAGATGAGGATGTCTTCATGTTGATGAGTTTTGCATGCAGTGGAGCCTATGAGCTGGAACTTGCAGATTTGCACCTGACTGGTGGATGCCAACATGTTACAGGATTTATTGAGTTTAGGCTCTTCACAGTCAGACCATACTGGCTCCTGCAGAAGTTATGACCATTGCTTTTTGTCAGTGACAATCTTGTCTAACTTCTGCTGTGAAGAAAAGTTTAGCTGCTCCTTGGAACTAGAATGCCTTTAGAGGTCCAGAAGAAATTCAGCTGGAGTAAGAAATTCATCTTACTGATTTCCTGCTGATATTCATATTCAGTAATTTACTGCAGAAGTGTTGGTATGTTAACACTCTAAAGAGTTGCACATCATCCATCACACACTGCCTTACTATACACTGAATGTACAGAAAAGCAATCAGGACATGAAAAATAATTAATTGAAGAAATAAAAAAAATATTTTAATGGAATTGATAAGGAATGATGTTGAGTTCATTTCTATGCCTACATCCATATTATACAATAGAGCCTTGGGATCGGGCCACTTCAAGTATTGCTACTTCATCCAAACGAGAGTATATTCAGGTAT
Source organism: Trochalopteron elliotii (assembly GCA_024734555.1). Classification (NCBI taxonomy): domain Eukaryota; kingdom Metazoa; phylum Chordata; class Aves; order Passeriformes; family Leiothrichidae; genus Trochalopteron; species Trochalopteron elliotii. Next base: position 3,886,664 of record JANPWX010000360.1, read on the forward strand.
GCATGTTATCAGTACAAAAGCAAGAACTAGACTTGCCTTTTGCAGCAGTAGCAATAATAATTGGTCAGATTAGTTCCTGAACTGAGATAGCATCCTTTTGGCTACTGTTTTTCGCAGAATGTGGAAATAACTAATACATACATGGTCACTAATACATACATCAGGGGCCACTTTACATCTGAGCAGCTTACTACTGTTATGCCACTGCAAAAGAGAACAGAAATCATGCTCTTTCTCTCGCCAGAAAGCAGAAACTAACAGTACCTACTCATGGTTTAAAATGAAAAAAGAAAACCCAAAACCACACCGAACTTGGCTCTTTGCCATGGTTTTATGGGCGGGGGAAAGCTCCAGGCTGTTAGCTACTGCATACTAAGCACTGAAGAGAGAACTCAGGTGGTGAGCCACCACTCTCCTTTGGAATAAGTACCCTTAATTGAATCTTCTCAGTTAATGGTGAAGACAAAATTAGTCTTCCTCTGCTTTCCAGGTGGCCACATGGAGAGTTATTTGGCTCAGGTAGGAGGTGGAGCCAATAGCTGCTACTTTCCAGGACAGTAAAGGAAGATCAGAGCAGCTCAGGCTCAGCTGGAAAGTGGTGATTATTAGTAAGAGGAATCAGGGAATAACTTTTTAGCCTGATTCTTGGCTGAGATTCACCATTGAGTTCATACTGATAGCAGAGAATGCTCTCCCTCTCCTAGATGGGAGCTTGTCAAGATGGTGAGCTGGAGTCTTCTGAAATGTAGAAGTATCGTATTATCACAGTGCAGCAAATAGGCTAGTGAAAATGCCTGGGCCCAGGGTGGTCCAAATCTTTAGTCCAGGCATGAATTCTGTCACCCATTCTCTTCTCCAATGTGGAGCTTGCTGGGCCCAAAATATATAGTTGATACAAAACTTGATCTGCTCATGCTTTGTTTGTCCTATGCCTGATTATCTAAATGCACAGTTAATTTCTAGTCTGTTTGTATAAATTTCCTTCAGTGGTATAAGATTCCCTAGTGGTGGCTGTCCTATGAAGGCAGCCTTCCCATATGGAAACCTTCTGAAATTAACTGGAAATTCAGCTTTAGTTCTCTGTATTCAGCTATTACAAATTATTTCTTCTACTGATACTATTACTTAAAAAGTTCTATAATCTATTTCAGTGCTCTAAAGAGCTGAATTTGAATCTGATATTTGTGAATGTAACTTTTTAATAACCACAGAAATTAGCTTATTTCTAACTTCTAAACTTGTAATGTGAGTGTGACATGATAACAGCAACTTCAGCAAATATTAGGTAATTTCCAAGATGCAATTGGAAACACTGGGGACGTGAAATCTGCAGAGCACACAGTTATACAGGTCCCTAGAAACCTTTGAAAAACATCAGTAGGATCCAAACAAAGTCAGGAGGAGAGTACAAGTAGAATCCTAGTTCCTTGTTGGTAACTGTTATGTAATGCACATTGAGGAGGAAAAAAAAAGAAGTAAAATAAGACTATCATTACTCCATTTCAATAAATTATAACCACTCATAAAAAGTCTCAGGCCTATGATTACAGAGATGTAGAGATGTGGCCAAAATGGTGCCCAGCCCTCAACATGTCTCAGTGACACTACAACTTACTTCTGGTAGGTGTCATTTTTATGGGGCTTCTGTGATGGTTCCCAATTGCAAAATATTCCCCAGCAGAGTCCTAAGATTGACTTAGTCAGTGGTGAGTCAGTTTTGCTGTGGCACAGCATTACAGAATTTGCTGTATAAAGATAATGAACTGAGATTACAATACTGATTTGTTCACTCCAATGTGCATTTGCCAGTCCATTTACACCATGCATTCTCAGAGCTTCTGTGGTCATAATAAATATATTGTCATTGTCTTAAAAAATAATGGCAGCAAGGATAGAAAAAATGGGTCTGAGAGTCAGCTGTTCTTAATGCATACTGATTGCAAATGCCAGTTTGTGAGGGGGACCAGTGTGTAGGGAGCTAGTCACAAGGGAAAAAGAGAAACAGTCAACCTGACATTTAAATCAGTGATAACCAGATGAATACTGCTGAAGCTTTCCTACAAAACAGATGAAAATTTTCTACCTCCCCATATACCCAGACTGCATGACAGCAATCCACGGGTTTTAAAGAGAAACTATTTCAAGTAGGTCCCACTGCATGGCTCTTGTCCCACACATTGTTTCTGCATAAAAATATTTTACCATGTTACTGTCTGCAATCAACTGCTCAATGGCCCATTCAGAGAAACAAAAATCAGAAAGGAATTCATCCAGTAAAGGCAGCTTATAAATAGCATGGTTCAGGTATTAAACATCCTTTGCCATGAATTTGGAGATGTTGCAGTCTCCAAGTCTGTCTGGCATTCATTACAGTTCTCCAGTTGCAGTAAATCTACCAAGTCAGATTCACAGACATCCTGTGGTGTGATCTTTCAATTTACACAACAACATTTGTCAAAAGTATATGAGTGTCTCAGTGAGACTTTTCAGAAATGGATTCTATATCCTACCACATGCAAGTGCGGAAAAAATTGTTTTCCATTTCAGAGATGTGGACTGCGCAGGTAGCTTGCCATTGGGAGGATTGCAGAGGATAAAGTTCTGTGAAGCATGAGTGAGAAAACAGGTTTGTAAATGAGAAGTTGAAAAAATTGCCTATGTACTGGGCATGACTGTGTGATGCTCTGCTCTGGGCTGCCTCTTCATGGATTTGATGTTTCACAATATGATGCCTTGGTAATACATTGCAGAAGTGTTGTGAAAAGGCTGTGCAACATCTGATATGTTTTTGCTTATGTCAAGTTTTGCAGGCCTCCAGCAAAGCTTTACAAAACTGTAGGCTTTCAGTTTGCATATGATTCTAAATCTGCTTAAAGAACACAACAATAGGCATCAAATAAGGAGAGAAAGCTTTAAATTTAATTTAAGTGACCTCTTGCTTAGAACTACACTAGAAAAATCTCTCCCCAGTTGTTGTAATTCTGAGTTAGCAAGTAATTTGGTATGCCAGCCAGTAAGACTCAGGTTTTCCAGAATCAATATTGCAGTTATTGAGTAATTATAGTACTTGCTTGGGAAGATGGACAGTGTGATATTTGTTCAGGGCTGATGAATGATAATGGTGCTCATTGAAAGAGGATAATTGAAAACAAAATGATCTTAATGCAGTTGACTGACACAAAAGAAAGATTATAGTCTTTAAATCAAAGCACACTTTTTCTTCTTGATTATCAATACATTAGTTTAAAAATAGCAACCAGCAGCAAGACTTTTAGAGGGTAATATACCACTTGCACTTCTTCAGATCGTCAATAAAGACTCTTTAAATGCTAATGCTCTTAGAAAAGCATTTTCTCACTCAAGGTGTTCTTGCAGGCTATTACCAAACAGAAATAAGAGGAAGTGTCTGCTTTTCCTTTAAAAGTAAGAAAGTAAAACTTTGCCAATACATGTAGCAACGTGAGTTTCAGGTTTTTGAATTTGTATTTTGTGTTTGTTATAAGTCTGTACTTGGTATGTTCCTTCCACACCTCCCCCCCTATTCCTGTCCCTGTGGTTCCTCCTGATGTAACCCCTCCCACTTCCATTCCCCATTGGGTCAGTGTTTCCCCGCCCAGGGCTTCCCTGGGAAAAAGGGGACACACCACGCCCACTCTCTCTCTCTCTCTCCACTGTATGACCATTCTTCCCCCATGCTGAGAAGGGGTTCTGGCAAAACCCCTTCCACATGGCTGCGCTGAATAAACATCCTTATTAACCCAAGAGAGAGCACGTGTCCTTCATCCAAGCCTGAACCCACGCAGCAGCTGCTGAGCTGAAGGACCCACACAAACGGTTTCTGTGGTCTGGGGATTCCTGCTAGCCGGCATTAGCACCCCACCACGAAAGAAACTTCAACAAATACACCCTTTCACTCTTCTGTAACTTTTCACAAGTGCTCATTTAATATATGTCATTAGCCTATGAAGCATGCATAGTCTGTATTCCTCATCCTTCTGCTACTGCATACACACTTTGTCTTGAGTCCATGGAATTGCTGCAAGTTCATCAGAACACTCCTAGTCGGTAATTAAAACATAATGTCAGAACATTCAAAGAATGCTGCAGAATTACATAGTATTGTAGACTTTGGTAATACAGTCATTCTCCTCAAGAGGATGACAACCTCACCTAAAAATATGAGAGTAGGAAAGACATGATTTGCCACTCTGGTTCCATGGTGTTTCCCTACTCTCTAGTAAAGCCATAAGTCAGCAATCAAGCATTAATTCTGTGTATTTAATTACATGTAGCTGGGCAAAATACTATGTAAGGATGATGACCCTCTCTGAAACTTCAGCCAAAAATGTCCTTGGACAAAAATGCTGGTTTCCATGCAGACTAGGCAATTGAATAGGGCAAGGACTCTTAAAAACAGTACATTTCTGGAGTCCTGTCCCGAGAGAGAGAACAAGAGTGTAGCTGGAATACAGCAGAAGAGGAACTCTGGAGTAGAGAATAGATTGTGGCTGACGGCCTCTGCTAATTCCCAACTGTCTTGTCAACACACTCAAGCATGGGCAAAATAAGCAGAATGGATATGTTACTGCTGCTTCTTTGTTGCCCTAGGCAGGTGTCTGTCTTTGACAACACAATTGTCAGGAACACCAGATATACTCTCATTATCTTGATAGACCAATGCCCTGGGTCTGGCAAGAATGAACACCACAAGGGTGTCTGTACTTCTGCTGTAACCTCTTGGTCACCAGTGTCCCATGGTCTATGCATAATCTGAGCACAGAGGGGAACTAGTTCCTCAGCCTGCCCCTTCCTAACACTTATCTCCTCACCTTGTGCATGGTATGAAGGCAGCTAGGCTACATGAAAGGATGGTCTAAAATCCAAGTTTACACTAGCAGTGACCTTTGCTAGAGAAGACTTTGTTACAAGAAAGTAGCCTGCCCATTCTAACCGCTTGTTTTTAAGCAGATATGTGTCAGTCCCTTCTTACAAGAAGCCACAGGAGAGTCAAAAGAATATACATCCTAATAACTCCTTAGACTATAGCACTCATTGCCAATGATAAAATTAAATATGATACATATTGTATGTATGTATGACATTATGGAAGAAAAAATAAGGAGAGAGTTCCCAAATTTTAAAGCTCTTATTTCTCTCAGTGTTTTTCCTCCTCGATGGTTTCTTTGTGGTTATACAAGATCATTATTTGTCTCAATTTCTTATTATATTTTCTCTCAATTCTGCAGTAACAAACTGAATCTTTTTTTTAAACTCATCTAGACAAGCAGACCCTAAGGGTCTGCTGTATTATTTTTTTAATATGAAAAACAGATGAAAAATTGCTGTAGTAGTTTACATCTAACAGAAACAAGCATTTTATTGCTATGTTTATGTTGTTTACTGAAATGAATATTTGACCTATGTATTATCATATAGCAATATTTAGTTCTCATAGAAGGTACTTTATATATATATATTTTTTTTTTTTTTTAAATGTAGCTAAAATTAGAAGACTAAGCCCTTATGGATCAGGTGGAAGATGATGGTTCTTTCTCTGGGTAGGTCAGTGGATTGGGAATTAGATTTAGGAGACCTCTTTCTGCCTGAGGGAAACCAAATTTGGTCTCCTGTGTGCATTTTCTAATTCATTGGGGTATAAGATATTCACAGGCAATCCATGCAAACACTTAACCTGATTAGTAATCCAAAAAGAATGACCAGATAGTCTGGAGAGGTCCCTTCCTATCTCACCCTTTTTTTTTTTTTTTTTTTTTTTGATTCTGTGATTTTATATTCTTCTGTTCAGGAGAATTGTAGTTCTGGACATGTGAGTTCCAATTCCTTTCCTTTTCCTTTCACATCTCTTATAGACTATTAGCTAATAGGTCGCAAACTTGAAAATTCTTCAGTATGAGTTAAAGACCTTTTAGGAAACAGAAGAAGAGAATCTGCATGAAAGATGGAATAGTTCTTGATTTCAGAGTGAAATTTGTTTTCCTCACCTTCAGCAGAAGTTATGCAGGGAGCTTGCATCAAAATACACAAATAATTTTAAGTTACTATAAATTGTTTTGGTCATTTAGTAACCTATTTGCCAAAATATTGTTAATGATCAATTTGACCAGTTCCAAAATAATTTCTCATACATTTTAGGCTTTCCATTTGCATGGTCTCAGGCACCTGTTTTCAATTGTACAACAATTTACAGATGGTAGCTTCTATTAATTTATAAGCAAAGTTAAAACTTAGAGATCAGTTATATTTTGTGTAAATCATTTACCATACATGTATATTTATTTGTATACATGTATATAAGAGGTATATACCTCTTACAGTATGTTTTCTGCAGAAGACAACGTCAGAAAATAATATCTATGATTAGTATCCCAGAATTTATTGTCAGCAATATGACTTTTATAAAGTTAATTATGTAAAAAATTGCGTAAAACAGAGTTAATATTTTTTTTGTTACACTGATTCAATTTTCTCTAATAAAAAATAGCGTACTTCTGTGGGCTTTTTCTTCTGATGCTTTAATATTGAAAATCCATAAGGCTGTTTTGACAAATGAACAACACAATTTTGTAACAGAATGGAAAATTTTAGAAACTGAATAGCTGATAAAAGATGAGTGGAACCAGGGAGGATTGATGTTATAGCTGAAGGCAGCATTAGAGATTAGGTACTCATTTGGCTTTTCAGAAGGCCTGGTGACTCATTCCACATAAATGAGGTTTGTGATACGTAATGAAATGCTCTCTATCTTCACTGCAAGGAAATTAGCACGTATTTTGTGAGAAGAATATTAATATTATCTTGCATGTGTTTCAGAGCAGGAACACATTAACAGAGGAGGTTTGAAAAGAATTTCACTTTTATAATGTCAGGTGGTAAAAGCTTTAAAACAAGGTCACCTTTCTAAAGTAATGAGATCAAATTAGGTTATAAACAAGCCATGCCTAAAAATACATTCAGTCTGTTTCACTGACCAAATGAGTCCTGTTGCCTCAAATTATGAATTTTCTTTACCAAGAATGATAGTCATATGTTCAGAGTGAAATCTGTAAAATTAAGCTATTAAAAAGCCATGATTTGGTGAGGGAGAAGGGATAAGCATCTCAGTTGGCAGAGTAATTTTATGCCATTAGGGGAGAAAACCAGAGAGGCTGTTTTACAGCCTCTTCTGCTCTGCATTGGAAAACAATTCTTGTTTTGTTTTGTTCTGTTTTGCTTTGCTTTTGCTTTTTTGTTGTTTTGGGTTTTTTTTCCAGGAGAGCAGGGGTGAACAGGAATAGAGATGTGTTTGAGAAAAATAGTGATAGAGGAAACTAGAATAAGTGAGAGATACTGACAATTGGTATGCCATAAGAGCAAGATAGACAAGACAGAGCAATTAAAAATTCCATCTTTATTCTTTATTTGAAAACAAGACAGATATGAAATAAGACTCTACATATGCAAACATTGGATTAAATGGGACAACTGGACGAAGAGGAGGTTGGTTAGTAAATTAACAGTATTTTCTTAGAGAGGATTGGGTTACTGTATTGGTGGTTTGTGAATTAGGCACAATAAAGTATTAGAGTGAGAAAAAGAAAAAAATATATATATATGTGTGTGTGTATAGACATAGATATAAGATAATGGAGGTTATTTAGGAAGAAATATTGAATATAAGGAGCTAGTAGTTTGATATGAAGACACAGATAGTGAGATAGATAGAAAATTGATCTTCAAGGCAACCTGAAAAGGTAGATAAAGAAACACACTTGATGATTAAAAAACTGGCCTTGCAACCTTGCAGTCTTAACTTGCTATCAAGATGACTTATGGTAACAGTGGAAGTACTTCTAAGTGGGTAGCATATTTTTAGACATGATATAAGACTTTTTCATCCCTCCTGGTTTATGAAAGGGACAAAAAGATCAAAGACTTCTCTTAGTTATCCAAATTAAATTTAAGTAGAGCTCTTCAACATCATTTTTTAAAAATATGTTCATCAAAACCTTGCCAGCCTTACACACATACACACACACACACACACATATCACACAGCTCCTCATTCAATGAGTGGTTTGTATCTTTACAGCCCCCATACATCTTTGGGTCAATGCAATGAATCTGATCAAGGATCTAAAAAGCAGCTGGCTGCAATTTTTTAAAATTTCACTGAACTTCCTCCATCAAAATGTTTTTACATTACCTTTGCAATTTTTTTTGTGATCAGGTAGAAGTTTGTACTGTTTGGGACAAGTTAAAGTAGAGTGAACTTTCCTGTTAACTGCAATAATTATTTTAGAAATGCTATTTAAGACACAACATTTTATTATCCTCTTTCTCTAAAATATAGTTCCCTTCCTTTGAAACAGTTTATAAACATAATGACTTCAAATTTTTGATAAAAAAAACACTAGAGAATCTAATAATGCTTGTCTACCACACATTGGTGAAATAAATCTTTTACAGTTAATGTTTCTGAAAGACCTTGAGGGCTTTTGATGAGGTGCTTATTACTTCTTGAGCATGCTCTTATAATTAAATATTGTGCTTTATAACTTCTGCTGGGGTACACTGACAGAGCACCAATGAAATTAATACAGCTGCAGATTTATACCAAATAAAGATCATCTGAGAAATATTTAATGCTTATTACCAATAAATAACCTTAGGGGGTCTAGATAAATAAACAGCATATTGTTAATACTTTCAAGGGAGAAAAAAATTTTAAAAATATGGTTTTATTTTGCATCAGTCTCCCAGATAAAAGCATAACATTTTAACCAAAGGTAAAATCTGTGGATCCAGAGTCTTGAGGAAAAAAAAGTATGATCAACAATTGTTTTCTGAGTAACATACATTTAAATTTGTCATTGAGGAAATTTGTAATTGAACAGATGATTGTTTTCATGTAAACGCAGAGTACATCCAAGTGTGTGTAAAAAAATTGGAGAAGAAGAAAGAGGTTTAAATATATATTTCCATAGGTTCAACACATATAAAAAATACCCCTGAACATGGCAAAAAAGCCAAGATTATGTCATTATTTGAAATGTGACCCACCTTTCTAACTTAACACATATGGTCACTGATTTCACAACAAAACTAAAATAGTCTCACCCTGTCAGAGAGACTGCATTTTTGTAGTAAAGCTAAACTGTAAGATAAAGACAACAGGAGATGAAGACAAGAGGTATGTATTAATATATTTAAAGTTTGCCAAAATAGACCCATGAGATCTGTCTATAGTTTTATGAATGAAATTTTAAAATCCCATCTTTAAAATTTCATTGAGTGCAATTATTTAAATAAAAAAATCTGTGCATGTCTTCTTTCTCACAATTAGAAAAGGGAAGCAATGAAAAATTTGAAAGAAATAGAGGGCACTTGTATACAGCAGGGGTCTAGAGAATTTGTATCTTTTTCTATAACAGTGTGAATGCATTTTCACTTAGGTTTGAAATTCATATTCACAGTGAAGAAAGTGCTTTGTGTATTGATACGCTCCCCCATAATAAAATACTGTCAAGTTGCCTGAGCACACTGGTAACTCAGACTTCATTTTATATTCTCACTGGAGATTCTGAACTTGGTCCCCAGGTAGCATCAGCTAACTGCAGAGATTTTTGAGTGTTGTAGCCATGTACAACTTTCAAATAGGAGTGGCCTATGCTGTGCAAGTGTTGCCCTCAGTTTCTCTTGAAACTGCAAGTGTTTGAAATCTTGCAGTGCTGTTCTCACGCAGCTTCAAGAAAACAATGTATATTTTTAGCATTTATCTATTGTTTACATTTTTATCCTCTGGGAGAAGAAATGTGATGGAGGTGATGTTCACCATCCAGGTCGAAGAGGTGGCAACCTGTGTAGCCAATCTCTTGACCTTTGTACAAATGTATATAAGTAATGGAGTCAGATAATTAAAGAGGAAGAAGAGAAGCTTTCCCTTGACCTGCTGTGTCTGTCTCGTTCCTCGAGTTGCTCCTGAAACTGCCACATGCAAGTGTCAGAGAAGCACCAAAATCTACACGTATTCAGAGTTAGCTGGCAGTGTAGATTACCAGGTGTTTATTTAATGCAGATTACCCTGTAGCCCCAAGCTATCTTTCAGAATCCAAATCGCTTTCTCTCCCAACCCTAAGAAATTATTTGATCACAATGGCAGAGAAAAAGCTGCAAGACTTATGAGGGATTTTTGAGCTCTCACAAGTTAAAAAAAGCTTTCATGCTCAGACTGAATTCAGTCAAGTCTTCATTTATTAGGACATCCTATTTAATATCTGTTTTGAAGTAGTTCTTCATTAGCACTATGTAAAGTGATATTACTCGGAAGCATATGTAGAAGGTTTAGGTTAGCCTATAGTTCTATTTAGACCTTTGTATCTGAAGCTTTTAAATTACTGTAATTTTCTCTTCAAGTTTAGGAATCTGCAGGGCAGAAAACTCGAACTTCCAGTCAATTGATCTTGTGTTGATACTTTTTGACACTGCCAGCCTGAAATTTTAATGTAAATCATGTGTGACTCTTCATTGTTGGTGAACGTTCTATGAACCACCTTTGCTTGCTTTATAAATTACCAATGAAGACTGTTGTTTAGTAGGGGAATGAGGGGATGATCAGGGTTGACATTTGCAGGTCTTCATTTGGTGATCGAAGGTCATGTTAACTGCATCTACTCACCCTTTGCTTGGGAATGTCCAGTGTTTGAAAATTCACCCATTAAAAACGTTAAAGATTAAATTGTTCAAAAAATACTGTGTATCACCACTTCCGTGAACAAATATGAATAATTCTTTTACTAAAACCAAATTGCATTATTTCACTCTTAAAATAAATAAATTCTTTAAAATGAGACTGTAAATATGTCATATTCTTCTGTGATGACACTTCATAACTAGAAAATTATTAAGCTATGATTAAAACAATTTTAATGTCTCTATTTTATGGTACTAAGATTTTTGAAGATTTTGGTTTGTAGTTTTGTTTTCTTGTAGTTTTATGAGAAAGTATTGAACATTAATAGGAATTACAGAAAGGTTTGCTAAACTGTTCATTTATAATGGAGCTATGCTAAATATTTTGGCCTGTAAAATCAAAAGCAAGTAAAAAATATCAGCCTCTCAGTGAAGCAAATTGTATGGCAATTGATGAAACTCCCTTTGCTCAATAAAGCAGATTATAATATCCATGAGTACAAATTCTTGCTGGTATTTAGTACTGCAGAGAAGGTAGGTTTTATAGCTCCTAAGCATCACTGTGGAGGGAGTTCAGTATTCTGTGAAAGATTCTTTTCTCATCTCTAGCATCTGATCTTTGACCAGTGTTTGAACTGCAGCTGAGATTTAAGGTGTTTTGTTTGACTCTATAGTTTGTACATTGTCAGCTTCTAACTAATACCTTTGCAGAGTACTCTTGAAAATTTAGTGTAAAAATAATATTTAAATATCCAAATGAATAATTTTTTTACATCCTTTACATCTGTTTTCATTGACAGATGTCAGTACTGGTTTTGCTCATTAGCAATGAACACCTGTGCTAGCAATTAAAAATACTACTGGTTAGCAAGATTTTAGTATTTTCACAGATACTCAAAAGAATACCGGGAAATGTGCTATAGTAAATTGCCAGAACAAGGGCTCAGCTTAAGGACTGTTGGACAGTTCAAAGGAAAGCCATTCAACACCTCCTGCCTTGGATTCCTGTCAGGTGCATATTGATGTATCGGGCACCCAACACCTTCCAAATACTTTTGACTCTGCATAAAGAGATGGGCTTCATCACATGCAGTGAGTCACAAATAACTGTGAACAATAGTAGACTTCTGAAGTGTCATATCAGTGGAATCATTTGCACTGGGTTCCCAGGTGCCAGGCTGCTAGCCTGTAACCCGCTGACAAGGCAGCGTTCAAGTTACAAATTATGATCAAAGCCCTGCTCAGCTTTCATGTCTGAAAGAACTGAATGGGTCTGGTGGTCTGCATATGCTTTCTAGAACCAGAGTACTATTCAAGGTGTAACTGGCTGCTTTCATATGACCCTGTAATAATACTATACATATTTAATTTTTGAGTAAAACCAACAAAACTAATCAGAGAGCAAAAATATTTTTACTGAAGTCCAGATTCCATTACTTTTAATCCTACAAAGTGGTAGTGTTCTATGAAAGTTGTTTCAGTGGATTTTACTGAAATCATCAGAAACAAACTAATATTTCTTGCTTCTTTTCACATTTTTTCCTTTCTCTGTTGAGAAAATACAGGTCACTTTTTCATACCAGGAGGCTTTAGAGAATGATATTTGTATTACAAAATGACATACCCAAAACAGAACTTATATTTACTACCAGAGATTAAGATATTCAAGAGACAAAATAGATATTTGTAAAAATGCATTCCTTTTCCATATTCAGAGTTCTTATATTTAATGAATTTGTCAAAGCAAAAAATCTGATATTCTGTCAATCTGCATATGTGACTGTAGTATACCTATATTTCCCTAAATTTAACTAGTCATTTATCTAACATTATATAATTTTCTCCGTCTTCTTTCTTTTAAAAGTTCTCTTTTTTCTTTTTTTTTAGGTCATATTTTTATTTTACTATGAAAACTAATTCCAGTGCACGTTTTTGCTTTGAAACTAGTTTGAGAATATTTAGCAGAGAATTAAAAAGTTCATAGGTGACCTTCAGACTGGGAACAGATTGCTCCTGAGTTGTTCTTTATGACATTTCTTTTTCTTTTTTTTTTTTTCCAGAAGTAAGGTGTATTATTAACTGAAAGAAATAGAGGATTAAAGCCACTGGAGGCCCAAATCTAGCTTACAGTATATTTTTGTAATTAATATCTTTCTATTCAGAACATGAATCCATTTAGTTATGTAATACTAGAGTGAAATTCTTTAGCAAAGCATTTTAACATGACATTGTGATATTGAATTGATGTCCATATTAGATAAGAAAGTAGAAAAATGTCTCCTGGGAATAAAGGTGGCTTATTTTACTTTACAGCTATATATTGGTGTCCCTCGTGGTTTCAAGGGTAGTCAGTATCTCTATCTGACAACTGGATAGCAATTCCTACCAGTATGTATAATGATGTGCCTGCAATGAAAAGTTTCATTTGACTTCTCTGCTTTCTGAACACATAAAATGCCAGAGCTGGGCTAATTCTGCATACAAAAAATATTTTCAAGTGCAGATCCTTTTTCAGGCATAGCATTAAAAAGTAATCAATTATGCTCTATCCCCTTGAGGTTACCCTACAATTCTTCCACCAGCAGTCATGACACCGAATCCTAGTACTAGCAGTCAAGTTGGGATTTTAACTCAGTGAGTTGTTATGGCGTATTTCCAGGACATGATCGTGGCACAGCTGTTTTCTTCCGTAACAAGGTGAATTATAGCAGACAGTGAAGCCAACAAACCTCTTAGCATTTGAGTAGGGTGCTCCCTGCCAACCAGGGAGCAGGCATTGACGGGATTTGGCTTTGGAAGGGCTGGCATTTGTTCCATTGCTTTCATTTGCCAACAACAGTCATTATATAGAATGGTCGAGTGGTGCCTCCTGTAGGGACACGAGATTACAGTGAGAGATAAGTAACAGCAGGAAGGACATTAGTGTTCTCCTTTGAAAAACCCCATTTTTTAGATGATATTTTCTTCATATATGGCTGAAATACAGTTTCTGAATCTAAGTGAACCCTGAAATGCTCATGATTAAATATCTGATTATCAGGAAAGAATAAGGCAGTCTGTGCTGAAATACATTTAATATGGAGAAGCCACTTTCTGACATGCTTCTCATGGAGTTATTATAAAAATGTCCTAAAGTATTTCATAGATTTTTGAGAATGTAGGCAGTATTATCATTGACTATGGGATCATACAAACTCTCTAGGCCAGAATCAAAATTGTCTCTATATTTAGTGTGAAAAATATAAACTTAATCTAATCCATATCCTGCAGTGATAGAACCTAGTATGAATAATATTACTTGTATTCTTTTCCATAAATATGAAATGAATGCTCCATCTAGATTACAACACCAGGTCAAGCCATAAACCCTTGTTCACCCAGCAAAGAGGTACCAAAGTAGTACACAAATCCCTAAAACTGATCATCTCTATCATTGTTTTATGTGCTCAGTAATTGTCCCCTAATCAGAAAGACTGATGTCTTTTGATTGTTTCTTATTTAGGCTGACTCCTTTTAGGAGGCTGTAACACCATTGTTTTCTAACTAGGAGCAGTTGGAAATCTCTGTACGTAATGACAGGTTGTTATCTGGCACCGTTTCTGTTCCAACATCTTGTGTAACAATACTTTTCCCAGCATGAATTCCCAACCAACTGCTAGCAATACCTTTAATGTATCTTTTTCGGGCAGATTGTTCCCCTTGTACAAACATATATGCATAGTAAGTGTTAAAATACAGTATGGTTGTGAACAAAATATGAACTCAACCAGATTTCTTAACCATATGAACAGACACACAGAAATACACAGGAATAGCATAAAGAAATGTTCTCCACAAGAAGATCAAACAAGTTATGTTAATCTGGTTGGTATGTGAAAGAAGAGTTAGGCTTGCAAATTAAAAAAACACTTAGTTCATCTATATTTCTCATGTTAAGATAATATGACATCGAAGACTGTGGAGTCAGAATAATAAATATAACCCTCTGATTGGATTGATTCAAAATTTGATATAGATCTTCACTTGCATAGCAAGAAATTAAGTTAAAGTGAAGTAAATCAAAGAAAATCCATAAATTATAATATTGAAGATCTCACAATAACAAGAAAGTTGCTGTCAAAATGAGATTCTAATTGAATTTTTTGTTTTCTTTCTAAAATGGGTACCAGTTTCTTCCAGATTGCTTTCCAGGACAGCATTAACAGTAAGGTCTAATAACATGTATGTGTAGGAATAATAGTATTTGAATCAATATACATTTAGGATTGGCTAAAAATACCATTAAAAACAAATTAATGATGTGAAAAAATTATATGCAGAGTCACTGCTGCATCAATGAACACTGTAGTTAAAACACATATGTAGTGCAAATTCATGTTCATCACTGTTGTCAAGGGAACTATCTCAGATTTGCATAATCTAAGAATCTTTTTTTTGTTTTGTTGTGGAAGTGGAATTATAATATTGAAAATTGATAATGCCATACTGTTATTTCCGGTACCAACCAACCATCTTTTTTTTCCTAATAGTCAATTACAGAAGAAACACAAACTTAAAGAGTACTGGATTAATAACTGATTAATGACTAAACTATGCAGATAGACAATTTTCTGCTGTTGGAAAGACTTCCAATTAACATCATGTTGCATATAGAAGGATGTCAATGGTCGCTCTAAAGCAAGGCCTCACAATATTATTTACAAGTAAATCAGCCATGCATATGGAAACGTGTAAAACCAAGCATGTTCAAATTTTACAGAGAGAAGTTAATAATAGCAACAGCACTGTTTCAGTCCTCCTGGGAACGTTCTGAGTTTCATGCAGGAAGAGTACTGGAATTTGATTACTGCCAGATATGATGAGATGCAGAAGAACCAAAATGAGGAGTACAAATCAGGCAAAGGAAAGGGTAGGAAAAAGGAGTAAAAAGGCATAGAAATGTTTCATATTTGCATAGAAGGAAAAATAATGATCAAATTTCAATGAAAATCAAAGAAAAAATGGGATCTCATGTAGTTGTCCAAAAATATGGAAAAGCAAATGGAGAAGAACCAGCCAGGTGCTCTGTCAAATTTTAATTTACAAGTGCATTCCTAAAAGCAACTGATTGAATCAGGTAGACAACTTCCAATAATATTAAATTTATGGCAAATAATTATATTTATTGTGTGTTTCATATTAGTTAATGTTAGAAAGGTAGAGAATTTGCTCTGTGTCCGGTCTGATACGTGGTCATCTCAAACTTTTTTTGCACTGCAGGTGATATGAAGCCTCTGATGCAATAAGGCTGAAATAATATTATCTGCTTCTTGAGAAGATTCCATGGGAAAAGCAGCCATTTCCTCCAGCAATTTCCTGGTATCAGTTAGGCTGCTAAGGAGGTATTGAAACACTTGACTAAGTTTCACTAAGAAGAAAGGAAGGGCAAAACACACCTTCAGTATGTCACTAAAATGGACTGTAGCTGTTTGAGAGCTCTACACAGTGATAAATCATAGAAAGGAAAAGGTTAGAGCCTTGTCCTGCTTCAGATAGATTATGACTTGATCAAGCTAATCTAGTTTAAAACTAGATTAGGTGTACCTCTAACACACTGATGGCACTATAGACAGGATGTCCTTTTTGTATCTTTGCATGATTCCAGTTCACATTTTTAATTAAGAACAGGTCTTTCCTTTATGGATCGTGTGCAGTTAGGTGCAGCTTCCCTCACACCTAATTACCTATCTGTCTTGGCTAAAATGCAATAGTCCTGAGTTCTAGAGAAATAAATCTATTATTTTATCTATCCTGGACACAATACTCTAAAAATAAGTGACACAGAATCCAAATTTTAGTGAAAATCTATTTGACTTCTAGGTTTAGGAATCTAATTTGAAAATAAAGGAAAGAAGAATATGAAAAGATGCATCTAAATATCCACAAGCAGAACTTGGGTAATGGAGAAAAAAATAGAAGAAAGCTGCATATCGACCCAAAAAAATGACAGAACAAAAGATCACAGATGCAGTGAGAGAATGAGAAACACTTCAGGTTCACTATATAGCAAATAAGCTGAATTCAAAGACAGCACTTTGCATTTATTTAAAAAGTGTTGAGCTTGAAAAATATTTCATCTCGAGATCTCAAAACAGTTTTTAAAGGCTAATTAAAAAACTAAGCATCACCTTAAAATGTGCCTATGAGGACTGTAAAAATTATTATTTTATTCTCATTAAAAATTATGCCACAGTAGGGATACCTAGGAATAGCATGATTTTCTTGACTTCTAGGTTTTTCTGTAAACTGTGAGGACATTCTCAGACCATCAGTCAATATGCCAGTTGGAGCTGGCATCTGAAGGGATTGTAACAGATGGTGAGTGTGATCATTTTCATTGAGTTCTGAGTGCACTGATTTAGCAATTATGTAGTGAACAGTACATTCCAAAGTTATTTTATAGAAGATATCTCTGCCTTGGTCACACTTGAAATCTAAGGACTGAGACAGAATAAACATATCTGAAATGGTTAAAAAATTCCTGAGTACAGCTAGACTTTAAGCAAAGGATGGATAATGGTTAATAAGACATTCACCTTTTAAGATTTGCCCTCCAACACACAGGATATTATTAGGAAAAATGCTTTTCAAGAGATTCATTGCCAGTTATATAGTCTTGTTGATCTTCAGGAAAGAACTTTCCTTCTAGTAGAATTTTTTTTTCTAAGTTTGAGATTCCTCATTCAAATGATAAGTGTATCAGAGTGAGGGCAAAACATCAGCTACTGTCAATAGTGGTCACTGACACAACAGCTACATTTGACATTGTGAATAATGTGTGTGCATGCACACATTAGCAGAACAGAATTAATGCTTCTTACATTTATAAGATCTGTAAACCAGTATATATCTGCGAAGCCAACCATGAGGTAGTGTCAAGGTAGGGATGTCTGGGACAGTAGGGACTGTCATATTTAAGAGATGGAAAGGATTTAATTTCTTTCCTTTCATAATATGCTCATTTCAACTGATATTTGAAGGGTATAGATGTGTTGGTGAATAGGGAATATATGACATAATTTTCACTCTGGCTAGCATAAGCTTCTCTGTATTGGGTTCCAAACATCAAAGGCTAGTTTTTTCCCATTTAATTTGTTTGCTGATACATCGCCATGATTTCAGGCATAAAGTTCTGCTGAACTTTCTTATGGAGGTAGAAATCAGATTAGAATATAATCAGAATGCTTTGATTAATGTTCTGTATAGTCAGGATTCTGGCTCTATTCCATTTTTCTTTCACAGCATATGTGAGATCTAAAAAAACCCATCGCAGTCTTTTTGCAAGTTTAGTCAATATAATGTCCTTACGTGTTTTTCTCATACTGCTCTTTGAGGCATCATCTTTTCTGTTTCCAAACATCTAGCTACTAACAGCATAATTGAGATTAAAACTTCACACCTAATTAGATACAGGAAATGGATTCAGACAAATGTTCTTTTTGTATATGTTGCTCAACTATGGAGAAAATTGTGCTGAAATATTTAGGAAACATTAAGAAGTGTAAGCAATTTTGGGTTTTATAGTTGCAGGAACTTAGGTAAATAACCAGGTAAAAAGAATTAACCAGGTGCCAAAAAATTCTAGGAGGTTACAATCTGGATGAAAGCAAACTAACATAATTCTGGTGAACAGTCATCATAATAACATTCAAAAATAAAAGCAAGCACTGATAAATTTGTATTAGAAATATTTATGAGGCCACTTTTTCAGTTGTCTGTCTTACTAAGCACAGTGATAACAGACAACAGCTGCTGCAAACTTATATTTTGTTGTCACACAGAAATGTTGACAAGTCACAAAAAAGACAGCATAAAATCTGGTCAGATTACAAATGGAGTTTATGTAGAGCATTTCTGTAAATAAAATATAATAATTATTTTTATTAATTTCTATTTCAAATATCTTTGTCATTTTTATTAAGACCACTACATGTAGTGCACAAGTCATACACATCTTTTCTCTTTGGATAAAATTATCTTTTTTTCTTTTCTTTTTTTTCCCATGGAAATACTCTGTATACATTCTGTATAACATTTTAATGAGAGTTAGATGCTAACCAGGAAAAAAAAAGAGTTTACATGTTGTATTAAATATATCCTAGTATTTTTTGTCATGTAGACAATAGATGCATTTGCATCCAATTCATAAACAATTTCTTGTGAGAAAATGTACAATTACTTACCTATATTTATAAATGAGAATTCTCAGGACAACAAAACTTGCTTCCAAGTTTGGTTTGGATATTAGGACAACCCATACATAAATATATATTTTTTATTAAACAAGCTATTCTCATATTCTTCAGTAACACTGTTTAATTCAATTCAATATGTTTGTGTTTGAAGTATTGGATTTTTGTTGCTATGGTAAGCTGGTTTTTAAGAAGCAAGATAATTGTTTTTACTTAATTTGACTTCCAAAACAGTTGTCGAAAACTGTTACTTTAAATAAATCATATTATCAAGACTTTATCACATGTACATTCTGCAGAAAATATATACTGAGAATTTACTTGTAACAGCAATAAATAACATTATACTGTACATGCAGAAAACAAATTAAATCCAGACATATTTAAAATGGTTTTTTATAAGAAGTTGATTTTCTATGAATAGCAAAAAAATCTTACAAATTCAATTATTGGAACTGTTTTTGTTATGAGAAGTCGAAATATTGTAGCTTGAAAATGTGTTTCTTTGTCATTCTTAATCTGCTCGATTCACTGTTTCTATACTGCATGAAATTATTGAAGTGATTATTTTCCCCAGAGAGGGATGCTCCAGTAATAACATAATATTGAGATTATTCACGTTCCTGAGATATAATACAATGCAAAAATAAAGAAATTCAAATTCATTCATATGGTGCTACTATCCAGATATTCACATTCCATGTGACAAGAGATGTTACCTGTAATGCCAAATTCAGTGATTCTTGAATACATCTCATTTCTCAGAATTCACGGAACTCAATAGTCCAAACCAGTACATTCTGACAGCAAAATGCTAATTTTTGGTGTCTTGCACTGATTTTAGCAATCTGCATTTTATGTTTTAGAACATACTATAGGATGTACAGATTTGGGGTTAATATGTATTCAATCTTTTCTTCTTTCCCTAACTAGACCTCTTGGCAAAATTTTGTTTTAAATATATTTTTTTTCCTTTAATGTGTGCATTTATATTTAATATGAAAACTAACTGTACAGATGGTATTTTCATAAAAGTCCATTGAGAAAGGCTGAGAGAATAATTCCAAATAAGTTCCTATGAGTAATAGCAAAATGTAGGGTCACATCTGGAACTATGAATTTATTTTACTACATGCCTTACAAGCAAATGAGTAGTACAGTACTTCACAGGGACAATTAAAACGTAACAGCTCACTGCAGGCTAAATCTGCAAAAGGAATTTAGACTAAAAGCTGTCCTCGAGTAGACATTCACTATCCATAGTTAGGAAACCTTCCTGAGAAGCCTGACTCTGCCAGTAGATGCATGCAAAAGCACTAAATCTTTTCCAAGAACAAGTCTCTGTAGGAATTTTATTCTAGCTTTTTTTTCAAATTACTTACTTCTGTGCCCATATTCACACTACACCTGTGAAATCAGGTCTTTACAAAAAGCTTTCTGAGGATTGTTCTGATCTTCTTCTACAAAGTCAACAAATTAGATGATGTCTTAGGAATTGGGAGTCATCGCGAGAATAAAATATGGGGAAAGAAAGACCTTTTCTAGTTTGGTATCTGTCTTCTGTACACTTTGGTAGCTGCATGTGCTGACAATCAGTTACCAGCAGGAAAATGTAACCCACTCATATGATCCAATTATAAGAGATGCCTCTGTCCAAATTAAGGTGTAAACAAGACCATAACTGAAGTCAATAGTACAGTTAATACCATTGTATTTACAGTATAGTATACAGTATAGTTAATATCATTGTATTTAATGGTAAATGTGAGGTAGAGAGATAGAAACCAGAGCAGGGGGGAGAGAAAGAGAGTGAAAGAGAGAGAGATTAATCATAAGATAGCACCCTCATGTGAAATCCTGTGGCATCCCACTGGTCCTTCTTCACCCTGGACTTTACTGGTGGAGGTACTGGAGTCATTCTTCTGCAGGTTACACATTTATACAGTCCAAGTCCTGGGTATCCATGGGGTCTAGATGCCATTTCCACAGCTTGGGCCAGTGTGTGCATACTGTCCCAGTTTGCTACCATGTGAATTTTTGTCCAGATGCATCACCCAGCTCTGACTTCCCAGGCCTGGAATTACTGTCTTACTGCTGTTACTGTCTGCACTTACCCCATTTCCATTGTGGTGGCTTATCTTATGGGAACTTCCCCCTCTGACAAAGTTCTGAGACATTCAACCGCATTCTCTAAGTCCTCACACCCACCTAACTGGGTATGACCAAAAACTTTAACTGGAAGAATTCTGTAAAAGTCTGCCACTACTGTATGTCAAATTTCACTCAATGTTTTATTCCCTAGTAGATTTTCACTTCAATAAGGTCTCACTACTGCTTTTGAATTTAAATCAGCACCATTTTTACGAGCTGTGTTGAGGCTGGAGTTTGAATATAGCCATTAGTGTGACTCATCCAAATGGAAGATATCTGCAACTCCCAGTTATGAAATGGCCACAAAACCTTCCTGCAGCCTCAGGAAAACACGCTGCCCAGATGAAATAAACATAGGCTTTGTTCTTTGGTGGTGAGACTTCTGTCTCATGGTAACTCTCACAGGTTCCATACTGGTTACAGGTTCCATAGTGGTTAGAACTACCTCTAAAAAATAAATTTTCAGGAGGTAATTTTAAGTCTTAAAATATTCACATTCCTGTCAGTATTGCTTTTATATTGTTCACTGATAGTACCAATCCCTATTTACAAAGTATGAATATTTAATATTTTAATAGTAGAATAAGTTGGATATTGAATTAACATAATTTGATAGATTTCTTAATTAGCTTATAATGGAAATATTCAGAAAAAGTCAAATGCAGTCTTCTCTTGCAAAAAAACTCAACAACCAACTTTTAAAACACAACTTTTTTTTTTTCCAGATATGCTATTACAGAGCGTAAAATGCTTAGCAATAAATAAAGAAATATGGACTACATTCCCTCTCACATTATATCCTTAGGAAAAAAAATTTGCACTTTTTTAGTACTTATATTTTGGATTCATATTAAGGAAATAATGTTTTAAATCATACATAAGCCTTATTCAGGAACCTTGACTAGATTAAGGGCCATGTGAAATATACACAAAGTTTGAATAATGTATTAGTTTTTGCTTGATTCACTTTTTCTTTTCCTCTAGCCGATGGTGTTATGTCTGTTGATCAATTCTACATTCTTTCTTCACATCCATTGATGGTATAGCTGAAAAAGATGTTGCACAATAGCTGTGTGGATATCATCTATTTCCATGTGTATTGTGAGAATGTTGTGACTGTGAATATAGAGAAACAGATATATGATCTGAAATTACAGTGCAGTCAATTTTAAAGTTTATACAGAAGTTTTGAAACAAAGTTCAAAATACAATTCTGCAATGACTATGAACACTTTAATAAATATGGATTGTTTCTGGCACTAGAGATATCCGTGAAAGTGTAGATACTAAAATGAAAAGCACAAAAGTGTGTAGCACTGCAATATTTATATAGTTCTATACTGCAGTGCATCAACTCTAAGAACCTGAAGTGCATCAGCCTTACTGCTGAAAACAAACCTAGCTAACTGCAGAATATATATATTGTACTAATCCTGTCAATATTAAATTAATTAATGCTAGCTTATGAAAAAAATTCTCGGAAGTTTGTCTTCAGACTTTAATATCTGCTGAAATAATATTCAAGTGCAGTGGCAAGTGCTTGCAGTCTCATCATCACTAAATGCCATTCTTCTGTGGTCTTCATGCATTAAATTTAAGTCTTATCAGAAATGTCTTAATCTATTGATTCTATTTTCAAATGGAAGTGAAATGAAGTTTGTCACCTAACAAGTAGAGAAATATTTGTGTCAATGTTTTCAATGATATTTAGATACTAAATCATATTTGAATAAGGGAGTGAGGTAGCTAAATCTAAAAGCATGGCTGTCAAGCTCTTAACACTTTCTGCAACTACTGTTTTATAAGTAAAACATTTATATGCCTAGATTTGCTCTGTTCTGCAGTCACCTTGGAAAGACTGAGTAGTTCCCAAAATATAGTAAGAATCTACTTACAGTCTCTTAACCTGACCCTGTAGCTGAGCTTAAAATCAATGTGTGTTGAGAGGAGGGCTTCACTAAAAACCCAGCTAACATATTTTCTCAAATGGATGATGGCCATTTTCCTCTAAAATAACTGATAGCTAGCGGTACTCTTGTATCTGACATCACTTCAATCACCTCCACATCAGTGGGTATCCAAAGAAACCTTTGTGAGAGACTGAACTACAAAAGAGTCTCTGCATAAAATTATTCTCTGCTTCACTGACACAAAACCAGTTTAAAGAAAGAACTCAAGATTCACAGGGAAGTAACATGATTCTCAAGCCTATGATTACAACTACCAGCTGCATAAAGAGAAAGGCCTCTGTCATTTACAGAGTTGAAAATAAAGTTAATGATAAATTTGTAGAAATTGAATAGGCAGACTTTTGAAATGTGTCTTCTCCAACATAAACACTTCCATAAAGAGACAAAAATCTGCTTCCCTCTGGTCTTCAGATATAGTTTTCTCTTCCAATGGAAAAGTACACTAAAGATGCAAAGGAAAAATGTCTTTCTACTTAGACCACAGAAGACTCCTGATTTATTCCCATATTCCTAGCTACTAAAAATTTATTGAGGTAGTCATCATCACAGACTACAAATGTTGTCCACAAAAATAAATTCAACAACAGCAAGAAGAAATTTATCCCTTTTGAACTCCTGAACACCTCTGGTTTTACTTCTCTTTATTTATATAAATGCAAAGCAAAATACAAAGAAAATACTACTGGGAATAATAAGGAAAATTTTTCAATGCATGGCAGACGTGTAAAAAAGTTATTCAGGCAGCTGTCAGCATAGTACCTGCATTCCCTGTGGTACTGAAAATTCACACTTGTAGCCAAAGGATGGAGAGGGGGGTAACTTTCATCTGTATACTTCTGGCTACTGAGGTCTGGTGTTTTTTAAGAAATATTGTCAGCACTTCCTGCAGAGATGAGAGCTTAAGTTCACAAACATGAATTTCTAATGTGCTTCATACCGACGCAAGTGTGTTCACTTGAGCATGCCACTCTGCCAATACTTTCCCTACAGAAATGCTCCACACCTAGTGAATTCAAATGAGTTTAATACACAGACTTATGATTAATGGAAAATGGCAGAGAGTAAGGGACTGAAACAGTTCGTGCTTTGTTTGATTAATTAATAAGAGACTCCCTTTTCCCAGCTTCAACTCATTATGCTAATGAAATGTCATCAATTAAGTCTTTCCCCTGATTATTGAATCTGTCAGGTAGTGCTCAGCTAGAAAGCTGCATTCCTTTGCTGTCTTTGTAGAGATGCCATCACAGGTTTTTATGAAATGCTTCTTTCCATTAGACATTGTTTGTTCTACTTTCTCATTATTGTATTATCCCCTTGACCTTGAGACAGGTGAATATGGAATGACCAAAATGACAGAGACAAGACTATCTGTGGCACTGTGGGTCAAGATAACATTATAGCAGGAAGAGAAATACCATTCTTTATTCACGATTCCTTCATAATTATTAATGGTCTGGTAAAAGATAAATTCAAGGGGAGTGTGTGACATTCAGAAACCTATGCCTATGCTTAGTACAAGCTGGAAGGGAAATATTCTATCCATTCAAAATACATATTTTTCTATGAAAGTGATTTCATAGGCACATGGAAGTGGGATCATGTAACAAAGGTATTGTAAGTAACTCACAGAGACAGAATAAAGAAATCCACATTAAAAGAAGTATGGTTACATAGCATATATTTTGAGATATGAACTGTCTGTGCATATATTTAGGACTCTCAGTTGCTTTGAATTGCAATATATGGGGTTCACTGTATTGTTCTAGAGATGCCAGTGGCTACAGTAAATTCTGATCCATCAGTTACCATGGAGAGAACATAACAAATTACACAGCTGCTTGGGAATGAGCCTTTGGAGAGGCAGAAGGGATCTCTGAAGGTTTTATCTTCCACTTTTATTTCCGCAGCTGGAACATAGTGAATTTTTTCTGGTGGTTTCCTCTCTGGATTACTTTCAGGTGATCATAGGTCTAGTCATATACCTGTGCCTTTCACATTGGTCATGAACTAGGGGAGAAGCTTTTGTGCTTCAATGGAAATACATGACAGAATGCCACAATGCAAGTAAACATGCAAAGCAAGCAAAATGTGTGACTAAAGCTTCTCAACTAAAAACATAAAATCTCATGAAAACCCTCTTTGAGGGAAGCAAAGCTCTAAAATCCCACAAAGGACTGTGTTAATCTGATATAAAAGATATCTTTTAAAGATAAAAAACAGATGAGAGAAAAATCTTCACAGGAGTTGATAGGGACAACGACTTCATCAAGTCATCCAGTGATCTGTAATGTTCCTGCACAGTTTTTTAATATTTATTTATTTATGTATTTATTTATTTAATGTATGGGCTGGATCTGGGAAAGAGATTGAATACTGTAGCAATAAAATTTTTAAATGAAATGAAATTGCTAAAAAAAATCAGATACTGAGCTAATTGCAAAGAGGTAAGGTACAAGAAGATCTCATTATACCTTATGTTTAGTTAGATGATAAAATGGTTGGTGAAATTAAATTACAGGTTCTAAGTTGTTTACTATCACACAAGATGTTGGAATCAGTGAGGATAGCTTTTAGAAAAATTCAGGATTCAACATGTTTTAAAATAGTCAAAATTTAGTAGCTGTTAAATAGTAAATATGACATCAGTAATTGCTAGGAAATCTTTACAGCACTATTTTTATTTAATATTACTTGCATTATAAAGATAGTTTGAAAATATAGTTCTTGTCCTCATTCACCAGAGTTATTTAATGATGATAAATGTGCAGAGAAAGGCAGAAAAAAATTATTAAAAAAAATGAAATGGCTTCTTAAAACCAGAAGTTACATAAATGTGAATTTCGTGTCTTGAAGAAAAAAAGAGAAGATATAGGAGACGTAACTGAATTTTGTGGAGCTTGGAAAAGATGAATCAGTAAAAACAATTTCATTATTTACATATTATGTTATTTCATTGAAGGAACTAAGAAAATGAAGAAATAAAAAGATATAAAACAAGGAAGTCTGGTAATTTTGGGGCTTCTAACTCAGTGTGTCATCAGCTTGTGGAACACAATTACTGTCAGTAAATTTTGCAGGGGTCAAGAATATAAACAATTAGGTAGGAGATGTCCTGGTGTAGGACAGGTCCAACAGTAACTGGTGCATGAGAGGACCATGGAATACTGCACCGTGGGAGAAAACACCCCTAGGGAGGAATTACTCCTCACCATCTTTCCTTAAACAACCTTTTCTGTCTGCTGTCAGAAATATCATGCCAGGTTAAAAAACAGAGCTTTTGGCTTACAAAAAACCTCCAAAACCCGCAGGAAATGCAAAACACAGGAACAATTGAGTTGTTAAAGATATGCAGTGTTCACCACTGTATTTTCCCTTTATCCAATCACTTTAATAGCTAACAACTGCCATCCACAGCAGATTCAGGGGACTACCAGGGTATAGAGGGTTCTACTTATTGCTAAAATGACTGAAGTTATGTTAAGAAGTTATTGTCAAAATAACTATGAAGTTATCCTTAAAAAAATCTATAGTGTAAAAATGGTCCATAGATAAGTAAGAAAGGAATAGTATGTTCTCTGATTATTTTTGCAGTGGCTAAGATCTAGAATTTTTTTTCCTATTTTAAATTCTGTCTATGCATTTGTCATGGATTTCTCACTTGAATCACATACATTTTTCTATAGTATCAGCTGGCCTGTGGCAAAGATAATAATTCCAAACAATTGGACTATATATGACTGCAAATCTCTCCTCAGACAGGCTTTCTTGTTGGAATTTGGAACTGAAATTGGTGTGCAATTATTTAATCTAATGTTTTTTGGAAAGGACAGCGGATATTCTGGATACGTTTCACTTACTGAGATTAAGCACCTTGGATGAGACCACAGCATGTCTGCAACAGGGTTTTAGACTAAAGCTGATTGTAAACTTCTTTACAGGTTTAGCTTATAACATTTTTGGAGATATGAAACTCACATGCTTCTTTTTTCTTATTTATTAAGTAAACCAAAGAGTTTAATTGAAGAAAATGCAATAACATTTTGAGTCCCTCACAACTGAACCAGAGAGTTCTCCTTTGATATGAACTGTATTATTTCCTATAGTCATTACCTTTCTAGTGTTGTGAACACACAAAACTCCCCCACCCTCCCAATGCCACCTCTCATTACTGGGATTATGGAGTAGTTAGGAAAGCTTCCATGCATTATGGAAGCTGTAGAGATAGAGGATGACACAACTTTGTAAAGTATAAGATAAGAGCTATAAATAAAAGGAGAATAAAAAATCAGAAAAAGGATTCAGCTACAGTAGCTACATAGATGAGTTGTCACAGAGAACTAGTTGTATTTATTTGCATATTTGTTTGATGTTGCTATGTCATATCTTTATTTATATTTAGTACAACCAACATCTCTTCTCCTATACTCCTTCATACAAAATAAACAATCCATTTAAAATTATCTGCAAGCCATTCCTGATAATTATTTGAAAGAGTGCTGCTATTATAGGAAGGACTCTCCTTCAGAGAGGAGAATAATAGTTTACCAGTATAGATAATTGCACACTAACATAATAGGTGGGGATGTATTTTGGTGCAGTTTAGTTTTGTAGTTAAGCTGCATATCAGTGGAAAATATCACAATATTTTCACTTCCCTCTTGGGAGAAATGCAGTTTGCTTTAGCTGAGGTAATTGAAAACAAAACAAAACACCAAAATAACTGGATCAAGTCCTTCATGGTTTTGCAGTGAGGAAATATGAAAAGATGATACAAAACCTGCAAGAAATATTTCATGGAGCTTAAACTGAGCAAAGCAAAGATGAAAAGCAGAGCTTACTATACTTTACTACTATGCCAGAAGTTATAGGATTATTATAGATATATTATATGATAATATTATAATTATAGAAACTTTATTATTATTATTATTATTATTATTATTATTATTATTATGATTATTATTATTATTATTATTATTGATTAAATTATAGTTTTTCAAAATTATCAAAAATTTTCAGTAATATTTTTAATTCTGGAATTATTTTCCATAGAATTTGGATTTTTAGTAGTTTCATAGGATTTTTTTGACTCATTTCTTTTTTGTAGGTGAAGCAAGATGCTTCTAAAAGCCAAAAGGTCTGACATAGTATATGTTATATATTTTAAACAGGAAGAAGTCAGCTTGCATTACTCATCCAAGTCTCAATCTCATGTCACAGTCTGGTGCTAGACTAAGAGGGAAAAAAGACATTGAGGTCTCCACCACATATATACTACTGCCTTCTGTGGAAAATTAATTTTAGATTTATATAGGTGCAACTCATCTGATTTACATAGCACGTATATACTCAAACCTGCAGTAAGTCACTCTGGCTTTATCATGAGTTACTCTCGTTTCTGTTCATGTAAGTGATTGAAACATCATTTAAATTTATTACCTTCAAACTCCACCTGATTTAAAATGCAAGGAAGGCTAGAAAAATCATTATATCTTTCAAATGATTTTTTTTCTTTTAGCTATTTCCAAGGCATCAGAATGAAACAATCAGTCTATTGAAAATCTGTAATACCAGAAACTGAATTTTTCAACCAGTCATTGAACTCCAAAGTCTAGATTTAGTCAAATTATTCTTGTTTCAAAGGCAAAATATATCTAAGGAAAGATGTAAGGACTGTCTCATCTGTCTTCTCAAAAAATATATTTAAGATAAGAACTGTGTTGCCTTGGACACAAATAGACACAATGGACACAAATGTCAGTATGATTGTTCGCACCACAATATCAAAACTAAATAGAGAACATAGCTTTTAGATGGAAGAAGCTGAACCTTCTCCTAGCTCTTCCACTTTATGGTGCAGTGATCTTGTGGGGTTTAATGAAAAATCAGTGTAAGTGAAACCAAGTATCATTTTCCCAACTTTTAGTCAGCTCACAATCCATGACACTGCCCATCTTTGAGGTGAACGAGAATGTCATGAAAGGTGTTTATCTGTAGTCACAAATTAATAGTGTGCACAGTACATATTGAAACTATTGGCTAACACCTCTGTTATTAAAAGTACTATACAGTTTCAGAGACATGAAGACATAGTAAAAAAAAATGATCCTGACCATTGGTGAAGCCATTTACATGAATATGCAGTATAAATCACACCATCACAAAGTCACAAATTATGCTGAGTTGGAAGGGACTCACAAGGATCATCAAGTCCAACTCCTGGCCTGCAGGACCATCCGCCAGTCACACCATGCACCTGAGAGCCGTCAGATGCAAACACAGCAGCTAGGAGAACAAACAAGAAATCTAAAGGTCCCAGGTTTTTATGGTTTATATGCATGTATATATACCAAAACAAAGAGAATGATAAAGAGGTGAAAGAATTAGCAGTTATCAAAGGAAATTCTTTTTTCTTTTTCATATTTGTTAGATTAAAAAGTGACCTGAGGTAAGCTAAAGAATTTCCATTATTGTAAAAACCAAGATCAGAATTATTTTGTTTGTGTAGCACAGTTTTTTAAAGATACACATTTTTCTAAAATAAATATTTAACAATTATTTTTAAGAAAGATTAAAAAACATATGTGAATTAGATTAAGTACAATATAAGCATAAATTTCTTGATGCAACCAGTGCATAAGTAACAAAAAGACTGAAATAGTTACAAATAATCAACTGGCTGATGAAATCCAATGGATTACCAAGAAACAGTATAAAAGGCAGAATTATGCGTATGAAATTCTGTAAGACTATTTTCACATCATAGTCATTGTAAGAAAAATATGAATTGTAAAAAAATATTTCTAAGCAGAATATTATGGATTAAAAAGGAAGACCAATTCATCAACAAAATGATGCAGTATTTTATCCATATTCTTTCTTCAAATATTTTACAGATTTCAGAGAATGCTCCATTATGGATAAAGAGGAATATAAAATTCTACATTTATAGCTTAATCTAAACACCAAAATTAAGTACAGGAACTGACCCTCTCTATCAAACTTAATGTTCCTGATAACATCTTAATTTGGATAGTGAAGTGTCCAAACTCAGTCTTTTAATCAGGATTCTAGCAAGGTATCTCAATAAAAACATCATCAAATTCCCACAATTCTTAACTACTCAGACAAGAATAGGAGACAAAACTTTTTTTGAAGTGTTATGCAATGAAATTGTTATATTCTTAATTTCCAGGAAAGTCTGGTTATAAACTTATTTAAATTCACTAGATTAGTTAAAAGTGCCATAT
This sequence comes from Trochalopteron elliotii, assembly GCA_024734555.1. Lineage (NCBI taxonomy): Eukaryota > Metazoa > Chordata > Aves > Passeriformes > Leiothrichidae > Trochalopteron > Trochalopteron elliotii. The sequence continues at coordinate 3,916,955 of JANPWX010000360.1, forward strand.
CTTATTATCTGCATTGTCTTTCATCTTTAGCACATAACTAGTTGTATGTACTGAAGATGCCTCCTCCTAGCAAAAAGTTTTCTTGCTGCTCTGCAGCATCTGAAATACTTCTTTTATATGATTCTTACATTAGCTTTTTCTATATTTATTTAATTTTTTTAATTATTTTCACTTCAATTGTTACTACAGTTGTATTAATGGTCTTTGAAGTTGATGGTGGGTTAGTTTTTTCTATTGTTTGTTTTATTAGTAGTATTTTGGGGAAGAGAGTAGTGGGTTTTTTTGGGGGTTTGATTTTTTTATTTTAATAAACACTTTAATAAATTTGTTGGCTTATGCATTCAGCAGTTAACTGTCAAGATGTTTACCTATCTGAAATGGTGTCAGCAATTCAGTGTGTAATAAAAACATCTGACTTCTAATATCTGCTTATTTGTACTATCATATCTATATACATATATAAATATAGACATATACACTTACACAAACACAACACTCACCCACCCACTCCCCCCTTATATAAAATTCAAATATATGCTCAGCTGTGGGAACTAAGATTTTGTTCTGATTAAGTAGTGGAGACACAAGGGATAGTAAGACCAAAGAGAAAAAAAAATTGAAGTCACTACATTTGTACAAATGCATGCAAATTTATTATAAGAAGGTTATCCAATTAATTGAGAAGTGACAATTTCCAGCCAGGTTACTAGGGTTTGAGGAGTATGGAGAATACAAAGCAGTCAAATTTGATTCTCCAGGTAAGGACAGGTTACTTATCAGGTGCTGCCAATAGAAGGTGCAAGTCCCCAGGGGACTGGGAGACCCTTATTCCAGGTAGGGTTGCCAGACCTCAGCAGAGGGCTGGAACCGAGGCTGTGAGTGCTGCTGCTTGTGTCAAGGTTTCTAAGGAAATCCTAGCAAAAGGACAACAGTCCTTAGCAGGTAACTGGTAGCTATGGCAACCAGTTGCAGTGAGATCTAATTGCTAGATAATAGGAATCAGTGATTTTTTTTTTTTTTTTTTTTTTTTTTTTTTTGTTCAGAGATGAAAACTAGAATCTAAAGATATTGCAGTTATGTACACCTGGCAAAGGGAGCATAGAAAGCCACTGCCTCAACATGGCAGTACTTGATGCCTATTTCATATAGGTGTTAGCAAATGAAAGGACTTGAGGAAATGGCATGAAGCTGAGTCAGGGGAGGTTTAGGTTGGATATCAGGAAAAAGTTTTTCACCCAGAAGGTGGGTGAGCACTGGAACAGGCTCCCCAGGGAAGTGATCACAGCCCCAGGCCTGACAGAGTTCAAGAAGTTTTTGGACAATATTCTCAGGCTCAGAATGTGACTCCAGGGGTGTCCTGTGCAGGGCCAGTTGGCCCAGATGATCCTTGTGGGTCCCTTCCAAGTCAGCTTGTTTTATGACTTCATGATTTTGTGATAGCCTGCAACACAAGAAAGTGGAAGAATCAACCCCCCAGACTGTTAAAATATTGTTTTCCCTGTCTTACTTAAGGAGAAATCTTCTTTTCAATATAATCAGGGTGCTACCTAGAATTGAGAGCAATGTCATTTCTTACAGAGCATGTTGCCCTGGTAAAGTTTGTCACATTCAAAAACATGCACACACTGAATATTGTGTCCAGGTGGTAAAGGCTGAAAGAAAATATTGGAATAATCTACTACAGGATACATGCAGGACAGAAATCATAAAATACCAGCTGAGACTGTATACAAGGATTCATTTTCCAAATGTCCATAATCTAAAATATGCTAATGTGCCTTTTGAATTTCCTGGAACTGTGAGCATCCTTCCATTTTGTTCTGGAGGTAGGTCTTTTCTTTACTTAGACAGGCTTGATGCCACAATACTAGTGACAACTGTGTCTGTAGTGTTTGAAGTCAATTTTTTTAATGGTTTGTGATTTGGTTTTTTTTGTTATGTTTATTTCTTGTATTTCCATTTCCACTGGTAATACTTTTCAGATTGCAGTATGATGTCAAATACTTTGTATTGTAAACAGTAGTGCCAAAACTGGGTAGAATTATTTCTGTAGCTGCTGAAGTTCAGGGAACATATTTTTTAAGATTACTTGAGTTTACTTAAAAAAAAAAAAAAGAAATATTGGGAGTCTGCACAGAAATAATAAAACACTCCAAAAGTTACTGGTATATTTTCTGTAGTGTGCTTATTCCTGGAGATGTTGGAAGTGCAACAAATCTGAGTCAGTTTTCTTTTTCAAGAAGCAGAAAATCATTTAAACCTCAGAGGCAACATATGTATCAGATACTAGAGTAAAAATTAACACTTCGAATATTAAAAACACATTTAAAAATCTGAAACAATTCAGTAGGGAAGTCTGACCATGGAATGATTTTTTTCATTACATATGAACTGCAAAATTAAGAAAGGGACTTGAGTGAGAGAGAGAGCATTCTAGTGGTTTCTAGCTGGCTCCAGTATGGACCCAGTGTGAAAACATATTTAAGAAAGGGCAAAAAATAGACAGAAGGAAAGAGAACAAAACGAGCAAGAAGCAACAAGAGGAACAAACACCAAGGTAAGAATACAAGGAGGAAGTGGTCCATGATGCTGGAGCAGATATTCCCTGCAGCTTCTGGATAAAGGGACTGTCATTTTGAAAATGTAAGAAGAAAGTAGCAACAGAGAGAAACTCTTATGTACTGATTGTGACACTCCACAACCCACTGTACTGGTAGGAGAGATTGAAAGAAAGGACTGAATTTGAACCTGGGAAGGGTGAAGGAAAGATATTATATGTCTGTCTTTTTGTTTCCCACTAAAATCTTTCTGCTTACCTCTGTATCTTCATCCAGAAAAGAACCTAAGTCGAAGATCTCTTGTATTTTACTTACATACTTTCAGCTTTGCCCAAAAGCCTTGGGACCCTACGTTCTGAAACAAAAATACCTGTGAAAAAAATTATGAGCCTCTGATTTTTTTCTTCCTGAAATACCAAGGTAAAAGCTGGTGAAATTAATATATCTTCAATTCTCCCCCAGTTGTCTTATGGGAATCTTCCAGAGTTCTGTGGAAAGACAGACTCCAGAAATATGATCTACCCACATCTGAGTTTTCCACAATCAATAAGACCTAATACCTTGAAGAACAGAAAATCAGAAAGAGAGTTCTGTAGGAGAAAAATCTGGGGAGCTATTCATAATACCAAACACTAGTGACAGAAGTCAGTTGGACAGTCTCCCAACATCCCTTTTATATTCACAATTACCTCCTTCTCTCCCAAATGTTTCAGGTCAGAGACCTAACATATGTGAACTGAATTGTTTTCTTAAAATTTTGTCTTTACAAACTGCAGAACAAGCCCATGGAATCTATTTCATAACATAGGTAATTAAAATTAAAATTTGTCAGTATGAATATCTCTCATTTTTCATTCAGTATTAACCCGGCTTGTTGCATTTCTCTGGGGGATAGCTTTTCCCCAGAACCCCCTGAAGCCTGAAGCCTATATGGTTTGGCCTTTCCTTCCTTTCTTGACCTGGCTGGCTGAGATCCAACTACCTTTTCCTGGGCAGGAGACTAGATAAGGCCCTGTTCTTCCTTATTCTTCCTCTTGCTCTCCTGGAGACCCTTCGAGAATAAAGCCTTGGAAATAGACACGGGGTAAGAGCCTGTTTTGAATCTTTTATCTTGTCCCTGGAATATCCCTCCCAAGGGAGTGAGCTAGCCAAACAGCCCCAAGGGGCTGCGAGGGGGGATATTTCACCTGCTGGGGGAAAACATACCCTATGATGCATGATATTTAAACAACATTGAATTGTGAGTGTCTTGCTTCTTTGTGTTACACTGAAATTTATTGCAAGAGGACTCCCTGCTTATTCAACATGATAAATCTCAATGAGTGGATCAGAATTATTAAAAACTAATATCTTCCTTAGGTTTTGTACCCTAGATATTATAAGAAATAATATGTAACCCTTTTTTCTGGATGCCAAGGTGATTAATGATTTTATTTCTGGGATGAATATTATAGATGAGCAACACTGTGATCTTTAGATAAAATGGGAAAAATATAGAAGATGATTAAGGAGTTTAATTTGCTAGGTATGTTATAATTGTGTTATGCTAAAACACAGATAATTACAAGAAAAATTTTATTTTTATCATTAATAATACTTTTGCTCCAGCATGTTTACACCAGAAAAATGGGTTTTGAAAACAGACACAGAAAGGCTTATTTAATATTTTTCCCTTTCTATATCTGCCTGTCTCTATATCTGAAATCAGGATCTCTTTCCATTTTTTTTCTTTTCCACTGAATTATAATTTCAGTTTCATGTTGGAAAGCTGCCAGTGACAGCATTAGCTTCTATGTGCATGTTTCCTCCCATTATTTTATACAGTTTGCTGTTTTAGTTAAAATTAGTGGTGGCCAAAAAGAAGGTTTATTCAGAATTAATCAAGAAATGAGATCTAGCAAGGTCACACAGGTTCTAATGCAGCAGTCACCAAACACAAAACTATTTCTAGCTTACATGGGAGCAGAAGCTGCTTCTGATTTTTCATAAAACATGGCTCATACATATAGAGGATCCCCACTTTTTCTTAATTTTTTCATGTCTATTTTAGTAAGTATTCAGAAACTCTTACCCTTCCCAAATTCATTTTTTCAAATTATAAATATATAAATGAACTTAACAGGTTAAAAATACTTCCTTATGATATATCAGGAACTTACTATTTCATTCTCTTTGCATCACACTATAAGAGAACACTGAATGTTGCTATAGGCCATGGAATCACCATTTTTTTAAAGCATACTATGCTGTCTGGTTTTAAGTATGACTCTTGGCTTTAAAGCATGAAGAATGACAGAAAGGTGGCAGCAACAGAGAAATAAAAGTCCAAGGTGTTAGATAAAATATTTGATAAGTTTGATAAAATGTTTGATAAAATTGCATTATATAGAAGTTCTTTTTATTATTGTCTCTATTCAAACTGGCTGAATTTTACAAAAATTACCTTATTTCAAAAATATCATGGCAACCAGTCAGAAGGTGGCAGAGATTTTCTGGTACTAACATTAGCTCAGATAAAATGGGGATTTTGAATAATTGCCATATATGAAGCATTGTTTCCCATTTTGCAAATTTTCATGAAGGTTGATACTGTTTGATTTCATCTTCACCAGTAATGAGCAATATTTCATTACACTCATAAAAGTCTTGTTTTTGTGGAAAGAGTACCATGCTACTTATAGTGAGACTCTACTCATTTTCCATCTGGCTCTCTATTCACTGGATGCGATTATAAATACTTTTGCTGAACATTTTCACACGTATTTCCAAATGTAAAAGAAGAGGAAAACGAAGTAATTTCTCTTTTAATTGGAGCCATGCATACATGAGATATGTCAGAAATTGAAGAAAATAATATTGCATGCTATTATTATGGGAACACAGTAATTTCAATGGGGGATTTTTTCTGCATGATCACAATTTAAGATTTGACATTGTTATTTTGAACATGATATTAAGTGAAAGTTGTTTTCCACTTATGATGTTGCTGCTACACAAATATGACCTGGAATTCTTTCAGTCATACCCACACTGAGTCCAAAATCACTCTAAGTGGGGCCTGTTGAGGTTTCTCTCGAAATTCGCATTGCTACAGGGGCCTAAATGGTTAAACTCTTTCTAAAGAAAAGTTGCAGAGATAAGTCCAGGCAGCCATCTCAAAGCACTGGAAGTACAAAATCTAATAGAGTATTTATGCCTCACCTTAATGATACAAAACCCTCTGAGTTTTCTTCTATTTGGAAATACTATATTCTGCAAGATATAGTCTTCTTGATCTTGATTTATCTTTATCAAGATCCTAAATTAAGAGAGGCAGATGAAGCAGAAGAATGTCGCAGAAACATGTCCTAAAGTAAGAAGTAGGAGTGCTAATAAAGCATACTAACAAATATATAAATAATATAGTGCTAATAATATAAATAATATAATAATGTAATTGTAATAATACATAAATGAATCGATAGGTTTCAGTGTAAAAAGAAGAAGAACAATATGGAACCTTCTTGGATGCAGAAAAACTTCTTGTTCTTATACCAGTTCCAGAGGTAAATACAGAATATTACAGTTCTATACCTAGCATATGATAAGGACAGATTTTTTAAGTGCCCCTCTTGACAATAAAAAATAAAGAAAGCCCATAAAACTTTCCAAAGCCATGAAAAAGTTTGAAAACAACTTCTTTACTCAGGAGGTAGAGTAGGAATTTTTTTCAAGGATGACAGAACTTTCTTGCCAGAAACTACCTATTAGTAGGTGTAATTATGGCATTTTAGATTGGAAGTTAAATAATTAATAGTATATTGAAATGTCCTAAGGTGACTATGATGCCTGTATCCCCAATCCTCTGTTCTGTGTGTGCTGTGTGTTCTGTACCTTTAAGACTGGTTCTGAGAGTGAGCAGGGAAAGAAGAAGTGCGCAGTTTGTTTTGAGAAACAATGTTCATTCTTCGGGATCTACTCTTTGTCTTGGGACGGTGTGTTCGTCGGATGCACGGACAGCAGCCAGAGAGTTCTTTTCCCTTTAGTTAGTCTAGCTAGCTGAGGCAAAGAAGCTTCCTGGATTGTTTTTTTCTCCTTTTTCTTGGGACTGTTTAAATCTGCTCTGGACTGAAAAACCCAGAGAAGCACCAGGAGCTGCACCTGTGGCCCACCGGGCCTGGACCTCGGCATTTTCTAGCGCTGAAGGGACTGGGACTGATAAGAGACTGAGGGAGCTGAACCAGCTCACAGCAAGGACTTCTCAGTTTTGCCATCTCTCTTTGGAGCAGCGAGAGGTTTTATTGTTTCATATTATTCATTCTTTATGCTTGTGGGCATTTTGTTTGTTAAATAAATAGTTTTCTCCACTTTTCTCTGAGGAAGTTCTTCTCCCAGACTGGCTGGGGGGGCAGGGGCTGTTTGGGTTTTCTCTCCAGAGGAACCCCATTTGGAGGCTTCCTCTCAAATTTGCCCTAAACCAGGACATGAAATTATATTAAAAAATATACTTATAACCTAAGGATTGTCTTATTTATCATGTCAATGATGATTGTATACACTGATGAACTGCATCACATTATGATAAGGGTTATAGAATTTTCTAAATAGGTAATTAAAAGAAAATCTCATCTTGTTGGAAGTTCCTCTGTCTTTTTATAATAGGAAGTTCCACATTTGTCATTATTTTGCTTTGTTAATTCCACGTACTGCTGACATCTAGTGACCAAATAATTCCATCTGCTTCGCTATTTCTTCGTAGCAACAAATATGTATTTGACAATTACACAAAGCTGTTCAGCTGTTTCAAGATTCTTCTATCCATACAAATATCAGTACTTTAGATTTTGTTAGCTTAGTTAAAAAAACCTGTGTCCTATAGCTAGAAGACTTGAAATGAAAACAAACCTTATTTTTCACTCTACACAGTAAATAGAAATAAAAATAAAAACTACCTTTGAAAGAATTAATTTATGTGCATCATAATTTCACCTCAGTGTTTGCTGTGTAGGTGTTTATTTTGACTGTTTGGAGTTCAAGGGGTTTTTTTGGATAATACACTAATGTTGGGCTTGTAAATGACTGATGAGAAGGTGGGACATATTATGAAGGATGAAGTCTAACGGAAATTGTCCTAAGCTTTGATGTAAAGGAATCAATTCTTGTTCTGATGAGCACAAATTAAAGACAGTACTCTAAAGGCTAAAGTGTGTATGAACAGTCAAAATTCTTCATTCTTTTGCATGTAGAATCAGGCTCCCCCTGGTAAAAGTACTTTTGAAGTCGCCCTTCTGAGTAGAAGACCCAAATTTGTGCCACAGTTCAACTGATGGAGCTAACCTTACTCCCAGCTCCAACTGGTGTAGACTTCAATGTATTATGTCAGGCAGGTAGAAAATGCCACTAAGTTCTGTGAAGTTTTTTTAAAATCTAATAATAGTAATTGCTGAAATGGCTGGTGGATCAGCCCATTGTAGCAAAAAGAGTTCAGAAACAGATCTGATAAAACAGAGATGTTAGTCATACTATTCATTCCTAGTTCAGGCTTTAGATAGGCTTTAGATAAGCCAAGTGTTAAATAGTTAATAATTTTTAATTGTGGTACTATCATGATTTGTTTCAATGTAAGCTAGTTCTAGTTTCATATTTTGAAATGCTTGACAGTTGGAACGACTCTGGGGCTAGAAGCTATCTTCTGAGCATTGATAGTAATGTAACTTTTAAAATGCAATTGAAGGAGTATCATAAATGTCCACATTTTCATAGAGTAGAGTAAGAGCAACTATTTTCTCAGCTGTATCTCTGGAAGTCTTTATTGGACAGACTTTAAGACTGAGGAAGCTAATAAGGAAATATATATCACCAGTGAGATGACTGTAGGTTACTGTTAGGTCATTTAATATCCTAAAACACTGATTGAGATGTATGCTCCAATCTTCTACCTCACTGCTTTCTGTGCATTCTATACTGTATCCATCTACATTGGATGAAAATTACAAAAATTATCTTGCATGTAGAAATGGGATCTTGAACAATGAGAATTCACACTGTCACTAAACACAGAGCTCCAGAGTCACTTTCATTTGTGCCCATGAATCTTGCAGCCAGGCAGGTGAATACACTTTTCAAGAAAGGCAAGAATAGAGAGTTCAACTCTGGTTTGTATGGTTTGAGAATTGTATTTGTATCCATTGTGGTTAAGAAGAAAAGAGACTAGAGTTTTCCTTTCTCTGGGTGAATGGTTTAGGTTACAAGTTGGTGCAAAAGGGGGGCCTAGTTCAGGAGAATTTAGTTTTATTTAAATATCAAGGTTACCTAAGAGTGCTCAGCATTTTGAAATTAACAGTAAGTGGGAATCGTGGTTCTGTTTCCTCTGTTGACAGAAATATCATCTCAAAAACATTATTCTCAGCTCTCAGATTTGTTTATCAGATACCATTTTCTACTTATCATTTATTCCTGGGAAGCCTGCAGTTCTCTATTCAGTCTATAAATCTTTGGATTCCATCTATGAAATGCATAATTCTTACACTCAGAGTTTAGGCCCAGCTGCATAAAATTTAAATACTACAACTGCAACGTCTCTGTCACTTCCACATACATTCAATTAATCTCATGTATCCATGTCCTAATTTGAAGCTGTCATTATGACCCTAATACCTGTGAGCCAGTGAAATGAGGAATTGAGAAAAAACAATGTTTTATGTAAAATGATAGCTTATATCAACATAAACCCTATTTTTATGCCAATAGGTGATAACAGAGATATTGTCTGCTGTCCAGTAATCATAACGCCAAGGAAGGAAATTCTTCCCATGAAGAGAATAGGAATGATTCTGTTGCACAATGGTTTTTTACATATATTTGTGTAGAGAAACAGATCTAAGCATGTATTCTCTCAAACATTCTGAGTATCACTACAGGAAAGGGTGACCAGAGGAGAGGGTACCATGGAAGGGGGGCAACACTGTTCTGAGCCAACTGCCTGCTGCACTTGAGTTTCATGCTCAGTTCCATCCCCCGCTAACTCACTTCCTGAAGAAGAATTTGCTGTGCAAATGTGAACAAAACAGCGTGGAAAATCTAATTTATATGAGTCGTGCACCAGGTGAACTATGAAAGGAAGAGGAGATCAGACCCATCTCTCTTTTTTTCTTCTCTTTCTCTTTTGTTCTGATTGCTTATCCCAGCTCTGGACCATCCATGTGGCAGGACCAGTGTGGGATATAAGGACTGGTAGTGTTCCTTGATCTCTCTCTTTTCTGTCTTTTCTTCCCTTGCTATCTGGGCAGTGTGTCTATGTTATTCTACCCCATACTGAACTTTGTTGTGGGAGAAAGAGATTGTGGAGGAGTATTGTGTCTTGTTAGCCAGCACCTTTGAGTCGTGGCGTTGTAGCTTGTGCGCCATCACTTTTTTAAAGTGTACTAGAAGAATATTTTCCTATATCTTTTTATAGCAAAATATTATCTTGCTATAGACTTAAGTGGTGTAGATCACTAAAGGCTTGACTCTGCAAAGTACTACAAAAATGGTTTAACAGTAAGTTTGTAAATACCCCTACCTCATTAAAGCGGGATACTTGTTCAACTTCAGTTAATGAAGTTTATGTTGAATTAATTTCTACCCTCCCTGCTGGTAGTAACACTCAAAACATTCCTGTCGTAGGACTATATTAAAAACAACATAAATTTTAGTGCCATTGGCTGCAAATTTTAGGTGTTTTAGTTTAATAAAATGAGAAAAGCAAAAAAAAGGAAAAAAAAATTAGCCATGATAATCTGATTTATTTGTTGTGATTCTTTTTGCATTCCATAATTATATTAGCATTGCAAGAATGTTTGTCAGCTCTATCAATGGATTTTCACTCTTAATTGCTATTTTCAGTGATTTTTCTTTTTTGGTGTTTGATGGTAATTTTAGGCCACAGCTGCTGTTTCCATTTTGATTTGTTTACTTTCCATAAGGCAATTTGTATCACAGAAATGAATGCCACTAAAGTGGGCCTCTTTTGTGTAATATGTGAATATAGTTCTTGTCTTAGGGTTTTCATTTTGATGAACACTATTTTTTATAATTGCTTGTTTGCAAAGTCTTAGTCTTGAAGTTTTAGTTTATGCATGTTGATTTTCTTAAAAAATTATGATGCAAATAGTTTGTGCTGTTTTTAAAATAAGCCAATACATTTTAGAAAGGATGAATGAAAGGTCCTGCAACTGGAAAGGAAGATTCCTTTGCAGCAGTGGAAGGTGGGCATTGAGTAAGTGTCTTGTCAGGCAGTGAGCTGAGCCCAGAGTGCTCTGGCATAGGAGAAGGTGAGCCAGTCACTCAAGAGAAGTGATTATTAAGGAGTTGCAGTGATGGACTGCTCTGTGAAGGAAGGACAAGCTGGGACATGAGGATTGCAGAGGAGCAGGAAAGGGCACTGACCTCACTGACAAGGAGTCAGAAAGTTCAGTCAGTAAGCCAGGATCAGGATAGATGGCAAGATGGTGTTTAGATAGTCAGACTGAGTTCTGTGACCACACAGCAAACCCACTGTAGTGAGGCAGGTCCAAAGTCAATCCAGGAAGCAAATGAGTGGTTGAGGAAGAATCAAGACAGCAAGGCTTAGGAACAGATCTGGCTGCTACACAATTGCAGTGTTGCTAAGTTGTGAGACCTCTGGCTGAGAAGGAACTTCCTAGGGAGGGACAAATCCTCACTTCTGCCTTTCTCTGCGGTGGCTGTTAGCAGTGGGACTCAGAAAACTAAGCTCCTAGAAGAGAGAATGTGCTAACAGTCATGACTATCATTTTTCTACTCTACTTTGCATTTTTTTTTTTAATCTAGAAGAGTGTATCCAGATTTGGGGCTCCTCTAATAAAAAGAAGGCATTAATAAACTGGTATTTGTTCAGTAGAGGACTACCAAGGTGGTCAGGGAGCTGGAGTCCTTCCTCTGTGAGAAGAGTCTGGGGTAGTTGGCTTGTTCAGCTCAGAGAAGCAGCTAGTATCAGCCACCCATTGCCTACCGGGGGATCATCAATACAGAGCCAGTTAAAACAAGAGAGGTCCAAAGTGAGCCTAACAGAGACTTTTTTCTTCCACCATGAAGGCATCAAGCAGTGAAACACGTTGCCAAGTGAGGCTGTGACATCTTTATTCCCAGAGGTTTTCAAGACCACACTGTCCGAAGCCCTGAGCAGCCTGGCAGTACCTTACATTGACCCAGCTGTGACAGACCTTCTGAAGTCCCTTCCAGCCTCAACTGTCTTGTACTGCCAGGGTTCTATGGTGTGTATTTTAACTCTTTCTTATTTTTTCTGTTTATAGATTTTAGTTTTATTGTTAGCATTCCATTTATCAATAATATTTTTGGGAAGCAAAAATGGGAAAAGCTAATGAAAAAATATTATTTCAAGATCAAAAAAGAGGCGATGATGTCTAATAAAAACCTAAGGTATGTCTTCAGAAGTTAATTAAAATTTACTTATTCTAGCTACTGGTAAGTAAAAGCAGGAGTTAAAAAATACTTTCTTCAAAGGACAACTTAAACCAAATGCAGTTCTAACATGTAAAACTGCCAGAATTTTGGGTAGTTGTTCTCTGTTACTCAAATGAATAGGTTAAATAGATGCATAAACCAGGAATAAGTTGTTCACATTAAAAAATTCTACAATAACTCACTGAAGAAAAGGAGCTATAAGGTGATCAGAAAATCTTCAAACTGAACTATAAGTGTCGAACTAAAAAGTAAGGGGAGGGAGGGGGAGTGAGGGGAGATTGAGGTTCATTTTTCCATCCCAGCACCTGTGAAATTAATGTTTCTATTTGTAGGGAAATGTGTGAACCAGCATGAGCTAATAGCATCTAATTTTTCATGAAGTAGTCATACTGGATTACTTTTTCTATCAGTGTTTTTTGTTTGGGTAATTGTCTGAGGACAGTTTCCTGATCATTCCCTGTCACTACATTTAGTTACACAAATGCAGACTGTTTTTCAAACTTATCAATTCTACTTCTTTTGGACAAAACTAAATCAAAATCCTGCATTTAATTACTAATGGGCAGTCTATCCACAAATCTGAATTAGAATCAGTCCAAAGTCAAACTTTGTGAAATACATACAGCAGGAACATAGATCTCAGTAACAACTTTCACTCTGTCAATGTCTTCTCATTAGCCTGTACTGTATTTACTTTACTTACCAACTTCCAGAAATAAAAACACCTCTTACAAAGGAAAAAAAAATAATTGAAGATTGAAAACCAGATAATAGCTCATCAGTGTGAAATCTTACACCTACATTTTTTATCACCAAAATTTTAAAAGGTTAAGTAAAACAAATTATCTGTGGTTTGGTTTCTTTGGGGCTGCAGTGTTTCTTTTGTTTGGTTGGGTTTTTTCCCCCACAACTTGTTTTTGGGTTTTTTTTTTCCTTTACTTGAAGTCAAATCAAAATGAAACCTGGCTCCATATCTGTGTATAGAGTCAGACAATAAAGGTATAGCTTTAGCCTCTAGATGGAGGAGCATAACTCATCTACCCTTGTTTCCATCAATATAGAAAAAGAAAAACTTGGCACTAAGTTAAGTCTCAGGTTTTAAGGACTCACAGATATAACATTTCTGAAGTCAAAACAAATGAATAGTTGTCTTTGATGGCTCTTTTATGCTAGGTACAGATGAATTAAACTTAACTGCAAGGGCAACTCAATTTTCTTTATCATCAATTTGGCATTGTTTAACAGATGTTTTCTGGAAGCTTTAGTAATCTTTTTTAATTTGTCTCTGTGTAATGTGCAGCAAATATCCTTGGTTAATAGTCTGATTATTAAATTTAATTCCTTTTCAATAGCAGTTTTCATTGTTGCAGAAACTTTGAAACCTAATAACAAGGCTATAAAAAACCCTGATTTCACTCTGGTTTTAAAACCACAACTACTTACAACAGACACACACTAAAACAGTCCTTAATATGAAAAAGTCTGTGAATGCCTGATACAAACAGGCAGAATAATAGATGAGAGAATCTTTAGTGATGAGTATTTATCCAAAGCGTCAGAAGTATATTTTGTCTTGATGTTTTTCAGTCTTACACCATCTACCCTCTCTGCCATTTACATTAATCTCCTTTTACCCTCTAGGTTTCCAGACATGGTTTTCAGACTTGTATGTCTTCCACTCCCAATCTAAGTGTATCTAATTTTAAGTCATGTCTGTAGATAAAATATGAATGTCCTCTCTGCACTTTCACTCTCTGTTTCTCCTATTTCAATGTAGGGTCAATATATATTATATATATTTGCTTATAATTTATTATTTGTTTTAAGCCATACCTCCAAAAGACTAGGCACTGCAAGAATCATATAATTATTCTTAGAAGGAAAACCTCTTAAAGCTGAAGAAGTTTGCAGTCCAGACTCTGCAAAGTATAGAGGTTCAAAATATACAAGTTCAATTTTTGCCTGCTTGACATATCCTTCTCCTCTACATTTGGAATATAAAAATCTTTTCCACTATATAGCTCTCACTACCACTGAGATTTTTTGTAAGCATGTCAAGACCACCTGCAAGACTTCAATAAGAATATAAGATACATAGAAAAGATGAGCTAAGAAGATATTTAACACTAGCTGGAAGCCCAGATGGATTCTACATCAGAGTTGAATTAATGATCAAAGAGGTCCAACTTCAAGAATTAAATTAGACTTTGAAAAAAATGCAGTGGATTTGTTAGGTCAGAAAAGAAATGCCAGCCTTACTAAAACATGGATGAAGAAAAAGTCATAAATTCTTGGGAAAGTCTACCGGAAACAGAACAATATCCTAAAAAGAAAAAGAAATTTAGCACATGTTACAAGTTTACATGTTTTGCTGGAGTGAAAATTCTATCTGTACTACTTGAACATAACAAAAACATAGACATTATTATTTGATTTGTATTATTTTTAATGGACTGCCTAAACCTATTCATGGAACTTGTACAATGGAAAAGGCAGATTAGTCAGGAAGATCTGTGTGAATATAAAAAAAATTAACAGAAAAATAATAGAGTTTCAGTATGAACAGGGGCCATTACCCATGGATCAAAGACTTAGAAGACTTAAAGGAGAGACACATTCGACATGTATGTGAAAACAGAGTAAATGTGTAATGTAAAAAAAATTAGTGATTAATAGTTTATATTATTATATATTATGGAATAAATAACCATATATATATTTGAATTATAAAATAGCTCAGAGTTCATTAACACATATAAAATAATAATATGTATTTCAAATTATATTGCAAAAACTGCTTTCCTATGATTCTGATTTTCTGACATCATATGACTTCATTAGGCATTTGGAGTCAGATTCTTCACCATCAAATATCTGTGTTGGGAAGGGTCTGAATATTTTTTCATCTCCATATAGGCTTTTCAGAACAAAAGTCTCATTTCCTATGACATTGCAAAAACACTTACTTCACCCTTTATTGCAAGCATATTACTTTTCAATTTCCAAGTGTTCTTGTATTGCTGGAGGAGAGTGAGGTAGGATCCTACAGTCAGATGTAATAAGGGAGTGTTAAACTGTATAGCATACAAGACAAACACCTCCTTCAGGAAGATAGTCAGAGGGGAGGGATGGTGCTGTGAAAGAACCCAGGCAAGTTTTATCACTGTGTAGGGTGGCTGTCTTTAAAGATTTCACATTGGCTTTTTTCTATTTCATAGTACGATATCCAAGCATGCTTTGAAATCATATATTTCTTGTGTGAAAGTGTATTCCAAACCACATAACAAAGTTTATTTTCCGAATAAATACTTAAAACTTCTATACAAAATGAAGTTTTGCTGGGGGTAAGCATGTAGATGGTAAAATCATATAATAGGACTCAATCAAACAACAGTTGAAAAACTGCTTGGTAGAACCAGCAGGAATACTCTGTCTGTCAAAATGCAGCCTTCCCAGGCCTGAAGAATAAACTAAACCAATGGATGATTCCAGATTTACAGATGAAGTGACAGACTGTAAGTAGCTGTGGATAGCTCCCTGCCAGGAACACCACCATCACATAAATTAAACAAAACAAAACTAGTAATGCTCAAGACAGGGGTGTGGTGACGGAAAGGTTGTGTTAATATTTGAGCCACGGGTGGAGTGCGGATGGTGGAAACATTATATACTTATTGGTGTTATTTTCCAAATCAATGCCCTATTACCTTTTTCTATGGTGTTTTTCATCAAGAGATGAAAATACACGGCATGAATGGAAAGGTGATAGTTCTACTGGAAAGACCACCAGCCTGAGGCTGGGTTTGTCGATCTGTTCAATAGAGAGGAATATCTACTGTGCTCATTTCTGCTGCATGTGATGGGGATGAAGGAGAGCAGGAAATTGATAGACAAAGAAAGCAAAATCTGTAAAGCACAGTGATAATTTTATTCCTAATACAGGTCAAAACCCAGGCCTCTTGGACTTTTGTCTACATGGCTACCTGTAATCATGAATATTGTTTTCATTTCCCTGCTCACAATAATACTGTAGGAAAAGTCAGCATAAATCAGAGAAGGAAAAGACATCCAGAGCATTGACCATCTCTGTATTCAACAGCTATTGAAGGAGTTTCAAGGATGCTCAGGTGGACAGCAGTGGCCAAAAAAATTACATTACAGCTGGTCTGTGCTGTCCCAGGTTACCCTGACAAGGATTGCTGAGCACATTTCTGGGCACTAAGGACAAAATTTTAAAGGAGATGACTCTCTGGAAAAAAAAAAAAAGAAAAAAAAAGAAAATAAAAAAAGCAAGACTAGATAAGCGCTGAAGACATTTTATATCTTTATCCATTGCAAAGGTCAAATACCTTTTGCTTTGCTGCTAGCATTTTTTTTAGGACTATGAAAGGATAGGGATAAATTAGAGAGGTGATGAAAGACATGTGGGTTGGGACAGCTGGGAACTAAACCCCAGGAGAGGTAATGTATCAGTTTGTTGTGATGCAGAGGGCATCTTTCTTGCAACCCTATTATATTTCTATCATTTCAGGAAACGAAGGTCAGCAAATTACAGGATTGGAACTTTTAAAGAAACATCGTGGAACCCGAGGTGGTATGTTCTCCACCTTAGCAAGCTACTGGAAGTCTGTTCTCTCTTTTCAGGAGGGTTATCCTTGAATATTAGTCATAACCAGAGGGCCTCAGAAATGTGTAAGGCTGAATAATCCTGGAGGATCTTTTCATGAGGGTAAGCTTGTCTAGTTAGAGTTTCAAGGGTCCTTCAAGAGCAAATCAAATGAAAAAAAACCCCTAAAATTTCACTCCTAAAATCTCTGTAATAGAAACTTTTAAGAGGACAGTATAGATACAGCCTCAGTCCTATGTATCCTTTCCTTATGTATCCTGTTCCAATTTGAGCAGCAAAGTGTGTTGTACATGTCTGTACTAATCAGAGAAGATTTTGGAAATGGTTTTGGAAAGTTTATTCTTGTAATCATGACTTCAACATTGCAGTTTTTGTCCATGGTTTCCAAAGAATTAACATAAATGTGCATGATAATGGGAAAACTTAACTATGTTTCTGCTTCTTCATTTAAAAATATATGGAGGTGAGGAGATTTCTCTCAAAAGATCATTTATCATTTTATTTGACGAAAACTTGAAGGAATTTTTTCCCTTTTGAAAATGTATTTTACCTCATTAACTAGAGATTTATAAAATATGCAGTAAAGAGAGTTGCATTTCAGTACCATGTAAAGATGCAATTTATAAAATGTATTTCTGTTGGGTTTTTTTATCAAGAATGTGAATGTAAAAATTGTGTAATGAGAAAGGATAAATAAATATGTAAAATCGCAGTTTTCTTCACCTGCTCAACTGGACTGTTAAATAAAATACAGATAATTTAGTTATTTTTCATGTTCCTCTGACTGGGTAGGAACTTGTGTATGTTATGGGATGTGTAATGAACTACTTGACTGATTGCATGTGTGCAAATTTCCATGCAGATACTCAAAGCTTCAGATTAATAAGGGTAAAAGAAAAAGAAAAAAAGTATCCATCTTAATGCTGCATTTTAATGCTAAACAAATTATTTTCCATCTTGACAGATGCCTACACTTCATTATTTGGAAAGCTGAAGTTAGAGAGGAGCAGAATTATTTGGTGGTAAGCAGGTAGTATTTTGTTGTAGAAGGTAGCACTGCAAGTAGATGAATGCTTGTAACACAGACTGAAGTTCTCTGTTTCCAGTTCCTTCCCTACCAAGCAATTATAGTCATTATAATAATAATGACTATAATAATATCGTGGAGTCTACTGGCTTCCGTATATCCCACTGAAGGATGGCTTGGAACGGGCTTTGGATTAGAAATTTTTTAATATTAAGAGATTTCACAAAAGGAAAAATACTGCCAGGGGGTTCTATTTACAAGCAGTTAGAAGGTGTAAGTTGTACCAATCAGCCTTCTGTCCTGCTGAAAATAATGTGGCTTTCAGAGTAGTGTTTGGAAAAAATGCATCAGTTGAGAAGCAGAGATTCTATCCACAATCCTTGAGATCAACATAGTGTCATAAAACATATGCACACACTCAGTTTTTAATCTGAGCCTCAACATTGCAATTTCAGTCCTGGTGAAAGTGATGGGCAAACAAGGCTAGTTACAAACTACACAAACTTGGATTTATTATTTGGACAGTATAGAAAAGTCTGTACTTGAAATTAAGTTTGACTCCAGACAGAAATAAATGCAACTTGTTCATTCTTTTTCGGTTTGTGGCAAAGTAAATGAAAAAGAAAGCCCCATTGCTACAATTCTTACAAATATACTTCATTATTAAACTGCTCTCAAAGCTCTAAATTTCTTTACACTTTTCAAATATGGAAAAAAAGCCCATATATCTCAGCAATTAAAAAAAGAAAAGATCTCTACATGGTTTTTGGTCCTCAGCAGTATTGATACAGTGTCTCTTGCACCACTTTGGCAGAAGTACTGCTACCTGTGAGAAAGTACTCTATAATCAATATAATGTCTCCCTTATTTACAGAAGAAAATATCACTATTTTCACACTTTACTACTGCTCCGGTCCTTGCAAAAGCTTGTCTCTTTCATGATACAACCTTTCATCCCAGTAATAACTACTGAGCACATCTTAGTGCTCAGTGGTTAGCCACCTACAGAACTTCATATCAACATACATGAGGACCCAAAAAAATCTTTGGATGATCCTGCTACATGCAGTGTCCATCACATGCACTCATTTCTGGGTAAGAACACAAGACACACTCAAAGAAGTTTTTTGCTTACTGTACTGCATGAAGTAATGCTTGCAGAAAATATCTGCTAGTGATTTTACTCATCTAACAGTGACACACAGAGGTACCTCAGAAAACCTGCTTCCACCCCAAAGTTATCATGGCAAAAAGCCACCTTCCCGTAGCTTGATTTTATTGTCATAGTCTGCAGCTGTGTCAACACACTAAGCTCAAACTAAGCTTGCTGTCTTGTATTAACTGTTTCTCTAACAACCTAGTAGGGACATATTATGTTCCTGCTGCTGTTTTGTGGGCAGAGGCATAGCTTCTAGACTGACTAACTGCTGCTCCACATTCTTCATCTGTTGTCATGTTTAGTCTAAAATATTAAGCAATTCTGATTACATAGTTGGGACTTTCTCTTGAGCATCAACCAGCTCAACCTGAGAACAGTTGTTTCAATCACTTCAGCACTTTAATAGGCAGAGATGTCTTTAAAAAAAAATCAAAAAATGTTTTTCCTCTGATTTTTTGTTTACTTTTATGCCAGGTAAAGAAGGAATGCACAGTATTTTTATCTTGAAAAAACATTGGCACATTGTTATTTCCAGAATATCAGTGTTTTGTTCCATCCACTCAGAGAAAGTGATGTTACACGTCTCTCTCAAAGGAATCTTACACATGTTCACTTGAAGTCATCTATCCAATAGCAGAAATGTTCCATGCACTGCACACCTAGCATGGAGCCATCTAACATGAATATAGCAGCCATACTGCTACTGTTTATTAGAGATGATAGCTCTGCTCGGTTTAAGTGGAACTAAGATGGAGGGCAAGCCAAAGATAGTACTGCCAGAGAAAAAAGCTTATTGATCTTCAGCTAAATGATTATCACCTGTAGCCAGTAAAATAGCATCAGTGTATCATATGGAAAAAATGCTGACTGATAAGGACCAAGTGCTTAAGAGTTATTACTAGAACTTAGATAAAATAAGGCTTGAGACAGGTGTGATATGTTAATATTCAAATTCACATTTTTCCTAAGTTCTGAAGTTATGAAATCCAGGGATCTTGTTTGAACTTTTGATATTTGTTCTGTTCTCTTCACTCTTTTTAACCATCTTCTTAGAAATATTTCTTTCTTGTCTAGTTTAATTATTTCCATTCCAATAAACATTGGTTTTCCCCTGTTTCTTCCTGGTCCCCAGCCAGTGTGACTTCTTTGTTTATGACTGTAATTTTATTTGTCAAAAGCATCTGTGATTACATCGTCAATGATGTTCACGCAGTTCTGGGAATAGACATTCTGAGGTAACAGTTCTGGCTGGAAGACTACATTAAATATAGAATTTTTAAAATGTAACTTTTTTCTCAGAGAATAATAGATCCAAAAAACTATAAGTTTAAAAATCTGGAAGTTTCTTCCCAGTTTCACTTTGGCCAAAGCTACTCTGTCAAAACCAAGTCTAAATAACATGCATGCATACAATACCAAAAACCTACAAATAAACAAAAAATACCCCAAACCACGTAAAACCCCACCAAAGTACATAGATTTTTTTTTTCACTGTAAAAATGATGGTAACATTTTGTATTCTGTGTTTTTCTTAGAATCATGAGCATCATGTAGGTGAGAGCTGCACTTGTTAATTTTCTAAGCAGCACTTACAGAGTGAGACAAAAATGCTGCTTGTAGGAGGAGGGAGGCAAAAGACAGCAATACATTTATTTCCCCCAGGAAACACTTAAAAAAATAAAATAATTTAGTGTATCTCTTGTACTTCATTAAGTTTAAATTAGGGGGGGGGAAATTTCAGCTGCAATGACTGACCATCTGTCCAAATAACAGCTAGGAATATAAATGCATTGACCCTTTCTCATCTGTATTTGTCAATGGTTTGTTAGAAGTACATCATGGTGTCTCTCTGATCAACACTGAATGTTCAATCTATTTTTGTTTACATTAGCTTTGTGGGCAAATTCATGTTGATAAATAATTATTTAGACACAGAGATCATTAATTATTTATTTTTGTAAGAAGATGTTATTTCTATAGCAATCATTTTCATAATTTTACTAAATATAAAAAAAAAGGGCAAATGAATGTTTGTATCTATTATAGGAAATGATACAACAAATAAGAAAAAAGTGTACACAGTGCATGTATTACTCTCTGAATTGACTTACAAGGGAAAAAACAGACAAAATACTCATCTCGACTCCGTAGTCCACACCCTTGGTAAATCTTCCTCTTTTAGCTGTGACACAAACCAAAACCTTATAAGTGTAGGGAGTTGTTCAAATTATCCCTTTCCAGTTTGTAGGAAATTAGCAGTACATTTTTATGCCCATGACACACATAAGCCAGGGCATCATTAATGCTGAATATGCTGAAAACAAAATGTCGGTGCTGGGTTGCCGGAAGGTCCCAAAATGCCTTTTACAGCTATGACGCTGTATTGGGTCTGGCTGAGATGGAGTTCATTTCTCCACAGCAGCCTCACAGTGCTATGCTTTGCACTGGTAGCTAGAAAGGTACTGGTAACACATCAGTGTTTTGACTACTGCTGAGCAGGGCTGGCAGAGCACTGTCTCTCAACATTCATCCCATCAAGGGGCTGGGGGTGGACAAGATCTTGGGAGGGGACACAACCAGGCCAGCTGACCCAAATTAACCAAACGAATATTCCAAAGCACATGAATATCTGTCAGCTCAGATATAAAAGCTAAGGGGGGAGGGTTATTTGTTATTTTACATTGTTTCCCCTCTGGAGCAACTGCTTACAAATTTTTGCTTTGCTTTATCTCAATCTACTAGTTGTTTTCCATCTTATTTTCATTTCCTCGTTCCTCTGGGGAGTGATGGAGTGTCTTGATGGCATCCAGCCAAGGTCAGCCCACTACAAATGAGCAAAAGAGAGGGCTTTGTCAATCACTGTATTAGTGACTTCATGGCTCAACACGATTTTGCCTTGAAGTTCAGGGTTAGGTTGCATTTTTCCAAACATGGCCTGGATGATATTTCATTGCCAAGTGAGAACTACTACAGCCAGTAGGCATATTAGAATGTTGAGGTCTGCATATACTTTTGCATATTTAAAAATACTAATGGTGCAAAAGAAAAAAAAAGGAGTACATTCGTAGAAGAACTTGTGGGAATGACATCTGCACAGCAGGGGGTTTTGGCAGATTTTTTTATTATTATTTATTAATTTCCTCATTTGATCCAGATAATCCATTGAATTTACATGAAAAGAAGGGATTGAGAGAGACGGAAAAATTTACTGTAACCAAATTAAATAACAAATGAGAGTTAAGATATGTAGTTTAGTATTTAACTGCTTCTGCAAAACAAATAAAGCAAATCAGCAAATGCTGAAAAGTTCTTTTAAAATTCTATACTAACACTTGATGGAAAAATTAAAGAGATTCGACTTATAACTCTCAAAGGTATGCTGAAATACAAAAAGTGTAGGGCACTCTACAGTGGAAGTAAAGGATGAGAAGAAAAGCATTTCAAGGCTTCAAATGTTATCATTTGAACAGATTTAGATTTATACCTGATTTATATTCTGTGCTAGTTAATGTCATTTGAACCTGAATATTCTGATAAGAATTTATATTCTGTGCTAGTTAATGTTGTTTGAATCTGGATTTTCATTTCACAGCTATTATCTCTAATTAGAATTGGAAACTGCAAAGATATAAGCCTCAGGTATTTTGTAGCCCAAGGAAATAAGCTCTAGATATATACTTTCTTTATTTCCAATTTCCACATTTTGTTCTGTGATCAGTTTTCTCCTTAAAAAAGAATAAGGCAAATCAATAAAACTCTAAAGCACATAATCTTTCTTTCATTGTGTTATTTTCTAGTACTTTTAGTAAGCACCACTCTTGCTGTGAGCTAATCAGTCATGTAAATTTCTTAGTTTAAAATACCTCAGATTTTATATGGTAGATCCGATTTACACTTTGAACTCCACATTAGTTTCTGAAAGTGCTCAGTACTTGAACTTTTTATCAGAAACATTAAAAAGATCAAACTTAGGGGAAAGTTCATTACTCATGTCTAGCAAAACAAAAACATCCATGAGTTAAGCTTAATCTAATCATATCAGTTTGTACAGGATATTATCAGGTTGTACTGTTGGTGTCCAGGTAGAGGAACACCTCTGCTCAGTGACAGAGCTTCAGGAGATCAGTAGATTGATAAATATAAGGGAGAATGAGAGAGTTGCCCACTGAAATCACACCCTACATTCCCCGAGACAGTACCAATAGGGCCAACAGACACACAGAATGCATGACATGGAGGATTCCCTACTTTCTCTCTGCCTGGATGAACATGGGATTTAAGGGACAGGGGCCAATGAAAATTCCTTCCCTGCGCAGACGTTTTGTATTTAGAAGTATTTGCTAATTCTTCATACCTAATCTAAATATTTTTGAACTTTAAAACTGTGAACTTTTATAAAGTCTTTAAAAAAACCTGTTATGGCTTCAGGAAAATAATTACCTGTTTCACTAAATCTCACAAAATCCTATGAAACTCATTGCAGAGCAAAAAACTCTTGAGGTACCAAACTATAAACATCACACTCTGTGCAGCTGGGAAACAATTTTTCAGTTGGTATCAAAGCTACTTAAAAGGACTTAGCACATTACAAAAATAAATCAGATGCATGTTGATTTTATCTTTGCCATAATAGAACTGGAATAGGAATTAAGGAGAAAGGAGATAAAAATTGTTTTGATGAGTAAATGAATATTGGGATGGAAAAATTATATTTGGAGTATGTTTATATGATGCCATGGTATCACTTTCACAAAGTGATTTCTGCTGGAGGGACACTTTCAGATAAGGCATATAAATTAGGATGCCTCCAAGGTCTAGTTTTTCATCCTGTGTGAAAGCAAGAAAGCACTGTATGTCTAAAAGGAGTCTGTAGGGACAAACAAGCTCATGCTTAGTTAAGGGAAAAACTGCCATAGGGAGGGAAGTTAGATGCATGAACTTGATATCCAGCAGGGAAGCTGGTCTGATATCACTAGTAATAACAACCCATCAAACTCAGCATGTAGTTCAGCCCTTGGTTGGAAATGCTAAGTGAGCCTGACAAGAAATGTTCCAAGGGTCATCTGTAGAATTGTTCAAAGTCAAAAGTGACCTTTCTTCTTACTGCATCAAAGTGAAAGAAAGTAATGTAACGAACAATCATTTCCCACCAAAAAAAGACAAAAAAACCCAAACCAAAAAAGAAAACAGAAAAATAAAAAAATATTCTGCTGGAAATCTATCTACATATGAAAGCACTGGTGCATTCTCTGTTAACTAACTGAGTAAAGACAACCCAGCCAAAAAGCACACTCTGACCTCTGCACCCATACTTCAGGAGGAAATCTACTGTAAAGTACAGGATTCAGAAAAAAAACCAAGAAAAATTACTTAAAATTGAATCTCCTGCTGATATATTCCATAATGATTTAAAGTTAAAATTTCAGCTGATACTACTCAAGTTCTACTCGGATAGTTGTCCAAAGTGACTGTTCTAAGATTGGGATGAAAAAGAGCAGCAAACCAAATAAGCAATGGAAAAACTGAGAAATAGTGCCATTTACTCAGATGGCTTCATGATACCTGAAACGGAAAATTCAGTGAGGCTATTGCAGCCACTTCTGAAACGTTTGCATTCTTTTTTCACAGTCTTTTGTGTTTCTGTGAAGCAGTTTCATTTGGAAGCTTTCCAGAGTTTATTTGATTATAAAATCAATTACTCCTGCTTTTTCTCGTAATATTGCTCTTTCTTTCTTTTCTCTTTGTCTACTTTTCTACTTCCATTCTGTTCTTTCTCCATTACTAAAATAAGTACTTTTGTATTTTCTTTGCAAGAAACATTAAGTGGCTTGTATTGATAGAAATAGTTTTTTACTCCCATTTATTCATTTCTAAAGAGATGTTAAGTAGGCGCAGAATAATTTAATATGCCTGGACTGTTTGAAATCAAGAATTTATTCCAGTGTTTCATTTTATAGCCATAAACATTACTGGTTTTGACAAATTGCTTTTAGGAAGTGAAAGAACAGATGTCTTGCATCCCTCACCACCAACAGCTAATTTGGCTAACAGAGCCAACACTGTAAAATCCCTTTTTGTCTATAATTATTTCATTCATGTGATTGCTGGCATGGTCTGGCCAACTTTACCAAAGTTAATCAGAAGAGATGGGCACAACCTAATGGAAATGCTAAATGAAAATTCAGCCTTTTCTAACTTCTGCCAGTCTCCAAATAATGTAAAGGTTATTCACTGTACAAATTGGGGAACAGTTTTTGAAATGGTTTAATTTGAGTGAGTTGGGAAGTGCTAACTTTTTTGAAGTCTATGCAGAAACTGCTGGTAGGCCTTCAGGGTTGTCAGGATGTGGTTATGTAAATGTATCTGAGTTTGAGTGCAGAAAACTATAAGGACAACTGAAATACTAGCATCAGACTCTGGAGTAAATATTTGTGTTGCTGGATTTACTATGGGTAGTGATTTAAATGGTATTGAAATCTAACACTCTAAGCGCCAGCTTAGATTGCTTTGTATGAACTGCAAAGTTGTACTCTTTCTGGCAATATAGTCTGCTGTGTATTTTCCAGTCATGGAAATGTTAGAAACACCTAGGTGCTTGACCACTTCTCTGTGAACATCTGTCTCAAACGCAGTTATATCCACAACCATATACTTGCCTTGAAGGAGACAGGACTTTGTGCTCCAAAGTTTCTTTTGGCAGGTGCCTTTTTGAGTCCTGTATTCGCAAACATTATGTGATTGAGCTCAAGATTTTGAAGTAAACTACTGTATGGCAAAACTCATTGCATGTCAGTCTCACTCTTTTTTGCTACTCTTTCTGTAGGTGATTCACCTAGAAACGGTTGAGTATTGGAGAAGACAGTTCTATCAGCTAGAAGGTTATTTGCCTCTTGTGCACAGTCCAGCTTAGCACCAATGCACAAAGTCCTGATCTACTGTAGGTTACACGTCCTTTCACATTCATGCTTCCCCTGCAGTGCTTTGCATTGCTCTCCAGCATAAGAGTAAAGTAAGTGCCTTTTTAATGAAATCTCTTGTTGCATCTCTAACCATTTCATTTATTCCATAATTTGAAGCAGTATGGCCTTCACAAAGATTTTTTTTCATGGCTTGTGAATGGCAGTGACCACACTGCTTAGGGCAGGGTTGTGTAATTATCCCTTTTTCAGATTGTCTAAGTGCTTAATGTGAAAAAATGTGAAAAAAGTAGCTTTATTTTTGTTTGAATTATTTTTGTAAGTCATCTCTTTTTGTTCTTTATGATCAAGCCTGTGTAGTCTATACTGTTTGTGCTTTTCTCTTCTTGATGCTTCTTTCTATTGCTTGGTCATGGCCTTAGATGCTACATTTTCTTTCATATGATTACTGAGAAGGACTTGAAATGGAAGGGACTGTGCTGTGAAGCTAAAATATTTCTGGAGGTGGAAGTTCCCTCAATATAATTCAGTCCATGCTATGTCTTTTCTCTAAGTCTGCAGTAGATGAAATCAAAAGGGGCAAAGACAAAGCATTTGTAGAACACTATGAGATAGTAGGAGTAATTTGGGCTGTCTGGAAAGAAAGAAGAAGCACAGTAGCCTTTGGCTGGAATGCATTATGACTTACTTCATACCTGTGCCTATTTCTTGAGAGAGATATTTCAAGAGAATAAGAAAAACACATATCCCAATATGACATAATAAATTGAACTAATTGTCCCATTTTGTGGTGTTGGTTTAGTAACTTGGCAAAATTCAAGACAAAAATTAACAAATATTTTATGTATTCATTTTATAAAACCATTTTGATATATGTTTCTCTGGAGAGCTGTCTTAGTATTTCAGGAATTAAATCTGTGGAAGGCTGTTTGATAGAACCAGGCAGTAACAAAAGTGTTTCAACAAGATACTAAGGAAAATTAGAAGCCTGAGCTGGGCTGACCTATGTTTTGGGTCTGAAACTGGTGTTTTCTACAGCTGACATTTGGCTCTCAGCTGTCCAAACAGTTGCTGAAATGTGAGTTGGAACATGCTGGAATAGCACTGGGAAAAGTGAGCTGTTACTTTTCATTTGCTATACATTATATACTGTGTTGTCACATCTCCAATGACAGTGCAGTGGGGCACAATGGACACCCCAGACAAGGTACTGCCATTTGCAAGTTCCCTTGGAATTCTGAGCTGGTCTTTGAGCAGTAGGGAGGCATTATTCCATGTGGTATAACTATGAAGGCATTGCGAGTATTTTACAATGAGAGCTAGTGTCAGTGTAGACAAATTTTATAGTGATTCACAGCATCCATTTAGTGGCAATGAATGTAAATATAGAAATACACATAAAAGGCAGATATCTCTGGTACCTGTTCAATACCTGTGTTCATGTGGGGAATAGTGATACACTATCAATATGCTGCTTTATTCTATAGCTTTCAGCTAGCTTGGTGCATCATTTATGGACAGGATCTTCCTTTCAAAATCTTACAATTTCATTGAAAGGCAAGTATAAGAGAGTGATGTATCACCATGGAGGCAGATGAGGGAGAGGAAAGAGATCCTTTATGGGGCCATACACATGGCTGTTTGTGTGCCGTGGTAATTCAGAAGCTGTTATTGTCAAGAAGCAATAAATAAATATGTATGCACATCTGTCTAGGTGTTATGGTTTCAGCATTCTTCAAGTTCCATCAATGCGAAATTAACATTAGCAAAAAGACATTTCTGTCCCTCTTCCTTTTATAATTTTAAAATCTCCTTATAGGTCACCTCAGCACTTCCTCTTACACTATGCTGTTGTCCAGAAAAATAATGAAAACAACATGATATTTAAACCAGAACAATAATCACTGTTATTCCTGGAGCACTAAGAATAACAGTGTTTATTGTCCTTGTGCTGACATTGTTTCCCTGTTGCTGTTCTGACTTAATGCTTTGTGCCTTTGCTGCTCCCACCCCAGTAAGCTTTCAGTGCACATTTAGTTACTAACCCTTTAAGGGTTAGAAGCCCCGATTTTTGTAGAAAAATGTGATTCAATGTAAGACGAGGTAAAACACAAGCCCTTTTTAGATCCCATTTTGCAAACCGTGGACAGATGGAAATTGGATGTAATGAGAGTTATTACAGGGGAAAATCTGACAAAAATGGGAAGAAGAAGGAAATACATTTGAGATAAGGAAGTTCTAGGCTGCACAATGTGCTTTATATAGGTAAATATGTGGAAGTAAGACTGTCCTAGCATATAAAAGAAGCTTGTAGATACCTGCAGTAAAAAAAAAACCCTTTTTAGTACACAGAAGAAAGAGATGCTAGAAGAATGGGTAATTTTCCTTCTGCCACCATCTCTAATGAGCATGAGAATAAAAATCCAGGCATATTTATATAACTATATAAATGAGTGATTTCAAGAAAAGAACAATTAAAAGTTCTTGTTTTCCTTAGAGGCAGAAACTATAAATACCCTAGTTTTAAAGTTAAGAGAAACCTCTGCAGGGAGACAGTGTTTGCTATTCCTTGCACTGACACCTCTGAGGTACCCAGGTGCATGAACAAATCCTGTTACTGTCTCTCTTTTCATCCCCTTGTTTCTGCTGGTGCAAGGCACTGAACCCTTTCTCCCCACCCCCTCCCTTTTTCTTTTATCACCCTTTCTGCTGTGACTGCTCAGACTGTAGGGCTTCTAGGGAAGAAGTTCTCAATGTACATTATTGCTACATGTGGTAAATTGAGACCTTTTGGCAATACTCTAATATATATGTTCCAGGAGACTAGTTATGGAACTTATTTAAAATGCAATTAAAAACATAAGACAGAGGTACTTCAAAATACCTGAATCAGTTCAGGCCAATCAAATCAGATGTCACATTAATCCATACTTCCTAATTATTTACCTTCATGAAAATTCCTTTTCTTTGTTTCCTGACAGCTGGACAAAACTCTACATTTCTTTACAGATCAAAATTTATGGATCAGGTTCATACAGATTTTCACACAGACCTGAGATACACTTGTTTTTTCATGTGTTTAAAAATTTTGGCATTTCATAGCATTTAGAAATCAGCTTTGTCAGAGGGAAGGGGCAGTAGATTAAAGGCTGCTGGTGCTGGTGTACTGCTGTGGGCATAAACGTCAGACTAACTTAAAAGTATGTGATCAGGTTGTCCTCTAGTGGCTGCCAAAGAGAAGATCTAACCATAAATTTTGCAATGTTGCTGCAATGGAAATTAGTGTAAGTTCTTACAACTTTTCTTTCTGAGAGGATTTGAAACTAGATCTCAAAATTATCAATCTCTGTGTGATTTCCATTCTAGTGGCAGGCCCTGCAAGTCTTTTTGTTATGTCTTCCTGAATTATGCCTCACAATAACATTGTAAATTATGTTTCTGGATGGGTCTTTATCAGTAGAAAAGCCAATTCCACACATATAGGCTTTTTAAATGCAAGAAAGAAACAACCCTTTTTGAAATTCTGTTTCTCTACTATACTTCTGCCCTCTGTGCCTCTGGTTTTAGCACTTTGGTCCCAGTACAAGTGTGTCTTCTTGGCAGACAACAAGTGTAGTGGGAGATAGAAGACTATTTCTCTCTCTAATTCCACAAGAGAGCATCGTTTCTTCCTTCCTGCAGCCCTGCACCTGGTGTGGTGCAAATATCCTCTCTATGGTAGTAAACGAGGGTCTTATATCCACTGAGGATCTATCTGGCAGAGCTTTGGACTCTTCTACTGACCTAAGAGAATCTTAGATTTATTTGGAACAAGTAGTTTTCTGAACACAGTGACATTGGTATTCAGACCACTGTAATAATTTGTGTTAAATTCTGTAATAGAGCTCTTTTTTGTTGTTACTCGAAATGGAAATTCCACAGATAAAACAAATAGAAAAATAAATCACATATTTCTGAAAATAGAGCATTATTTGTAAGTTCATGTTCAAATTGTACAACAAAACACCACAGGACTGAGATTTCTGAAGAGAGCTGAAAAATCTTTCCCAGTGGGACTTAGAGAGCACATGAGGGATCCACTGGCCAGTTAGCAGTACCTGGCATCAGAATAAAGGAAGCTGGATCAGTCATTAGAGAGGCTACAAGGCCTGGATTTTACCAGAATGTAAATCTGCGTTATTCAAGACACAGTTAAGACTTCTCAGTGTAAAACAAAGGCAGTAGTGAAAGCATTTAATCAGTGTCAAGATACATCCTTTCTCATCCAACAATGTTCTTATGATCTTTGTTTCACAAATGGTGATGACTGCAGCAGAACACAGTTAACTGGGTTGCACGTGGTCACACCTCAATTCCCCACAGCAGAGGAACAAATCCACTGTTCATCCCATGTCCTCTATACTACTGGTTGTCTTTCTCCAGACAAAGAAAGCTTGAATGTTAATTTATAAACAGAATAAAAGTAAAAGTACAACAGCCAGTGGTTACTGTAAAGACATATTCTATGTTAGGGGGCCAGATTAATGCAAATAATTGTTGGACTGTGGATCTATGGAGCCATAGTGCAAAGCAGAGAAAAAAGATCAAGTTCACCTGAAAAACATTTTCAAGCTTCCTCTCAGACGATGAGTAACATGAGAACAAAAGTTATATTATTGGCATTTGAACAGGACTCTGCCTATCAAGAAGCCAGTATTTGAAGGAAGCAGAAAGTGTTTAGCAGTGGTGAATGTCCTCTGATCATTGAGCATTGTTTAGCAAGTAAGTCAAAAATCTAGTTAAGCCTGTAAATCTAGTTTTTTGTTCCTTTTTTCAGAATCAGCAGTCATTTGCAATCTTGCATAGAGAGTAACATAATGTCATGAGTAGAATAATTTTCTCTGATGTAATGTGTTTGCTTTTACTAAGCCAAGTTGGATTTTTTAGTGTCCACAGAAAAGCATCTATGTTTATACATATTTCTAGGATGCTACAGGAGGCAGATTGCTCCATCTGATGTTGGCACATGTTGTAGTTTAGCTTTAATAACCCCACAGCACCTCCTCACTGCTGCAGAGTTAGTATTCTGCTTCTACCAGTTACATCTTCTTGCGCTTTCCTTCCTCTCAACTTCAGCAGCTGGGCCTGTATTAGAGATGGGCCTGAGGGAACACAGAGGGAGTTTGAACATTTAGTAACAGTGTTCTTTGAGAATTTCTACAGATAAAAATCTCTGCTCCAGCTCAGAACCTAGGGTGTTAGATAGCTGCTTACGCCCTGTACATGACATTGCTTCCAGCTGGCACTGTCACAAAATGATCATCACTCTCTCCTAAGAGTATGGGATCTGCAAGACAACAAAACTAAGGAAGGATTTCAAGCTATTACCCTCCTATTAAACAGCGTAAAAAAGAGATCTAAGAGAAGGTGTTTTCATTTCTGTTCCCTGCTCTCTCTGCCCCCATTGCCCCCTGCCCCAATAAATTTTCTTCCAACTGGAAGAAATAGTTTGTCTTCTTGAAAAAAAAGACCAAATAACAGAATATCTACTCTTATTTTAGAAGTTCACAGATCAGTAGACAGTTATAGAACATCGTCATAGACGTGGTATAATATTTAGTGCAATCACATGTGCTGAGAAATAGAGCACACGAAAATGAAGCTTTAAAAAATGTACAGTATCCTGAAATATTTTCAAACTATTTTTTTACAAACATTAAAAAAAAAAAGGAAAAATGAGCTGTTTTGCAAAAGATGCACTATGAGGTTGCACAAAGGCTTTAACAGCCTAAGCCTGGATCTCTAAGATTAAGAAACATAGTTGGAACACTTCTATCTGTACTGGGTTTCAGTTTAAATAACAACAAATTTCCAATAAAATTAAATTTCTTAGGAAAGCATTTGTATTTTTGATAAACTACCTCTGAGAAATAGATTACGTATTGAAAATTAATACCTTTGTAACAGTTGCAGTCTTAATGTCTTAAGTGTTCATAGCCTGTGTATGACCAGTTTCCCACCTGAGCTTCAATTCTATGTGCAGAGATTCCCATAATATC
The DNA here is from genome assembly GCA_024734555.1 of Trochalopteron elliotii. Lineage (NCBI taxonomy): Eukaryota > Metazoa > Chordata > Aves > Passeriformes > Leiothrichidae > Trochalopteron > Trochalopteron elliotii. Next base: position 3,948,743 of record JANPWX010000360.1, read on the forward strand.
AAATCATGGCTTAGTAAGGGAAGAGATCCTGGCCATAGAAAGGAACCTGGTCCATGGATGAGAACAGGGCAATTAAATATTTAAACTACAATGTCTCCATCCATTTGGGCAAATAGAAAATTTATATAAGGAAACATGAGGGATATATTAGGATCTTATGTTCAGGTCAGTTAAAACAATGCATTTTATGCTAGATAGCTTTTGAAATGAGTTCTATCTAAACCTGTTTTATTAATGCAACAAAACCACTCATTTGTTGTAAAAAACAAAACCTCTGGGGTAGCTGCTGAAAAAATTAAGTTTTGCTGAACTGGCAGAACCCAAAATTTGGGTAGATGACTCCAAAAACATGAAGAATAAACTTGTCATTGCAAATGAAATAAATCAATGTACTGTTAAAAGACATAATGTAGCTATTAGTGAGTCACTTACTAACTACCACTTGGGAAAAATAACCAAAGGAAATGAAAACACATTTGCATCAGTAAGGCTGTACTCTTTTAAATGCCATTTTTTTCATACTTAAAGTACTTTTCTTAATAATCTGGTATTGTTAGTAACAAAAGAAAAAAAACAACAGAGAGTAAAGAGTATTTTATATCAGAAGCTTCAAATTTTAAATACAGTTTTAACAAATATAAGAAGCAAATGAGAAAATATCTAATGCACACAAAATTCATCAACAGTATTTTCATATCCAGATGTAGTGAATGAGTGGTTTCTATAAATGGAAATACAGTTTTGTCATAGAAATTAGATATATTCTGTCTGCAAAATATTGAAGATTTTTTTACCTTGTATCTGCATTAGAAAACATTCCTGGTGTCATAGTAAAGGACTTTTTTGGTGGATAAAAACAGATTATTTAGAAAATTGGAAGAGCTATGTTTTCATTAAAGATAGCATAAACTGTTCAAGATATTGATATTGGCCAGATATTCACAGAAACTGAAATTATACAATTGTAGGAACCCAAAAAGTATAGAGACATGAAACTGCAATGAGTCAACTTTATGCTAGAGGTCTACAAAGTTTTGAGGCAGAGAGATGAATAGGAAAATGTTCTTCTTCCAGAGGGTGGCTGGGCACTGGGACAGCCTCCCCAGGGAAGTGGCCACAGCACCAACCCTGACACAGTTCAAGAAGCATTTAGACAACACTCAGACACATGGTGTGCAGAGCCACGAGTCGGACTTGATGATCTTTGTGGGTCCCTTCCAACTCAGGCTATTCTATGATTCTATTTATTTCTAGTAATAGAACAGCCCAAGAAACATCAAATTAAAATAATGACTGGTGGTAGAGTACAGGATTTCCTTGACTGTACAATAATTTATTTTTTATTTTCATTAGATATCTAAACTGGAGCAAAGTACTGTAAGCTATTGTGTAAACTAAAAGATAAGTTCAATAAATTACATCAATTGAAGAAAAAAATAATCCAGCCAGCACTAGTTAGTACACAGCTACAGTCATGTATGCAGAATGCACCTCAAATGCAAACTGATAAAAAGCTGTGAAGTATTTCCTCTGAAGCATTATTATCATATGTTAACCTGTTCTAGTCTTTTTATAAGTATATGCTCCTGGTCCCTGCCAGACTGAGGCCACTGAACATGATGGACTTCTGGTCTCCTCTATTAAGGGTGTCCTTATAACCCTCTTCCTCACATGTTCTATTTAAACAGCAGCCCCCAGGTTTAGGACTTTGAACCAAAGTCTATTGGCTGAGGAAAAATACTGATTTATCCTCTAGAAAATGCTTCAAGAAAATTATTTATAATAGTTAGCAATAACTTATTTTCTAATACTATTAATATTAGAGAATCTAAAAGCCACACCTAAGTGACTTTGTTGCAATTTAATCCTTCCTAAATAACTTCAAGAGTATCTATTAAACAGCAGTGCCTTATGCCAGAAATCTCAGTAGTGTAACATATCTGTGCATATCAATTCAATTTCTGCTATAAGATCCCTGCTCCTTTTTTTCATCAGTTAAGTATTAATTACAAAGTGAAGGAAGTCATAAGTTTTCAATGACACTTAAAGATATATCTTTCCTAAATCACATGTATTTAATGTACTATTAACTAATGATGTAAAAATATAACTAAAATTAAAGAATGCTTTAAAGCCATAATATAATAGGAAATGCAGTCCTGCAAATTAAATTTCTGAGCTGTTCCTGTCTATGAGGATAAAGCCAATTCTGAAACCTTCTTCTTAGTCAGCTGACAGAAGATAATAATTTCTTCAGTCACTATGGTTTACCTGATCAGTTCAAGTACATTTGATACAGCAGACTGCAAAGTTTTATGCACTACTGCTTGAAGCAATCAGGTTAATCTAAGAAGTGTCAGAGTCAGAGCAATGTGTTGAAGAACTGGTAAAAAAGTATGTGATTTTTTTTAATGACATTCAAGCAAGGAAGGCCTGTTTTTCTACCTTTTTCTTGGAAGGCTGATCACTTTGTGCTTGCCCATTCAACTTGATAACTGTGAGGTAATAATTATGGGGGAGGGGTGGTGTTGCAATTAATTACCAAGGTAGCTGAAATTAGGATTCAACGAAAGATGCAACTCCTTTCTCAGTTGGATTTTGCAGTTTAAAGTTCATGGAATCCCGAGCTGACTCTTTAGCATTAGAATTCCTAGTATTTAAGAAATTTACTTCCTATGCTTGACATCATGTATTCTTGGTGTATGTCCTAATACAAATCAAGTCACTACTTAGGTGAAGAAGCCTGGATGCAACTTGGGTTTCAAAATGAGGAATATGAATGGCAGGTGGTTCAGATAATGAGTTTGCATGTGGACCAATAAAATGGTATTATATTCATCTGCAGTGTAATCTCCTAAATATGAAAATATTTAGAAATGAACAGTTTGGAACTAAAAATAAAAGAAGAAAGCAGGAATTTTTTCTGTTATTTTTTATTTTGGGATTGAAGAATGTTTTTGGAAGAATATTCTACATTGCACAATGTTTGGTTTTTTTCTTTATAAAATAACTCAGAGACTTCATTGTTTATTCTAAGTTTGGTTTAGTTTCTCTTTGGTATACACTCAAATAACTGCAAAGTTTGACTGGGATGTATTTATTCACAATAGTATACAAAAAACACATCCTTCTGTTCTGTAATCTATAAGGCAAGTTTTAAAATAAAATACAAAAAGCTGCCTGGAACTGAAGTTTAAGCAAATGCTTAAATCCTATGTTGTTTTTGTATGAATTAAGTATTAGCAAAGATGATCACAAATAATAAAGGTTAATACATATAATTCAAGCACCAGTGAGCTGCACTGTCTTGATCTATTACGGTAATGACTGCCACGTTTCAGCAATGGCTGAAAATCAGACCAGTGTTTGCTTGATTTTATATCAAGAGAATATTGTAATTTTTTTCTGGTTAATTTTCAGAAACAAATGAAACCTTTTGGCACATGTTTTGGAAACAAATTCTTCTATTAGCCAGTACACTGTAAAACTATACTAACCAGAATTAACTTGATAAGCTAAAAATAAGTGATAACTGGGACAGAGTGATTTAAATAACATCCGGAGAAGAGGAACAAACTTGGTTATTTTCTTCATTCAGCGTAAGAACTGTGTATAATTCACGTATTTTCTCTGATTTCATACTGTATTCTTTCTTTCATAAGAAGTGATTTATTTCACTTAGTAATTGACCATGAAATTTCATTTTCATTTTAAAAAATCAATTTAATTAGACCTGTAGCAGTAGAATGAAACACCTTAAAAGAACCTGTTTGCTCATCTCTCATTTTCATATTTTGAATAAAACTGCACAGTTATCTCTTTTAATTTTTTTTCCTTGTCTTTCAGATATAATAAAACCTTTTCTGTGGGGGAAGGTGAGGATGGCCAAGGGGGAATGAAACCTAGCAAGTTATGTCTTATTCTGGAGAAGAAAACTAGGGAGTTATAACGGATGAGCCTGAAGAACTTTAACTATAGTTGTAATAAATGGTATATCAAGCAGAGAGATCATGATCTCTGCAAAAAGCTCTCCAGCAATATCTTGAAGCTAAAGGAAAACAAGAGCAGCTGATTAGCACTTTGTTACTTGAATGGTGGCCCTACTGATGAAGCAGAAAAGGCCATTAACAATGATTTTCAGAGTCTCAAATCTGCCAGATATGAAACTCAAAATTGTGAAACTTACAATGCATTAAAAAAAGTGCCCAAACTCAGAAAGCAATGCTTTTCCTAAACGGCCAAGACTTACACATATTTCTTCCTTTTTATTGCATTCCTGATATACTCTCCATCATAATGTCTTCTTTACTCTTCTACAAACCAAATAATCATCTTCATTTATATGCAATGAGCCTACTGCCACTACTGACACAATATAAATATGTTGCATTAAAAATTAAAAATATTATTTTTTACACTCCATCAAGATGAAAAGTGAGCCTTCATTCTCATTTGCAGTTCTGCCACCACACTGTCATCCTTCTTGCCTTGTACCACAGGACCTGATCAGTAACAGCCTGATTCCTACAGACCTTAAATTACCTCAGATGTGCTCTGAGCTTGACTCTGCATGATAGCAAATAAAGAAGAATTTTCAAAGGTGAGCTAACTGGGTTGCTGTGCTTCACTAGGAATCAGCTTCTTTGATCTGACATCAGAACAATAGAGAAAAGAAATGTATGGGATGCTTTATTTTTCTGCAGAATACTCTTAAAATTGAAGACTGTATTTGTTTTGGAAGCTAAGAAGTCCAAAAATTACTCTTTCCATACATCTCCCAACCTTTTCAAATGAAAAATAAAATGCCTGAGAAGTGCATAACTCTTGGATTCTTTATCCATTTAATTGTTTGACTTATTTCTTTCTTCTGCTGGGGAAAGTCTGAAGTCCACATCTCTGTTTGGAGAGAAGGTTAACTTTCAAGCTGGCTGAAGTCCTGGTTCTTGTGAGCATTTTTTGTCATTTGAAGGTTAAATTCTTCTCAGAGAGCATTGCTGGAGTTACTGTTCTCCCCTCCAGTAACTGTAGGAGCTGCCTGACCTTTATAAGTGCAGGTCAATATTCACACTGTTGGAAGAAGCATTGTGGAGAGCTGTCTTCACAATCCCAAGGAAAAGTGCTTTGCCACAGGCAGCTCATGACCAGCAAAGACAAATTGGTGAACGGTCAGATAAAACTGTTTTAACTGGATTCAAAGGGTCTCTTTTATGCAGATTTAGGTTCTATTCCAAAGTCTACAGACCTGTAGCATTCACTACTCTCTTTCAAATTTCAATGAAATCAATAGGAAAAAAAAAATATTAGGAGAGAACCACTCTAAATGTTTTGACCTCTGGGTCACTCTCTGCAAGACTACTCTCTGTCAAATTTAGACAGACATAACAGGAGGATATATAAAATAATTTTCTATTGATCTTGTCCTCTATCCAACATAAAGAAGGTTTAATATCAAAATCACTTGATGAAAAACATTGCAGTAATATACAATACTTTGAATTCGACACTGCACCTCATATATATTTCTCCTTCCCCAACAGAAACACTGGCAGCTGAAAATATTGATAATAAATACCTTCATCTCTAGTAAGATCCTCAAACAAATAGCAGCTTTTTTGTGAACTAAGAAGGTACCTGTAAAAGCAGAGAAAAATAAAAGCATAGTGCTGGTGTTAAGCAAATATTTCCATTGGCATTTACAAATGCATATATGCAAGTGTGAGAAGGAACCAACCAAAAAAGAATGACCCAAGATGTAGCACATGAGAATGGGTAATTTTTATGAAAAAAATGATGCTATGAACATTTGAGAGCAAAATACATTTCTCAAACACTATTTGTCCCTCTCCTCTAGAGATCAAAGGTTACTAGAAATCCCAAACTTTTGTAGAACCTGTGGCTCCAAAGTAAATGTTTCAGACCATACTTCCTCTATTCTCAATATTACGTAAATTAAAAGTCTGTTTATAATTTAATGGCAGAGAATAAATGACATCTGCAACTTGGCAGAACAATGTAAACAGGGGCTTGTCTGACTCAGACCAAGTTTCTGGCTCTGTTTACAGCAGAAGAAAGGAAAGAGTCAAGCCAGTGGAAATTTTGCAACTTAGCTAGTATAATTAATATAGCATTTAATATATTTTTTTTTAATGTTGTTTATTCAGTCCTGTGGCTCATGACCTGGCTTATGTTTTGAAACATCTGTTACTGCCTGCAACCAAGGCAACCAGCAAATGTTGGAAATTTCATAACACTTTAGGAATGTTAAAGTATTATTTGTGGGAACACCCTACAATTCAAAAGGATTTTAACTAAAAACTGGTTAATTTTAGGTCACAGACAGTAGATATATTCGTGTCCTTTTCTTCAATTATGCGAGACTTTATGTCCACATATAAAAAGATGAAGTACTTTGTCATATACATAATTTTAATATGATTGCGTTTTAAAAAATTCTTAAAAAAAATGCATACATTTCATTTTAAGCTGTGATGCCAAGTAAAGTTTCCTTCCCATAGTGTCATGTGGACTTTCCCTGTCAAAAACTTAATTCAGAAATTTCTGGTTAAAATGAAAATGTTAGCATTCAGAAACATATAATCACATGGAGGCAATCATATGTCAGAGCTTTATTGGAGAGCGCTCAGAATGCAGGGGCAGTAGAAGAAGTAGAAGGCCTAAATCATGTGTTCACCGGACATACAGAGACTCATGCTTTTATGTTCTTACCTTATACATATTAATGATTTGTTTGAATCAACATCTCCCCGAACTACCAATCACAAACATCACACTCATTCCCCCCTCTCCCCTGATGTATTATCCAGGCAAAATCATACTTGATTTGGTTAAGACAATGGCATGAAAGTATTGTCCTGGCTACAGTAAAGCTAACATTCCATTCTCAAGGCCTTGCTGTCCTGCAGGTCCAGGCCTCACCTTTCTAACCACCTCCACCACTTCCCCAGTTACCTGTTTACAATTCTTAAAATTTTAAAAATCATTTTAACCCTATACTATCAAAAAGATTTTGATAATTTAATACTTTTGATAATTTAATTTTTCTTTATTTTTCTGAAGAAATCTTCATTTTGACTTGTTACTAATTTGTATATATCAGCATTTTCATCATTTTGTATGTGATTTGTATTACAGGTTTATTTCCAGTATTTAGTCTTCTTTCATGAAGTAGTTACATGCTGACTAACCATGCATAGTGGCCATAAAATTCTTCACTGTTCAGACCTGTGTCTGTTCACTTTCTTAAGCGAGAATTATGTGCATCATGAGCATTGCAGTTCAGCCTTTTTCTCATATGGATGTACTGGTATAAATGGGAAAAAGAAGGCAAGATTGATAAAACAGTGAGCAAGGTCAAATAATTAAACTCAATGTCACTCAGAAAAAATATATACATATTACTACACAATAGATTTCAATTTTCAGCTACATAGAAAGATTCATTTTTCCAAAACAAATTTCATAGTCATGAAAGTCTACTTCACAATGCAGTTACTGGGGAGGTACTTCAACAAATGGGGATGGATTTCAATAAATATTGAAATTCTTGAAAAAACTTTTGTAAGGAAAATAATCACTTGTTTTTACTGTAGATCAGACCATACCAACCTAATATCAAGTACTCAGAGTGAAGTAGTTTGAAGATATCTACTTACCATTTGCAGCTAGTGAATTCAGAGGTTTTAAATAAAAATACAGAATTATATGGAAGGCAGAATAGCTCTTTGCAAGTAATTTATTACTTAATACTCTTACGTCAATATTTTTGCTGTTTTTTGAAAAATGTTTGCAACACCGGAGACACAAGAGCTGAAATTATTAGCCATTGTAACTGCTACAGAAAAAAAATGGTGATTAAACTATGAAAGAATAAATTATATTTGGTTAACTTATTGAATAAATTATATGTCTGAATTCAAGTACAGGGATCTAAACAGTTTTGTTGCTAATGAGTAATCTGGAAAATGTTATCACTAAAGAGAATAATAGAGATGAACTTTATAACTGCAAATTATACTTTTTTCTGTCTGTATTTTTTGGAGATAACTTTATATAGTTCACTTACTGATGCAAAGCCAGAGAAAATCTTTAGTGCTAGCTACATCACTGAAGCCAGATTATACATGCATATCAGCGATAACATGAATAACCTTAATTTTGTATTTTTCACATTCTAGGTCCTGTTCTATTATGAAATAGAACCATAGAATGGTTTGGGTCAGATGGGATCTTAAAGACCATCCGGGTCCAACCACCACACCACATCCACAGCCACCTTCTACTGGATCAGGTTGCTCAAAGTCCCATTCAACCTGCCCTTGAACACTTCCAGGGATGGCGCATCCTCTGGTTCTCCAGTCAGCCTGCACCAGCGCTTGACCACCTTCACAGCAGAGAATTTCTTCCTGGTATTTAATCTCAGCCTACTATCTTTCAGTTTAAAGTCCATCTCCTTTGTCCTGTTATTACATGCCCTCTTTGTAAGCCCTTCACCTTTCTTGCAGTCTCGCTTCCTGTGCTGAAAGGGCAAAACAAGATCGCCCCATAGCCTTTTCTCCAGGCTGAACAACTCCAGTCCTGTCAGCTTTTCCTCGCAAAATCATCTTACTGCCTCTAAGGATAGGATTCTGCACACAAGACTGGCCAAAGAGGAAGCATAAAATACACTTTGCAAAAGTTTAAAATGTTTTTCTCACTTCTGCTTTATTCCATGTTAGATTTCCTGCAACCACATTCATTCTGTGGGTCTTTCTCTTTACCAACACCTGACTCTGGCCTTTCCCTGTGCATGTAATTATTTTGAGGTTGGAACTTTGAAGAAAAATTTTAAGTGATTTCTCACATTCAGTGAGTTAGTATATACTGAGACCAATAAGCCACATCCTTAGACATGGTCTCAGTCATGACCAAGACCATTCATTCATATATGAAACTGAATGTTTTCCCAAAGGAAGACACCACAAAAGAATAAAAATAAGGAAAATTTTGGACAGTCCATTAAACTCTGTTTATACTACTGTATATGCCATTTCACCTTAGGTTTTTTTGGATCAGAGGTTCACTTTGGAATACAAATGTGGGAACCGAACTGGCTGGGATGGGTAGGCGTTTAGTCTCTGTGGCTTATGCAGGAGACTTCAACCTGAGACCATGGGAGGTGGGATACTGAAAGGATGGAAGTTAGTATGTTAACAGAATCACTCCATTATAGGCCATGTTTCTGGTTATGGCTCTCAGTTGGTTCAGGACCTGTCATATATAAGGTCATGTTCCTGTTCTGTGTTTGGGATTGGACCCCTGCCCTCAGATACCCCTATATATTGTTAAGTTCACCACTCCCCTTGGTCTTTGGATGTTCCACTCAGATCACGCTGTCTGTGTTTGTTATTTTCACTATTAAAGTTCTTTGTTTTTCACGCAACTCCATCATTCCTGCCCCTCTATTTCTGCCACACTCACCTGGCTGGACCGGACTCAGGGTCACAGGGAGCTGGACAGTGACATGCAAATAAGCTTTTTTAATTTTAGCATTTTAAAATAATTTTCCCCACACGCAGAAAAAAATTAGAATCATAAACCTTTTAAAGTCCCAACCAGCTTTATTCTGTACAATCATATGGACTGAACAATTTGGACTATTCTGCTGGATTTTATATTTTAGATAAAAAATTCCAGTTTTTCTAATATTTGGAATAAAAGATGCCTTTGAAAATTGGCATTAACTGCTTCCTTATTTTCAGGGCTTTTTCTACAGCTGTTGTCACTGTTGCTTCTATGCGACAAAGGAAGAAACAATTGCTTTAGTCTCCACATGGCTAAAATTTGTAACTGGTTTACTTTTTTAAGTACTCAGAAAGCATTATTATTTATTCCACAACTTGACTGAAAATGCATCCTAGTTGTTATGGAATGTTAGGAGTGCCACTGGTTTTAGCAACTCAGCACCCAGGAATTACCCAGGAATTGCTTCTGCCCTACTGTTGGAGCCCAGTCCTGGGCACTCGGGGACGTGGAGGTGCCAAACTGTAGGTTTACCTCACACAAAGCTCAGCATGTGTGCCGCGCATGGCCAGCCGCATGAATCACCACAGCCAAGGTGCTGCCTGCAACAGCACTTATATATAGGATTTATATACAACTTAAGTGCAAACATACACAAGTTGCCTTCCTTGCTGCAGAGAGAAATCTGCAGAGAGATGGGCAATCACCATCTCTATGAAGTTCAACCAGGGAAAGAGCTGGATTCTTCACCGGGGGTAAGGGAACCCTGGTTGTGTGTATAGACTGGAGAATGAGAGACTGGAGAGCAGTACTGTGGAAAGGGCCCAGGGTGTCCTGGTCAATGACAAAATGAACATAAGTCAGCAGTGCCCTGGCAGCCAGAAGGGACAACCCTGTCCTGGGGGGCATCAGGCACAGCATCAGCTGGGCAACGAAGGGGATTGTCCTGCTCTGCTCTGCACTGAGGCAACCTCGACTTAAATATTGTATGCAGTTTTGGTCACCACAATATAAAAGAGGCAATAAGCTATATAGAAAGCATCCAAAGGAAGGCAATGAGTTTGATAAAAGATCTGGAGGGGAAGTGTTTCCGTTGCAGGGACAACCCGAGGAACAACACAGGCACGCAGCAGGTCAAGGGAAAGCTTCTCTTCCTCTTTATTATCTGACTCCATTACTTACATAATTTGTACAAAGGTCAAGAGATTGGCTACACAGGTTGCCACCTCTTCGACCTGGATGGTGAACATCACTGTCCATCACATTTCTCCTCCCAGAGAAGAAAAATGTAAAAAAGAGATAAATATTAAAAATATATATTGTTTTCTTGAAGCTGAGTGAGAATCTGCACTGCAAGATTTCAAACACTTGCAAGCAAGAAAACTGAGGGCAACAGGGAAGCCTTATGAGGAATGACTGAGATCACTGGTTTGTTCAGTCTGGAGGAGACTGAGGGGAGACATCATTGCAGTGTGCAACCTCCTTTCAAGGGGAGGAGAAAAGGCAAGTGTTACAATCCACCCCTGGAACAGGGCAACTGAGCTTCTAGTTAAGAGATCCCTTGGGGAGGATTGGAGTGAAACAACACTGAATTCCCACTTGTCTCACAGTCACCCCTGACTGCCAGCACAACTCCTTTGATCTGATACTCATTGCTGTGTTGCAATGCATGATTGATGCTTTCTAAGTTTTATATGTATTTTATTTATTTTGTATTGGTATGTTCTTTCCCAAATCCCTTCACCCATTCCTAAACCCCCATGGTATCTCCCAGAGGGGAGCCCATTGTCAATCACCCTGGTAACTTGAGGGGAAATCATCTCCCATTCGACCAGGTGCTCAGGCACCTGCCCTCTTCAATTGTCCTGCTAAGTGTCCCCCTCTGGAACACCCAACCCCTTCCCATCCATTGGCCCGAATTCTCCTGTTGCCTCAGGCTATGTCCTGGGCTACATAAGGGAGAAGGACAGGCCGAGCCTTGCCTTTTGCACGTGGAGCTGCCCCAATAAACACCTTCCAAACCCACGGCAGAGGTCCGCTCTTCATTCCAAGCCTTATCCACGCTTCCAGCGAGCAGATCTGAGGGACCCACACAAACTGTCTCGGTTGGTCTGGGGTTTAGCACAGCCAGTAAGCTGCTCCCCGGTAAGCTGCTCCCCAAGCTGCTCCTTGGTCCATATTGCTGGACCAAGGGCTGTTCACCCATTGGCTCATCAGCCTTGAAGCTTTCTGGAGAATGAGGCACACAAATCCCATCACACCACCATTTTGGGTCAGATACAGACACTTGACCTGCTGCAGCAGCAGGTGGAGGGGCACTAGGGTACAGATGTTGCAACTTGCAGTTCTGCTCCAGCCACCAGCACTGATCTCCTCACTAGCTTCATTCACACCAGTCCCCCCAATAGCTGGTTTTCAGGATACACAGCATGCCGGTCCCAGTATCTGGCAGCAGAGACTTTGACTCATTCCAGTAGCCAGCATTGAGGCTGTCCATTCTCTCTGGTCACCGTCACCATAGGCCAAAGTTCTTATGCCCTACCTTTGACTGCAGTTGGTGGCACTAAATCCAGTCATGTTAGTTCCCCCAGTAGCTGGCACTCTGGGCATGAAAATTGCAGGACCTAACAAGACCATCTGGAGAGCTATTTTTTGACAATCCCTGTTTGATTTATTTATGATGAATATAATTTAAATAGCTTTCAATACAGAATATTCCCAAATATGGCTTCAGTCTCAACGTTTTCCCAGATCTTAAATACAGACATCTGGTTTATGTTGTTTTCATGCCATTATCCAATACTCTAGCATCTTGTAGAACTAAGGTTGTAAGAGAGAGGTGCTGTGAAATTTCTACAGAGCCAAGACCTGATGTGTAATTCCTTTGTAACTAAGATGTCGATTTTGCTATGATTGCCAGAAGATCCTTCCACATATTGCACTCAGGAATCCTGAATTGGGCTGTGAGGTCTGTCTACAAGAGTCAGGGCATGAAGGCTGCCAAAATTTAAAAGAAGTGCTAAGATTTGGCCACCTCCAAAACTCTACTCCTCCTTGGCTTCTCCCACTCCTTTCTTTGAAGAAGATCATAGCTGAAGTGCTGAGCTGCGATAGGAAAACTACATCTCTTAAAACATTTAAATCTTTCCACCCCCCTAAATGAAAATTGCCAAACAACAGATTGCAAAGGCAGCTTTGACTACTGTGATTACAAGTTTCATACCATTTGTCTGTTAAGTTCAAGATGGAAAGGTAGCCTGAAAGCTGCCAGTATTTTTTGTTTATTTTTTAAGAGTCATCTGTTTTAAGAAAGATTGAGATAAGGTGGAAAGAACGAAAAACAAAAAACGGAAAAAAAAAGTTGTTAGCCAAGAGCAAACAAATTACATATGCATGCTACAGAAATCAGGCACATATCACGAGCCCCTCCTTAAGTAAATTCATTGCTGCCAGACTGATGGAATTTTTAGACTGCAGGGAGTATTGTCAGACTGCTGGTATCTCAGGTCTGGCTATCTCAGCTCTAGACTAGCCATTCAGTTCTGTTTTATGCCTTTTGGTTTATCTTAGCTCTAAACTAAGATAAACTGAAGAGATTGCTCATCTGATGTCCATTTTTGCTGTTTCCTCCTCAGATTTCTCTAATAAAATTTACAACAAAAAATATCAATTAGAGCAACTTTTCTGAATTACATTTTCAGTCCAAAATGTGCTAATGTTACATGTTCTGTTTGAAAATATTTTTAGTTTTGGATTAAGGAAAGCAACAAAGACAATGTGGACTCTGTAGGTGGAAAAGTGGGAACAAGACATACATCTTTGATAATGTGATAAATTACTCAGATGATTAAAGAAAACTTACTTTCAGTCCCACTGCCACTGGTACAATGATCATGGAGGTCTGGAAGTCTGACTTTCTCTCTGGAAGCTTCCCCTTGCAAATGGTCCTTGCAGAATTAGAAACACAAAGTAAATTGAGATAATATTCCTTACATTCTAAGGCTGCCATTTTGACTAGAATATTTATGCCAGATTACTGTTTACATATATTGCTTTTTTAATCCCTGGATTCATGGAAGAAAGAGATACTAGTTACAAACTATTAATTAACGAATCATATTACTTTAGTCAGCCATCTCTAAATTTGAGAACAGAACATTTTCTTTTAAGTTAAAATGGTAAATGCATTTAAATGCATATGAAGTAAGACTAATTTCCTTTTTGTTATTCTGCTTTAATGGCCATAAGTAGACATTATGGCCAGTAAGTAGCTGACATTAGGAGATTTGGTCAAAAATTACGTTAATGAAACCGTCAGATGGATCCCTGCTGAATGACTGACCCAAGTACGAGTTACATAAAAAAGGACAACTTCTAAGAGAGTAAAGAGCTTTACTCTGAATTTGAAACTAGGAGACAGGAACTAAAGTGAACTGATAAAGTGATTATTGACAAACATTACTAAAGAATTTCTGGTTTTCAGTGTATATATCAATCTAGAACAAAAGTTAGTATTAAAATACCTTGATGTTTAGACTATATTACCTTATGTCAGTTTGTCAAAATGAGGGACAATTGCAGCATACTTCCTGAAGACCAAATGAAACCAAAAGAAATTAGTTCAGCTATTTTAATTTATTTATTATAAGAGTCATATATTTGTATTTATATCATAAATAATAACAAAATATTCTAATATAGTAATTGTATTTGAAGTAATATATGTTTAGAATTCTAGAATAGAAATTAATTCAAAATTCTAGAGAACACAGTATATTTTATACACAGTAATTCTTGAGAACTACAAACTGAAATATCTGATTCCTACTGCAGTAATAGGTAAGATGCTTAATGTGTTGATACTTTATGGTTGCAGGATATGTGATTAATTTACTCTGACAACTCCTATACATATTAGATAATTTATTTGACATGAAGCATATATTTTAGGGATATAAAAACTAGCAAAATTAAAATGCTGAGGTACATTTGCATATTTGTACCTCTGTGAAGGCAAATTATGGAAACTTTATTGTCTTTCAAAAATCACAAGTAATAGGATAAGTCATAGTAAAGGTAATTCTAAAAAGTATATTGATAGTCTCCTCATAAGTTCCCATTTTATTTGTCATACAATTACAAGATAATTTTTGACAGATGTTTTTATTATAATAATCTTTCTCCCTGTTTAGGTCAGGAATTTCTCACAGCTCATGCGATTTTTCAGTATGTTTCTTATCAACTTGTGAAATTTTTCTACAATTGCTTCCTTTTGCTAAAGAGTATTTTCAACATTTTCAAGGTATAGTTTATAACAAAAACTACTAATTTTTTAAAACTCCTTAAATTTCTTTGATGCGATTATCTATGTATCACCATTGTTGTCATCACACATTGCCTAGTAATATTTTCATTTCAAGAGGAATTTTATATTTTTCATCTTTAAAGTTCAGAATCCACAGATCTTATAACACTCTCATGCTGATAATGCACTTCAGTAATTGTGTTGTACAGCAAATATTTCTGTGTGCAAGCTTTAAATAGTTATTCAGCTGAATAACACCACAAATCAGAGGCTCTATTTAAAATGCCAGCATGTTCTTTCCATTAATATTACAGGAATGAGATTGGCATTATTACCAATGCATAACAAATGAGACTCAATGAGTAACTGCAAGGCATACTGCCCCCGTGTACAGCTGTGCTATCATAAGTATATAATTTTATTCACTACATCATAAGATATATGTTCTGTAAGAGAAGCGTGCTGGTTTTGGCTGAGATAATCTTTTAAATATGATAAACAGGAGCCAAAGACCACGTTATGTTGGCATATCTCCATTGCATAGTAAAAGCTCTAAACAAAATACACTAAGCTGAACATTGAAGTAATTTTTAAAGGCCTTAGAAACAGTCAGACTGTTTTCTGTCTGTTCTATCCAATATCCACGAGAATGCTCTGTCCTATAAATAAGCTGTTTCTGTTTCACTCACTCCTATACATTGTCTTCTGCCAAGCTTTTTCAATTTAGGATTGTAGTGTCATCAAAACAGCTCATTGTCTTTATTGCCATAGCCATCTCATAGGTGAGAAAAGGTTTATAGTGCTATATTTTGGAGTTTGCTGACCAGTGTTCACAGTTTCAAGACCTTTTCTGCTTCTCATGTTGCTATACCAGCCAAATGGCTGGAAGTACACAAGGAATTGGAAAGGGACACATTGACCCTAACTGAAAAAAGGGATATCTCTGTGTCTAGTACATTATGCTCAGCAATAAAAATTGGACAAAGAGGGAGAAGGTGGGGATGTTTGGAGTTGTGGAGTTTGTCTTCCAGTATCTGCTAATCATAATGAAGCCCTGCTCTCCAGGAAAGGGAAAAAACATCTGTCTGCTAATGGGATGTACTGAATCGATTCTTCTTTTTGCTTTGCCTGCATGTGCAGCTTTTGCTTTTCCTACTAAACTGTCTTTATTTTGACCCATGAGATCTCTCACACTTTTGATTTTCTTTCCCTTGTGGGGAGGACAGAGTGAGCAGCTGTGTGCGACTTAGCTGCCTACCAGAGCTAACCCACAAAAACCATGAAAGAGAAATTTGAATAAAATATCTCACAGCTATTGCATGAGAACACCTAGACAAGCATCAGCTTGTCTCTAGCCAAGAATATTTTGATTTCCTCTGTGTGTGGTCAGGAAAAGCTACACCATCCTGGCTGTCAGTAAACATAAACAAACTTGATGTAAATTGATTTCTAATCTAGTGTCTTCTGAAGAGTTAAAATTACACTCCAAATGACAAAAAAAAAAAAAAAAAAAAAAAAAAAAAAGCTTGTCAGGGGAAATTTGGTTATCAATTCGTTTTTTTACTTTTTGTGAACAGATGACTTCTCAATCAGCTTATGTTTTTCTCTGTTTTTGCTTGTGAAGATACCTAAAGACTACTCTATTTTTAAGTATCAATCCTTCCTAAATGTCAATATATAACCTAGTTCAATATCCAGTGCTCAAGTCCCTCTAGAGTCCCATCAGCTTCTCTTATTTCAGTTTCATCTGCCATTCATTACTGTCATTGTTAGAGCCTCTTTCAAAATCAACTTTTGTCAATCACTCCAAATTTATAGAAACACATGCACAGATGAAAATCTTGTTCTCAATAGGCTGAAATAAATTTTTAATATTCAGAAGAGAAGCAGGCATAGATTGCACCATATTAGCTTATCTTGTAAGGTGGGAAATAAAGGGTATTCATTATTCCACATTCTCTTGGTGAACATCTGAGTTTGCTTTAAGTGACAAAATTTACTTTAGTGCATAGGACCAGCTTACTGTGACAACACGACAAAAGAGGCTGCTGCACTTGGATGAATTTCACCCTTTACCTAGATCATTATTTATTGCATTTCAGTTTCATTTTATTGAGTAAAATAGAACCAAATATGTAATCTTCATGATTTTATGAAATGCATAACTTTCTAGTCTTAAAATGATGATATTCCCTTTTCCTGAATCTTTCTGAACCTTGTTTAGAGGATTAAAAGTCAGTTGAATGAACTTCATAATTACACCAATTTTTTACTGTGCATGTATGCTGATCGGAACCAAAAGGTGACAAAATTGGATACAGTATTTTATAAGAAACCTTAATACAAGTACAGAAGTTCAGTTAAATAGTTACAAAATGAGAGGTACAAAAGACCATTTTGTCAAGCTCTGGATAAGTAGTAAAGTGATGGGAGACACAAACTGAAAAAGGCAGAAAACACCAGAGCTATTGTAGGTCTCAAAAATATATCCCTTGGTTCCCATTATGAAATGCTGCAGAAAGGTCAAGTAGCACAAAAACAGTGTAAGGGCTATAACTGGTAATTAGGAAGAAACCATCAATATTTTTTGCCTGAAAACTTTTCAGAATCAAATTAAACCAAATTAAATCAGTAATGCAAAAAATATATTCTATAAAAAGTCCTAATAATTAATAAATAATGATAGATAAATAAATAATAACCTCCTTATAGTCCCCTATAAAATAAATTATGTTCCTCCTGGAGAAACTGGCAGGTGATGGCTTGAGTTAGTGCACTGTTCACTTCATAAAAAACTGATTGGCGAGGCCTGGAGAGTGTTGGTGAATTGGGTTACATCCAGCAGGCAGCTGGTCACAAGTGCAGCTCACCAGGGCTCAGTACTGGGGCCAGACCTGTTTAATATTCTTATCAATGATCTGGTAATATTTTTATTGATGATCTGGATGAGGGGATTCAGTGTACATACACTCAGCCAGTTCGCAGATGACACCAGGTTGGGTGGGAATGTTGACCTGTTGGAGGGCAAGAAGACTCTGCAGAGGGATCTGGACAGGCTGGATTGATGGGCTGAGGTCAGTGGTGTGGGGTTCAACAAGACCCAGTGCTGGGTCTGTCCTTGGGTCACAACAACCCCAGGCAGCTCCATAGGATGGGGGCAGAGTGGCTGGAAAGACACCCAGTGGAGAAGGACCTGGGGGTGTTGTTTGTCACATGGCTAAACACAAGCCATTGTGTGCCCAGGTGGCCAAGAAGGCCAGTGGCTTCCTGATCTGTATCAGCAATAGTGTGGGCAGCAGGACCAGGGCAGCGACTGTCCCCTCATACTCAGCACTGATGAGGCCACATCTCCAGTCCTGTGTTCAGTTCTGGGCCCCTCAACACAAGAAAGACATTGTGATGCTGGAGCGTGTCCGGAGAAGGACAACAGAGCTGGGGAAGGGTCTGGAGCACAAGTTATGTAAGGAGCAGCTGAGGGAGCTGAGGGTGTTTAGACCAGAGGAAATGAGAGTCAAAGTCCTTATTAGTCTCCACAAGTTCCTGAAAGGTAGTTTTAAGAAGTGGAAGTCAGTCACTTCTCCCATTCTACTGGTGATAGGAAAAGGGAAACAGCTTCAGCTTCTTTCAAGGGATGTGTAGCTTGAATGTTAGGAAAAATGACTTCATTAAAGGCATTATCAAGCATTGGAACAGGCTGACAAGGGAGCAGTGGAATCAGTGTTCCTGGAAATGGTAAAAAATATGTGGATGCGTCATTTAGGAACATAGTTTACTGGTGGACTTGGAATGTTATCTTAAGTGTTGGACTTGATATTAGAGACCTTTCACCCCCTAGCCATTCTGTGATTCTGAGATTCTGCATATGGAATACTATTTTCTTTATCCCTTCCTTTTTAATGTATTATGAAAAGAATTCTTATGGTTCATATCAATAAAGGAATTATATCAACAAAAATATATTATCAAAATAATTTGAAAGTTTTTCAATTATCTTTTTTTGCTTGGTCGGTTGGTTGGCTAATTGTAGACTTTTTCAGTAAGTTTCATCAACAGGATAAGACTAGAAAGATACGTTTTCTGTATCAATCCTAAACAATCAGTTAAAAGGAGTGGTAGCATTTTCATTAAGTACAATAAGTATTAGAATGTCAGTATTTCAGGGAGTCAAATACAATTTTAATCCTTTCCACACAAACTCACCAACATTCTATTAACAATATTTTCTATTGTTTCACATATGAACTTGCTTTTTCATTAGAAACCTCAGTGTGTGATTAGCTGTTAATACCTGAGGAGGCATAATTTTTGACAGTGTTTCAGGAAAAAGAAACTCAAATGTCATTCTCAAAAATTATTTGGGAATATCCTATTGTAGATAAAAACAGACTCTTTATGGAGCCCCTAAGTGATTGTGAGGTGCTTGAACATCTCCAAGATTCTTGGATTACATATTAAAATTATATTTGAAAGACAACTGTACTCCAAGATGTATGTATGATTTCCATAGAAATCCCCAAACAAAGTTACTCTTGCTCAGTACCTGTTGGTAAGTACTGAAGCACTGGCAAATTGCTACATTTGCTCAGGACCAACTTCACAGATCATTTCTATACACCACTGTCTTGAAAGTTACATGTAAGCAGCTGAAATTACTGGCAACATAAAATGGTGAACCACAACTTGCAAAGGCCAGTTGAAGTTGGTTCCTAAACATAAACCCTATATTCCAAACATATGCTCATTTTCTGACTTGATGTCTTCTAACAAGAATTGTTGCACATACAGATAAGCAGTCCAGCAAACAACAAAATCATCCAGAAAACTTTTCTTTGAAACTGTATCACAGATTACATCTTGATGTTATTATGACACTGTGTCTTGCCCAGCATATTCTGATTGCAAACATGGTCTTATTAAGATAAAATTTTCAGGGAAATTATACTTTGTTGAGGGCCACTGAAAACACTTTAGTGTAATGTATCTGTTTCATATATAGAGCATTGAGGTAACATAAATTAAAGTATAAATCTAGTTAACATCAATATCGAGAAGTCACACAGGAATTCTTCCAATATGCTTTTTTGTTACATAGTTTCAATATGATATTATTTGACTGTCTTAAAGATAATGAGAATTTTTTGATTCATGATAGGATTTTATTTATGAATACTTTAAACTCAACTTCAACCATAAAAAATATTTATTTATTATATATTTATTATAATACTTTTGAAGAATAATTTGTTCAATTCATGGTGGACATTTCACTTTGATAACTGTACTGCAACACTTTGAAAAGGAGATATGTATCTGTTTCATGACATATAAGTTGGAATTTCTGCATGTTTCAATTAGGTCAACAAAAAGGACTATGTATTTTATATTGATAAATAATCATGGTTCTAGCAATTAATTAATTTGCAGTTACAAAAAAAATCACAGTATCTTCACAAGCAGCTATATTATAAAACACATCTTGAAATTAATGTTGCTATTTCTGCTGGTGCTTTTTTTCTGATCAATTTTTCTTTTTTTAAAAAAAAGCAGTTGGGTTGCTGAGTTACATAATCTGGCTTTTTATATGCTGTCTGACTGAATTGCATACACACACACACACACATATATATGTATCTGATTAATGTTATATAAAGCTTTTTTTATAGCTGTGGGGATCGCTGTTCATATTCACTTTGGATTTTGTTTTGAATAGCATAAATTTCACTTTTTTACTTTAATTGAAAGACCTACTTTTTTTAGAAAGCAAACATGAAGGCCAAAATGTAGATAAATTAAATATTCATGTGAAAAAGTATCCTCAGTAGGATGTATTTTTAAGCAAGGTCAAAGCCTTTTTATTTTAGCCTAAGCCCTGTAAAAATATTTTTAAAATTTTACCACTTACTATTGACTGGAGCAAGTTTTCATGTCTAAATTCAGTAAGTTACTTCAAGGATTATGCTTTGATGGAGCTCTTACTATACATAAAGTTAGAAACAGTCTTAAATATTTTGTTGAGCTTTTAGAGAGATAGCTGAGATTTCCCAAGCTGAGAAAATGCAATAATAACAGAAACAGAAGCACAGTATATTATAATATGATCCTGTCTTTGCTGCATGTCCTGAGAACAATTCAAGAGCCAGACAAAAGATATTTTTAATAGCATATTTCCAGTTGTCTCAGATTCATCTTCTAGTCTTCTATTTTATTTGTAGCAGTAACGGTTACTAAATAACATCTGCAACAGCTTATTTCTCTACTTTTCTTATAACTGGCTTGGGGGTTTGTTTTTCAAGTTTGGGTTTTTTGTTGTTGTTGCTTTTCTTTTTGGTTGGTTTGTTTGGGGTTTATTTTTATTATTACTAGGTAATTTTATTTTTCTACTAATGTTTTATTCTCCTAAGAAAATTAAGCACATTTTGAATCAGCAAATAATTTCAGGGTGAGCTTGGAACAAAATTAATAGTCTCAATTCTTCAATTTTTTTCATTTAGCAGTCACATTTTAATTTAGACTTCAGTTGGTACACCTTTGTTAATAACTGACATGATTGATACCTCCTATAATGAACACATTTGATCAATAAAAAACAGGAACATCTGCTTACCAATAGAGCATATCTTGGTGGAATATCTATCCACCTCTGACTTCAGTCCTGAACCTAAGGGATATTTCAAAGTTGTGAGCCTAAAAGCTACAATTTGTAGCAGCAATGGCTATGGAAATTATTATCTCAGCAAAAGTAGTGACTTCATTAGATATTAATTTCCTCCTACCTAATTTCTCAGTGTCCCAAATGTGACATTTGTCACATTTGTCTTTCTTTTATTTCATGGATAGTAGCATTATCTCCCCTGTGTTCCCCAAGTAACACACCCTTTTTTTCCCCAGCAGCTTAAATGGTGGTCATAAATGGGTAATACTCAGATCCATTGTTCTATTCTAAATCTGATATTAGCTGGCTCTGTTTCACACCTGAAGAAGGAATTACATATGCCAAAAATAATTTTTAAAATCTACAATCATTATTGAATCTATCTATTAAATATATATATATACATACACAAATCATGCCTTAAGGGCATCCTTTGCATCCCTTCTCATGGCTGGCACCAGTACTACTGCTTGCTCTTAAAAACAGATGTTTCTTGGTAAGTCCTGGATACAAGATAGGCACCTGAATAATTGGACTACCTAAGGATAAAATAACAGCTATTATTATAAATCTGCATTTTGTTGCTCCTTTAGCAACTCAATAAATGGCAGATTTATGCTGAAAAATCATCATATTACCTTATATTTTTAGCAGATGTATGTTTGAAGGATTTGCCACTTAAATGCAAAGGGTTTCTTAAGGAATTCTGAGGAATTTGAAGTAAAGATTGAGCAACCTTTTATTTTTAACAAAAAAAAATATTTCTGCAGAAAAGACTAAGGGATGCCTTACATGATGATGCAAATTATGACTTATTAGAAATAAAAGAGTGTCTGTCAATAACTGAGTTAATGCTCAGCATTAACAGTACTAAAATATTGAAAACAAGATCTTAGTTTTATGTTATTCTTTACAAGATTCTCACCCTAGGACAAAGACATTAGTTGCTGAGATACTTCTGGACAACTCAAAGTCATACCTGCTGTCTGTTAACATTTACTACTATGGAGTCATCTGTTAATTGTCATTTGCAGCTTCAAAATCTTTTCTGATGAAGACAGACTTAAAAAATTTAGTCACGATTTAGTAAAGATGATTTAGTTTAAAATAGCTTGCGTGATAGAGAAAGATTTGTTTTCTTTTCTGTTCTGGGAGCAAGTACTATGTGAATGATATCTGAGGATGACCTTTCAAAACATGCAGCTGTTATCTATCTGAAACATTCATCAAATTAATGTGTTCTCTTTTCCTGTCTGTAAGACACGCATTATCAAGCATTACATCATTGATATGTAATGAAAAAAGAAAACTCTGTCATCGCTGAACATCTGGAACTGCAGTGATGATGCAGTGCAGCTGCTGCCTTTTATGTGAAGTGTGATACACAACTACTCAGAGGCATTTACTTTACTTATGAAATACTGCACCAAGACCCGCATTTCCATTTCATACCATGCACAATGTTCAGAACAACATCAAACACACAAAAAGTCACACATACCATATAACTAAGTTTGGAAAGTATGAAATCTCATCATCCCTTTAGGGATTCCCTGAGAGCAGTTTATCTTAATCCATTATGAATCACTGAGAAATTTGGTCACAGAATCTTGCATATTCAAAACTGAATTCAATACTAATAAATAATTTTCTTTAAATGGATCAAATACATGGGGAATATAATTTATATCATTATTAATAGGTTTTCCTGGTCTTTAGGGCAGTGTTTATTTAATTCTGTCCTTTTCCAATTTTCTTTTCCTGTAGCAGTATAGGTTGTAATCTGAAGTGAAAATTTTTGTCTGTATTTTGTATTGCTTCTTTCTCACACACTGAATTTAAATTAAAATTGAAAATAAAAATCTGTAGACAGAGAGATTGCCTTACAAAAGCTCCCATTTTTACTTAATCTGGTCATCCTGCCAAATGCCAGTTCTGCATAATTTTTATAATGCCTCTGAATATCAGATAAATAATCACATTCTAGTCTCATAGAATATGGCCTTATCTAAATAGTTTTCTCTTTCCTTTTTGAACATATCCTTATCAAGCTTCCAGGGAGCTTATTAAAGCTTACAGTTTCTCCACCATATACTCTTGGCCTTTGCATGATAAATCAATGAAATTCAATAGCACTTCATCAGTTTCATCTGCACAGTTACTGTTCCTGTGAGTTTTGTAAGCATGCTCTGTAAAGCTGTATACTTCCAATGAAATATCAAACATCTCTACAAATCCATTTTTTTTTTTTAAGGAAGATAACAAATACCAGAAAAGGTTTAATTTCCTGAAGCAGAGATTAGTTTAAATTTCTTGATTGATAAGCTGAATTGCTATGGACATTTCCTCATTTACAAAAGCAATGATTGGTCCCTGAAATGAGCTGTTGCCTCTTGTAGACAGAGTGATCCAGTCAGACACAGGGTGCTACGACTGGGCAGAGCAGAACGGCACTAGACCATTCCCCTCCATTATTGCCATCTTTCATGCTTCATATGAATCCTTCCTACATAATTCCAGAAAAAATATAAGAAGACAAGTTATGCCAACTCTCCATACAGTCAACTAAAAAAGCCACCAAATCAAAGGAGAAAATTCAGTGTTATAATAGCATAAACTGCTTCTTGTTCCTATCTTTTGAGGATTATCTCTGGGTTTAGTTGAGTGCTTAATGCTGAGTGAGATGCTGGCCCTGAGGCTTCAGGCATAGTGAGTGGGATTCATACTTCAATGGAGACATTTCCTTAGCTCTTTTTATGACCCAACCCTTTTTCCTGCATCACTGTTTTGTAGTAGGAACATATTGGAGAATTAGAATATAAACCTTTTCCAAATTTTCCAAATTCTGTCAGTATTTTTTTTCAAAAATGCATTCTAAAAAGCGTTTGTTTTAAAAAATTATAAAATGCAGAATTAAATTTTAAGGTACTTAAATTTCATTATTGTCTAGAATTCTATCAGTATTTTCTTAACCAGCTACAAAGTACTAAAAGAGATTATTTGATAGAGTTGCACAAACCAAGCACTTTCCCTTCTATCCTTTCCTTTCAAAGGAAAAAAATTGGTCTGGGAAAACTTTTGCTCTGCACTCATTTATTCTGTATTCATTCACAACAAAAGAATTCTAAGAGGTAAATTTCCTTCCTTATTAGTATTATTGGAAGCAGAATGCCATGATTATTGTTGCATGCTGTCTTGGATTGATAATATGTAGAGATATGTTTTTGTAATAGTTTTAAATTTTATATTTTGAGTATATCCAGTTTAAATTTATAAACCTGTGGGACTCCTTGATTTTAATGAGATTGATGAAGCAATAAAGGCAAATTTCACAAAATATAAGTTTGCTATGGATCATTCTCAAAGATGGTAAACAAGCAGCATTCTTAAATTGAATCTGGACATACCAACAATGGGAATTCCCAGAATTCTTTTTAGCACTTTATTGATATGGGTCATAATAATCTCTCATTATGACAGAATGGCAAGATTTTTATCTCTGGGATGAAAGAATACAATTGCAAGTGTGTGTGTGATAGTTCATGTGAACAGCCAGATCACCAAGCCTTTCATCATCCATGTGATGCACAAGGAAATAACATTTCTGAAAAACCACATTATGTTGTCCATAGATATATACAGTATATTTTTAAATGCCATTACTATGAAATGAAGGAAAATTTGAAACTGAAGCCAAGAACCCAGTTTCATTTTCATTGCATTTCCGTACCTTGGAAGATTATGAGATTGTAGAAGTACAGTGAGTGTAATGGTAAATGCTGCATAAGATCCAGTAGGTTTAGCACTTCCTGCTCATCTTTCAGTGCATTTATGTACCATAATTCTGTGAATATTCAATATCAGGTATTTTTATCAGGTATATCAGGTATTTTCTAAATATAGAAATTTCCAGAATTAAACAGACTTTAAAAAGTTAAGCCAAAGACATTATTTCTCTTTGGCAATGACATTTCCATCTTTATTGAATGGAAACATGTGCTTTTACCGGGGATCCTGGAATTTCAGAAGTTACCAGAATACCAGCTCTATGCTAATCAAAAAGATAAGCACAATATCTCTATTATTAATGTGACAAACAACAAAGAACTCCATGTGCACTAACTCTTGAAGATAGTAAAAATAAAGCTCTTCTGAAAACATCCATGTCTCTGAATCATCCAACTTCCTTTACTACTTTTAGGATTAAGAGTCATACCCATTCTAATATTAGTATTAAATAATTCAGTTGTGATTGTGAAGTATTGTATTGGTGTACGCTTAACAACATTGGCTTTAAACTTATCCTAAATGTTGTCTTCTGCTTTTAATCATCTATCTTTATAAATGTGTGGCAAAGTTTGTAACTAGTATACTTAAGTTTGAAAAAATTAAAAATTTTCAGTGGAAACAAGTCCTAGAAAACTACAAAACAATATCTAAGGGAATTAACTAAATTAAAGGTCTCAATAAGTCCAGTTGGAATTCCCTCCTGCAAAACCTGTCAGTTGTGTGAGAAAGTTGTTGCCAAGAAATCCATCATTATAATGGTAAGATTTTGCGGGTATGAGAACTAAAAGTACTCACACATGATGTTGAGCATGTGCACTTACGTAAAAGATGGATTTCATAATGGCTGGCAACGTTGGTATAAGCTTTGACTGTGCCCTCACTGGCTGGGAAGGCATATGTGGGTTGAAGCCAGCTCAAGCCTGTTGGTGTCTTCACATTCTTTCAATGACCTCAGGGAGAAGAATCCATACCACATCATCATCTACTCAGCTATTGATAGATGTTGAAATTAAGGCCATGGTCCAGTCCCCTTTGTGGGGAAATAAAGTCATTTTTTTGCAACAGCTGTGATCAGACATCCTGCTTTCTTCCCTGAGTTTCACAGGGATGCTTGTCCATCTCCTCTGAGCTTTCCTCCATTAAAGAAGTTTGTTCAGTAAGTGTCATTCTGCCACTAGGGATTTACGAAGTCATAGAGGAGTGGGGCTGTAGTATTTACATGTGCATCTACCAAAAAAATAAATAATTTATCACATTTTTAGGCAAAGTATTGGGAAATGGTGAAGTCATAGCTTTATATAAAGTGCTGCAAATTCACATTTTTCTGTGTCTATGAGGACTAACCAATACAAACTACATAATCATATTAAAATATGCTGAAATTGTTTTAAAACCAATTCAGTTGTGTCCAAAAAAATTATTCATCAAATTTGTAAGGAAATTTAATAAAACCATTTCAAAAATGTACATTGAGAAACACTTATTTTCAACTAAGTGTATTGATGAAGCAGAAAACAGTCAATTCTAGAGGTAATAGAAATAATAACTCTTAAATTCATGAGAAACCATACCTTACATTTGAATTCTGATACATTGCACCCCGTGGTGGAAACTGCACACTGTGGAGGTTTAGGAAGTAAGATTTTTCTTAATGTGTTTAAGGTATGTCTTAGTATGGTTTTCAGGAATCATTAGAAAAGTAGGTCCAGTTCTTCCTGTAATGTGAAAATACACACATATAGAAAATAATTTAAACATATAAAATAATCTTCTTAGTTTATAAGAGCATTCAAAAATACAGTTGTCTTTCTTAAAAATTGTTATGGCAAGAATTATGGATCAAAATGTAATTTTGTTGTGCTATGAAAAGTCTCAGAGCTTTTGAGAAAATATTAAACTTCGCTGATAATTATTAATTTTTCTGGGTCCTTAAGGAATGAAACAGTGATTACTTTCAGTTACATGAAAAGTTTTATTAATATTTTACTTAATTAATGCCTTAATATTGGATGGATTATCTTCCTTAAACTTTGTTGCACTTTAGAACACTAAATCTTCATTCATTCTTTGAAATGACACAAAACCTCTTCAGAACACAATTTGTCTGAAGAGCTATTCATTTTGTTTATCTTTTTCACTTGCCATCCCTGAAAGTGTAGGACAACATGATCTGCTACTCCCTTTTGCCTATTTAAGCTACACCTATCTAATCTTTGAGAAGATGAAAGACTTTTCCCTTTCCTCTGAAAAGAATAAAACTCACTATATTAATTTACAAAAATATTTAGATAAACATTTCCCACAACAATCTGAATTTCACTAGAATAACAAAATGAACATGCACTCTCAAAATTCTTCAACAACAAACTCCTCATTACGCAAAATTCCATAGAAACCATGGTGGAAGTATAAATCCTACACTGCCTAATAAATGCCCTAATGATAGCACAGTTGTTTCTTCAGCTGCAGCCAA
This sequence comes from Trochalopteron elliotii, assembly GCA_024734555.1. NCBI lineage: Eukaryota > Metazoa > Chordata > Aves > Passeriformes > Leiothrichidae > Trochalopteron > Trochalopteron elliotii. The sequence continues at coordinate 3,976,481 of JANPWX010000360.1, forward strand.
CTGGCCAGAAACAGCTGGGATAAAAACCCAGCTGTAAGAGCACATTGTCTATTTAAGGAGGTGCAAAAATTTATTTTATGACAAATTCTTTGTATCAAATAGCTAAGATTCTGTGACTTTGTTTTACACAGAAAAATACTCAGGATTGGAGCAAAAAAACTGGGAAACAAAGTCGAGGAAATGTTTCTGCTTCCTCATAAGACAGCAATGATCAGGCTTGATGATAGTAGTTCTAGATTATTATATACAAGAACTAAAATGTCTTGGTGTAATCCTGAAAATAACAGTGCTTATTTTTGTTTAAAATTGATGAAGTGCACATTCTGAAAGGTTATAATAGAAGCAGAATATAAACTGAAGCGTTTCTAAGTGGATCTAGGAAAGTTCCATTGGATAAAGATAGAGGCTGATTAATGAATAAAAGAGCCACGTGTGGCTTTACAGAAGCAGAAACAAATCAACAACAAAAAGTACAGATGATGATTCTACTGTTCCAAAAATAGCAATGTTTCTCACTGAAATATTGGTTTTAAAGGTCAGCACCAAGAAGAAGAAGTGAAACCTCCAGCAACTGCTCGTGGCAGTTCAACACTGGTAGCTGGACACCTTGTTCCAAGGCACAGAGCTGGCCTGATTTGAAGTTCATACACAGGCAGGAAAGACACAAGCTGTTAACACAAGGGGCTGTATTGTGGATGTATGACAGTATTGAGTGGTTCACTGGATCAGTCACTCCAGTCACTTTTCTTGAAAATCAACCAAGCCCCTGAAAATAAGAGAATGCAACTCCGATGCAGAAAGATAAATTTTTCTGGTTCTATGCAGAAGTACCAAAAAGGTTTTTGGCACAGATTTTTCAAACAGTCTAAAGCCCTTATGCATTAAGTTAGTATTGGTTGAGTAACTCATACTTAATTTTTCAGATGCCTTTCAATTATTATTAGGAACTCTGCAGCATTACCCGACTGGGAATGAAACTCTCCTCACCCAATATTCATTTATAAACTAGAAAACCATCAGCTGAGTGGAGAGATAAGATTCAAATTTCTTCTCACCACCCAAAAGACCAAGAAAAATGTTCTTCACTCCCTAGCTTCAGATACGTTGCTGTAACTGCTGTAAATGAAAATGTGAATTTTGCTGATTATTTTCTTCCTAGTGAAAAATGAAAAAGACTTTTTGCTTCACCTATTAAATTTTTAGGGCAGTTATAGAAGTCTGTAAAGGTATGTCTACTTATTTCTTTCTAAACTACTTGAATGATGTCTAATCACCCTCAGAACAAAAAAAATCCCTTTGTTTCAGTCTTTAACCTAGAAAATGTAACTTAAACAGTGATTTCTTTCTATGATGGTGGCAGAAAGAAGAGAAATAGACTTTGTGCAATAAGCAGTAGCAAATGAACTTATACTTTGTAATTAAAGTTTACCCTTTGTAACTTCGAAGGATAAAAAGGCAAATCATTATGGGACAGTAAAAATATATTCTGAAAATATTAGTCACAAAATGCAGTATAAAAGCATTCATTCAAGGAGATGAGAAAGAAACTGTCATCGTTAAAATGTCACAAATTTTGCAGAGGCCAGTATTTCTTTGTGTTAGAGGCTATGAACATAACGATTATGCAGTTATAGTGCTGGGATAGCTGCATAAAATATTTTTATTTCGCATGACTGTTTTCAGTCTCTCTGTGCTGATTTCAACTTGTCATCCAAAAGAGAAGTCATTCTCAGTCATTTTGAGGGCAACCAAGTGAACCAAAAGGTCAATCTAATTAAAAAAGAAGACAACTTCAGACTACAGGCAAAAGGGTCCAGTAAATGCCAAAGGAGTTTGTATTTGAGAAGTGCTAAGTAAATAGTCCAAACAATGAAAAAATCCACGTTGGTGTCAAAAATATAGAAACAAAAGAAATATAAGTGACCTTTTCCTACATTGTAAGTAAATAGTCTTGTCTACTAGCAGAGAAATATTGTTTATTAAAGATAAGGAATACAGCTTTCAATTAGGACATTTTATTACCATTTTCTCAGAGACTCAGATTATATTCTATTTTAATAAGCACTTGGAAGAACAGGGGAATTAAAATGAAACCTGTTTTGTAGTTGTTTTTCTCCCAAAAGACATACTTAATGAGTTTAATATTGATGTGAGTCATCCATCATTCCAAAAGCATCAAAGAAAAGACACAATTTTAGTGTATAACTGTGACTCAGTTAAACTCACAAAGCAAGAGAATTAAACCGCTGTGGCCTTTGTAACTTCTTTAGTCAAACCAGAATTTACTAATGAAAATCAAACTTGCTCTGCATTGTTTTGAGTCTGGCATGTGGATTGAAAAGAAGTAAGAAGAGAACTTCAGGCTGGGTTTTCCAAAATAGTTCATAAATCACACAGAAATGTGTACCAGAGAAGCAACTCACAAACTCATCAGAAAAATAATCATTAGCTGCTTCCCACTCCAGAGCATCTTTACTCTGCAGCATGACCCCATACTTCAGCCATTTCAGTTGCCAGCACAACATTTGGTTAGGAAACTCTGCTTCCACCTTTCGTTGAAAGATTTTGGTAAAGTATGAGTATACTGGAGTCCAACTTCTGTAATAGAAGCAAGCACATAAAGCACAAACTTTTAATGCAGACAGTGCAATATACTGTGGCTGGAGTGCTTTTCTTCAGTTTTCAGTTGTGTTTTCCCAAAGTCATGGTGCATTGACAAGTTGTACACGGCCTAAGTGGACACTGTGGCTGATTGTGTACTGGACATGTTTTGCAAATTAGCTGTATGTTTCTTAAGATGCAGTAGAAACCATTAGTCACAAGCTTCTACATGTTATTCTGAATAATAATCATATGAAAATACTACTGAGAGATTTTTTTGGCCAATGTCTCAGTGTTTTCAAAACAAATTTTTATTTTAAAAAAACCCTCAGCTTGCACTCATATGCCAGACATGAAAAAAAAAAAGAGGTTTGTTTTGAAGCAATTTCTGAACTCATTTATCTTGGAGCTTAAAAGCAAATCTTCAGCACATTTCTTTTCATGCCAGTAACAAATTTTGTGTCTCTCTGTATATGCAAAAGAAACTATCTATACTGAAAAATTTTAGCAGAAATAGTTTTGGGCACTGCAGTTAAGGCTTCATTAGGGATTTCACTGATAGTATTCACACCTGAATCTGATTTCTTTCCTTTTTTTCCATTTACAACTTAGAAGGAAGCTAACAAAAATAACTGCTATTGAGAAAGTAGATAATGTTTTGAATCCAGGGAAAATAAGGTCTGCTAGACAAAAAAATATACTGTCCTTCCTTTGGTAGTATTTGCAAGAGAGGATTTTGGACCAGTTTTGCATGTCATGGTTTAGCAAACCTTCCTTTTCTAATTTCAGAAGAATGTATTATTGTATTCAGAAGAATATATTGAATTCATTAAAACAACTTTGATAAATTATATCTTTTGTAATATTTGAATATTACATAAATCACAATTCATTCTACAATATATATTAACATAACATGTATTTTATAATGTTTAAAATGTTTGAGGAAAACATAAAGTATAAAGATCGAAGTGCTTTTGGAAAATCAGTAGTCAGCGGATATCAGTAGTCAGTAGATACCATGTGACATCTACTGTTCCCCCCTATAACTTGCAGTACATAAGTACTCAAGGGCAGAGGTTCTTTTCTGTTACATGAAAACATTTCTCCATTCCATTTCTGCATCCGCAGCTGTGTTAGTGTGTGCAGAACTGTTTTTGGAAACCAAGCCTTACACTGCAAGCTGCAGCTAAACAAAGCAGACACTGAAATTTACTTTCAAGAAGATTTGAAATGCTGTACACGTAGATTCTTTTCTGCAGTTGCCAAACCTCTTAGGATAAATCTCATCTCCCAGCAATATAATGAAGAATTCGGAAACTTCAGGTTTCTCATAACAATAGGACTGCTCCTTAATGTTGCTATATTACATCTGCTATGCCTTCTTTCTGCATCAGTGGAGAGACCCTTAAATCTAATCTAAGGAGGTACCCAATCAGTTTGAATTCTGTATTGCATATGTGTATATACTACTGTAGATTTCCAGCACTTCAAAGTATTTGTGCAATCTATTGCTAAAACACTTGGCAAGTTATCAGACAATAAGCTGAATACCAATGATGTTGATCTGATTCTTTCTTACATGCAGAAGGGTTTGATACTTCTCTTCAGAATTTCAGAGTACCAGAAACATACACTAATTGACCTTTACATTCAGTAAGATTTAAAAGAACATTTTATTAATCTTCTGGAATATTAAAGCAAAATGAATAAGTAATGATGAAACCATGCTTATTTGATGAGTTATGTTATTTTACAGTCTGTCGTGGAGGAAATAAATGTATAGGTTTTGTGCAGAAAATGTCACAGGCTGCAATTAAAATCTAATTTTGTATGTCCTTATTTGCTGCAATATAATCTTTAAATTATATGACTGAAAAATCTGAGTTTGATTTTGGTGGAATCCATATAAAAACAGTTCATAATATCCAGAAAACTCTGACAGTGGTAAAGCTCTTGAGGTATAGCGCTATGCAAGAGTGCCATACTGTGTGGAGGTATCCCAGCTATTTCCAAACATAATGCTTCTGGAACTGGAAACCATAGACTTTTGGGATCATATCTCAACTAATTGAATATGTTGAGAAGCGATATTAGCTTCTGGAAGCTATATTAGCTGCTGGAGAAGCACTGCAGTAATATAGGGTGCTGCATCCAAATTCAAAGGAGTACTACTGTATGGGCTTGGTACCGTATTCAGTCACAGATATAGCTCAATAAATGGTTACTGTTTGTCAGCTTCCCTACTCTGCCTGACTTTGCTGATTCCTGAAACACTCTTCCACCAGCTTTCTTATCACAGTTTCTTTTCCAAGAATGTGTGTACATTGGAGACAGACTTCAAAACCTTGTTCACATTGCTGTGGCAAAGGTCACCTCAGGAGCAGGGAGAGAATAAGGAACAACATAGTATTTGACAGAACAGTGAACATTATTTATATAGAAAAGTCCATAGCTGTTTATTTACAGAGCTACAATAAATTATTTGACTGTCTTTATTGCAGACCAATTCAGTAATGATTACTATCATTTGAATATTTCTAAAACAGCATCACAAAATAAAGTGATTATCAATGCATGCTATTTTTTTGCACTTCGGAACAAACACATATTTTTCAATATTTTTCTCATTTCGTACAGGAGAAAAACAAAAGAATGCAGGACATTTTCTGCTGAAAGCATCTCAATAATTTCACGAAAGGTTGCCCCACTTCCACCCCAAGTCACTGTGCCCAAGTTCTACATCTTTTTATGACACCAGCTAGTGCTGAACTCCAGCCATCCTCCTGATGCTCTGTCCCCTGCCCAAAGCTCTTAATTCCCTTGTAGGGATAAGGGATGGACAGAATCTGCCAGCAAGGTGAAGGTAGCTTCTCTTCATCTTGTAACCTCAGAGTAGTTCAGAGAAAATCTACCGCAGAGTGCAGAAGCAAATGTTTGTTTGTATGTGATACAGCTGGCTGACTCCAGTGGAATAAGAACTCAAGCTATGCATAGGAGTCATAGTTCAGGTACCAAACTGAAACATGATGTGACTCAAATATTTACTTGAAAAATAAATGCTCTGGTTTGCAAAAGTTTTATGATGCTTTTCTAAGAAAATGTAGATTTTATATTTTTTTTAAATTCTAGTGACAGTGCTTAATTTCTTTTATAGTAAGAAAGTATATTTTTTTAATGCCCAAACTAAATCTTCTAATCTTCAAATTGAGCTGATTTTGTTTGTCCTCAGTGGATGTAGTGAAAAATCTGCTTTTTTTCTTTTTTTATATGAAAGATCTCACTATTTGGAACGAGTAAATATTGACTTGTGCTTTGTCATATGCTCTACAGTTTCTTAAAGCATTAATTGCAACAGAAGAACAACAGAAAGAGGCAAAATCAGCAGCAGGTAAATAAATCAAACCATACATATTTGAAAATTCATATTAAGTCCTCTGCAGACCTTTTTATTTGGAACTTTTTTATTGGTTTGTTTGGGGTTTTTTTTCCCCCAAACGGAAATTATTTTAGTTCCTTGAATTTTTATTCATCGGTCATGTTCTTCTATTCTCTTATTATCACTGTTAGCGTTTGTAATTATATCATTTAACCCACCCGCCCCAAATAAAATTATATCCTATGCCTTATATATTATTATCCTCTTAATATATCTTCCAATGCATTTTGAGTATTGTGATTGCTTTTTCAACTGTATTGTTTTTCAGTTTGACAATGTTTTTATGATCCCAGATCTCCTGGAATCTTCATCTTTGTTTGTTACCTCTTTTTTCACTTTTACACAGAATCACAGAATCACAGAATGACTTGTGTTGGGAGGGACCTTAAAGACCATCTCATTCCAGCCACAACCACCACAGGCAGGGACACCAGCCAGTAGACCACATTGCTCAGGGCTCCATCCAACCTGGACTTGAACACTTCCAAGGAGAGGCCACCCAAGGTTGGGCAACATGTTCTGGTGTCTCATCACCCTCACAGTAAAGAATTCCTGCCTAATATTTAACCTACATCTTTCTTCTTAAAGTTTGAAATCACTCTCCCTGATCCGATCACTATGTGCCCTTGAAAAAGTTCTCCCTTTTTTTGTAAGCTCCCTTTAGGCACTGGAAGTTCTGTAAGGCCTCCCCAAATCCTTCTTTTTTGAAGGCTGAACAACTCTGACTCTCTCAGCCTGGCTTTGTAGGCCAGATGCTCCAGCCCTCTCATCATGTTCATGGCCCTCATTTTGATCCATTCTAGAAGGTCCACATTTTTCTTGTGAAAGAATTAGTTCAAGTCATAAATATAGTATAAATAAAGTCCAGAAATAATCACTAAAATATTTTTAATAACTCCTAAATATGAAATGACGTGGGAAAGATTAGGCAATACATTCAATTTTTTTTCTTTATCTGACAGGGCAACAGTGTCTCAGAGTAAAGAGAAGTTATAAGTGTCATATATATTTAATGCAGCAAGGCTTTAGAGCTACTTCCTCTTAAAATTCTTGTAAGAGTCACTATGCAAATAGAAGGTAATAAATGAGATTCCCAAAGGCTATATTCACATGCTGAGAAATGTTAAAAACCATAGTTGTTATTTACATTTTTTGTTGTAACACCTAATTTGTGATTACTGCTTGCCTGAAGACTCTAAAAGCATTAGGCTTTTTTACACTGGAACAGTTAATCTGGGAAGTGCATCACATATCATATTGCTAAATTATATAGTATATATAAATACTTCTACACATAGAATAGAATATTTTTAGTTAGAAGGGATCTACAATATACAAAAACAAATATAGTTCAATTACCTTACCAATTCAGGGCTGACAAAAATCAAAGCATATTTTTAAGAGATTGTCAAAATGCCTCTTAAAAACTGACAGGCTTGAGGCCTCAACCACCTCTCCAGGAAGCCTGGTTGACCATGCTCTCAGTAGAGATATTTTTCCTAATGTCATCTAAGCCTTCTCTGAATGAAGCTTTCAACCATTCCCAGGGATTATAGAAATCAGCTTTGCTTGAGTTCTAGGTCTAAGAAATCTCAATTCTACTCCATACCAATTTATTCTATCCTGTTATTATCCAAAAAAATATTTCTTGAAATTTTTTTTTCCTGTTTGGATTTTATTCCCTCTCCAGAGATAGAGCCTGAGGCAAATAACTACAGGTATTAAATGGATGAAGTTCAGGCAAAATAATTTTTATCCACTTGAAAGTTCATAATGAATGTGAAATCTTAAATAAGGAGGATTTGGAAAATATGCTTAAAACATATATAAAATCCTGACTTAGAGGAAAAAAAATCTATTTTTCTCAGAAGAGTTCTCTGAGATGGCAGAAGTAGAATCTGAAGACATTAGTTATTTCTTAATTGTGTCTGCTTTGCAGTACCTTAGAAAAGCTGATGCAGTGGTATAAAAGTAATGACATTTTATATATTATGACAGTGTGAATAACCAGTAGGCCAGTCAGCAAAATATTGTGGAACTAATTTTGCTTTTAGACAATTACATAAGCTACAAAATTGCTTTCTGAAAAGCATAATTCTATCCATGTCTGTTCTCTGCTGTGAAGCAATATTTTCTATACATTGATTCTACATTGCTCACGCCTCATCTGATGAAATGAGACACCATAAGATGCTTGCTGAAGGGCAGAATTGACTGCACATTTTACTTCCACAAAATGTAGTGGCTGCAGATACTTATACAACATTGGTATGAATTTTTATGTGCAGACACTGACTCACAGAAATACATTTTGTATCAGGCCATTTATTAAAACCATCAGTTCTGAAAGAGTTTGTCTCAGGTTATTTTACAGATTTGCATGCCATCACATTATTTTGTGTATGTATAGTCGTCTCTCATAAACCCTTCTGAAATGGTAACAGACCATCTAAACAGCTTAACTTGTCTCAGTTTTGGATAAAAAATGGATTAAAACACTTGGAACAAGGCAATTTTCCTTTAATTTGAAAACAGAGGAACCAAAGCAGATTTCATTGAAAAATGTGAAGGTAACACCTCTTGATCTCTCTGGGCACCATTCCAGTGAAATCATAAAATTAGTTTCTTACTACTTCCAAAAAATTGTGGAAGAAACTGAGGGAATAAGCTTTCCTGACCAAACTCATAGGACTAGTGTGGTCAAATATTACTGTAGATGTGTTAATAAGACTTAGCATTCAGGATATGCAGTAAATCCCCATTCCCTGGAATGAACCAATTAATGAAATGAAACTTTATAACATGGAACTTTATAGTCTATTATATAAACTTTGTAATAGTATGATTTCTTTCAGAATTTATGTGTTTATTAATTGTATGGTCAATTGTATGATCTAAATTGTATGATCTGGGGTGGACTGAGAATATATATTCTCTTGAATTAGTACTAGCTTTAAATCCATAAAATTTAGGGAACTTATGGCATTTTGCCTTCCTGTCTTCATGTAAGACTTTCTGCAATAGAAGTAACAATTGGATACTTGTTTTAATGTGTTGAAACTGTTTTAATAGAGCTTTTGTCTTCTATGGAGAAGAAAGTGAGCCCAGAAACAAATGGTATTTAAGTAAATTTACTTTGGGATTTTTTGTTTTATTGATAAATGCTTTGGTTGTATAGTTCTTGGCATCTTTTTCTGTTATGAATAACCTTACACTCATTTCTATCCTTTTTAATGATACACTCCAGCTTAAAACATAATCAGCATTAAACCAGCTGTGCAACCTTGAAAGAACACCATTTCAGTAATACATTGATAAAAACAGAGCAAGCAAGCTATTAATTTTAATAGAAGCCCTCCCTTCTGGCTATAGCCTGGACACCATTTCAGAGTTGTATCCATTTATCATGAAGTACCATCCCTGGTGCACTCATTATAGGAATAGATTCCATTCACTGTCTGACACTGTGACTAGCTAGATGATTATCCTGGGCCAGTAAGGTCACCTTTGAGGTGAGTGTTCCCTGTTAATACAGTGAAACAACTTGTGGAAACACTCATCAGGAGCAGAAGGAAATGTATGTGGTAAATAATGAAGATGTTTAATAAAATTTCAAAATTTTTTGTCAAGAAGAATCTGCACGGAGACTCTTGGAATTTAATTCCGCAAGAGTCTTAATTGGTCCATCCTGTCTATCAGATCATCAGTTATGAGTTCTGGCCAGAAGCTTTAACTGCTAAAAAAGTCAGAAATTAAAAATGCATGTCTCCCGATCTCCTAAGCTGCCAGGATATAAAAGAGAAGCCTAATTTAAAATACCAGGATTTAGACTTGAATTCTCCTATGACATTTTAAAAATATCTATAAATAAGTGCTGTTATTTAGCAGGCTAAACCTAGTGAAGTTGCATTAACAATAGGCAAAATTTTAAAAAATATATAACATTTTCCTGTTTGTTGGACACAAATACAGACCATTCAGGTGGAAGCTTCACTGATCTCAAGTTCATGTTCCTTACCAGAGTGACTTACCAGATATGTGCATAAAGAACTGATGTTAGAGGCACCCGTACAACCATAATTTCCCTTCCTACCACCTACAATCATTATATTGGTGCTACAAGCAGTATGCACTGTGAATTCTCTGAACTTAGTAACCTGCTAGGCCTGTTATACTTCATCCAAGAATTTATCTAGTCATGATCATGACACTTTACTCTTCATTCTGGTGAGCAGTAAAATTAAAGCAAGCAGTGTTGACAGGTTTACAGAATCTGAACTTGGTTTGCTTTGTATGGTGGAAATGCTGTAATGCTCTTATATAGGGAAAAATGCCTTTAATTCTGGATATTCAGCAGCCATAATAAAACATGCATGTACTCACTCACTATTACTATTATATAAACACTTTATATGATCTATAGGTCAATGCAGTCATAAAGTGCATAAACTTCTATACACCAGTATATGTTCATTTATATAGAATCAATCATATATAAATTATAGCAGATGACAGAAATATTAAAGAATTTAATGTAAAAATATCACAGCTACTCATATCACCTCATATAAACTTTTCTCAGTGAGATGATTTTAAGCAATCTAGGTATTTTAGATACACATTTTTTGTTAATTTTATTGCAAGCTCTCTGGCTAAATCCCATAGCATATTTTGAAGATAACCTTCAAAAAATGCTTCTGTTACAGTGAGAACATAAATGGAGAAAGTAGAAACTTTAAGAGAAGAGATTCTGGGAAGAAATGTCCTGTGCAGGGATCAGGAGTTGAGCCCTTTCATTCAAGTGTCCTTGGGTGTCCTGCACAGGGCCACAAGTTGGAACAGGTGATCCCCTTGTGTCCCTTCCAACTCAGAAGATTCAGGATTCTAAGAAGAGGGAGGGGCATGTTGCTCTCTTTTCAGGAATGGTCAGATCAGAAAGAACTGATTCTGAATAAGAGCCATGAACAGGCTGAGAGCCTGTGGGTAAAAATCAAGGACAGGAGCAACAAGGCATGCCTTGGGTTTGGTGTCAGTCACAGCCTGCCTGATCAGGGGCAGAGTGTTGACAAGACCTCCTCTTTCAACTACAGCAATCATGGTGCTCACAGGCTTTTGTCCTAGTGGGGGATTGCAACCACCTGGATAGCTGCTGGAAAAGCAATAGAGCAGACTGTAGGTAATCCAGGAGACTCCTGGAGTACATCTGAACTCCTGGTTCAGGTATTGGAGAAACTATCCCAGAGAAGAAGAGTTGCTGGTCGTTGTGCTTATCAGTGTGAATTAGCTCATTACAGCCTTGGCTGTATTAACCACTCATGGTTGAGTCTGTGATCTGGAAGAACCTTGGCTGGACAAGGAACAAAGTCAGGACCCTGAAATTTGGAAGATCAAATCCTAGCTGTTGAAGGAGATGGTGGATGAGATCTCCTGTGAAACTGTTCTTATAGACAGAGATGCTGACCAGAGTTGGCAACTCTTTAAGGCCACTTTTCTTAGAGTAAGAGCTCTCCATCCTGATGGGTAGGAAATCAAGCAGTGCAGGCTGGAAACCAGCATGCCTAAGAAAGGATCTGCTCCTCAAACTGAACAGTAAGAAAGAAATACTGTCAAAGGAAGAAGGGACAGGTGACCTGAAGAAAATAGAGGAATGTAGTCCGGATGTGTAATGATGGGATAAGGAAAGACAAGGCACAGATGAAATGGATCTTGGCAAAGGACGTGAAGAATAATAAGGAGGGATTCTATAAGTATATAGGTCAGAAAAAAAAGGTCAGGAATAAGAAAGGTCATTGATAGATGAGAAGGTAGCAACAGACATGGGGAAGGCTGAGGTACTTAATTAGTTATTTGCCTCAGACTTTGTGCTTCCATGCAGCTTGGTCTCATCTGTTAGCAGACTTCTGTAAAAAGAAAAGTGAAATTTCAGGCTACTACACAGCAATTATTAAAAAGAAGCAACAACCCATTAAGTGTCGATTTGGTTCCTGTGTCTACTACTAAAGTAACCAAAATGTTAAAAGGGCCTCCAGGAAGAGTCATTATTACATCTCCCCGTCTGTTTCCTGTGAGCTTTCTCATGTAAATCCACTGGCAATTGCCCCACTCTGAACTGGTTCCTTCAGTGAGGGTATCCTGGCATTATTCCTGGAAAAAGAAAACAGTGCAAGTCTCAAAGGGGTTGGTCCCTGGACAGGTCATCCCTTAGTGGCTCAAATTGTTTAACAGCTTGGACTTCATATTTTTCAGGTGGACTCTGAAATTCTAGTTCATTAAATGCTTGCATACTGCTGTTGTTATTTCCCCTACCTTTTCAGGGTATCCCTGGCTAAGGAGAGAGTGAGAATACTTGTAGAAATTCGACCTGTGCTGTGGGGGGTAAATGCTTATATCTCTGAGGGCATCTATTAAGTATTGTTCTCTCTTCCAGATAACCGCCAATTAAGCCTTGTCATGTTTCCGGCTAGGAATAATAAAAGATATATCTTTAACATCTATGGTTGCTGCTATCTGAGTTTGAGTTACCAGTTCCAGAAAATTTAGCACAGCAGTGGTTAAAGGTGCAGCATTATCATTCAATTGCCTGCAATAAACTGGCCAGATAAGAGAATTAGAAAGGGAATGTGAAACCACACCGACAATGTCCAAGTACACGGGTGCTTGTATTGTGGCTGTTAGGTTTGTGATGTTGGGTGCTGCAGCTCTCAGTGGAGCCAAATCATCTGTAACTTCAGAAAATCCATTTTCTGCTGCAGCAAAAATTCAGCACTGTGATACACCAGCAATTCTTTATTTAGAGACGGTAAGTGCTGCTCAGAGTGAGTGCACTGCAGTCTCCGGATTTCTTTTAGGGTTAAGATTGGCAGACATCTGCTTCTCACCCTGGAGCCATAGATTAACCTTATCAGTTTGGCAGATAACACTTGCTCTACTTACTCCAGTGATTTTAACTCTTTGCCATCTGGGTAGTACACCCAGCTTCTCAGCATGCCACTGCATTAAAACTGACTGGATATCAGTCTCAACCGATTTATGGTCAAACTTGGTAACTGCATATTGGAACTGTTTTAATAGCAGTTTCCTGACCTAGACAATCATCTGTGGTTTTAGTTTTAATTAAAGGGTCATAATGTTACTTTGTCATTATCAGATGTCAGTGCAAACTTCCTCATCATTTACAGATGTTAATGCAAATGCTACATTTTGCTCTTTATCAGAACAACAGATCTGTTCACCTTCTCCAAAATCCTCCACTGGACACAAAAATCTAAGTTACAAGACTGTGTTTCTGAAAATGTTACAGAAGTCTTCCATATCCTGCAGTTCTTCCTGTAAGATTCTTTCTCTCATGCACATCCCAAAGCTCTGCATGGAGCAGTCCAAGGCAATCACACTGCCTGCAGCCTCTTCTCCTTTTCCTCATTTAAATAGTACAATTCTTTCACCAAATCTTGTGAAGTTAGTATTATTTTATCTTCAGATTTCTGAGTAACTAATCTCTCCTTTTGTGCTGCTTTAAGGGCAGCAACCAATACGCAGCCTCTTTCAGATCACAAACTAGTTGCATATTCTATGCTTATCTCAAAATTTCCACTGTGTTGGCTTCCGTCTTATGTCACTTTCTTTTTGTGTGATTGACAGTGTTTTGAGACAGGAAACTGTATTCTTAAAGTCCTTACAACACTAGAGTAGGTTGCCCAAAGTTGTGGGTGGACCGTGTTTGGAAGTGTTGAAGTAGGGTTGGGATGGAGCCCTGAGGAATGTGGTCCACTGAGTGGTGTCCCTGCCCCTCACAGGCGGGGTTAGAAGTAGATTAACTTAAGGTGCCTCCCAACCTAAGTCATCCTATGATTAAATTAGATAGGAATAAAAAAAAATATTTTGTCATGTTTGTTAAAATCTATTCACGAGCACCCATTTCTAATGGAAGAGCAAGGAGAACCTTTACTGGTTTTACAATTTTTTTGTAATTTTAGACATATGTTGCAATTCTATTTATGTACAGACTAACTAAAAAAGATTTGTTCCTCCTGCAAAGGTAACTGAGAAGAAAATTCTGACCCTTGTAACTCTCCTGTAAATTCCTGCATTCCTGCATAAGCAACACCTTTTCACCTCAAAATTCTTGGGTACCTTGAATTCCAGCTGTATGTGTAGCCAGAGGAGTTAGAAAAGAACCACCATACTCTGATAAAAGCTGACAGGGACCTATAAAGTAAGTGGTTTTGAATACATTAAAGATTTTGATGCTGTAACTGTTCTCTGAATCAAATCATGTGCAAAATACAACTGTGAATACTTTTTTATAAAACCCACAAACATTAAATAGATACTTTCCCCATGCATTTGGTACAACTCCCTTTTCCTGCCTATTTCCCCACTTCATAAAGAACATTGCTCTCCCCAAGGCTGTGTAATTGACCTTATAGATGGCTTAAATTCAATTCTGATCCTTAAAGCATTTTGGAATAGCTCATTTTCAAATCACAGGATGCAGTGTTGGTCTCATCTAGTCTGACATAGAAATGCAGGGATTTCTTATGACTAGTTTTGATGTGATCTTTTTATGAGCTGTAATGAAATGGCTGCTAAGATAAACAATGTTGTCAGGATGAAAACTGTAAGCAACTAGAGCAGCTGTCTTCCTAGACAAACACCAGTGCATATTTCCTGATGATCTCTACCTTATAATGTTCCTATTAGCAGAGCAGATTGATACATTACAAGAAAAGTGACAACAGAACACATAAAATTCATTGTTCTTGCATATTTTTGAAGTGATGATCTCTACGGCACATCTTTAATTTTCTGAGATATCTCAATCCAATGAATTTTAGAGATTGACTGATATCTTTCCTTTTCGCACTTGTAGTTAGAGTTGGAGTACATATGGATCTCACCCTTCACGTTTTTGTGCTAGACATGTCCCCAAAATATTTTATATAAAAAGAGTTACATCAATTTTAACAGATTCAAGGTTTTTTTTTTCCTCTACCTCTGAGTGAGACAAGTAGGTTTTATCCCATTTTATAAAAATAGCTAATAGGATGTTGCTAGGGAGAATAAAAAGAACTGCTGAGAAAGGAAACGAACCCAAAAATCCTCAGCTGTTTTTCAGTACATGCTACTTGCCATCATCCCAACCAATACCCACTGACTGATTGGTGTTACTAGAGCTTTATGTTGTGTGCTGTGGGTCAGCCTCTGGACTGCACTGAAGTGCTGTAATTCCAGAGATTTCTCTTAAGTTCCAACAGTTAACTCAAGATTGACCCTTATTACCACTAAAAAGTACATCCTTTTTAAATGCTGGAGGCACTTTGCTGTATGCTTGACTTATGCCCAAATTTTGCTGATGGCTACAACTGCAATACTTCCCTGTCATTTCTCATTGCCAGCAAAGTAATAGGCTGTATCAACTTAGTAACACTTTAACCATGCATATTAGCATTTTTGCATTTATTAAATAAGTTCTAAAATTTAAGAAACCACAACCATAAATTTAGAGGTGACTAAAATTTACAGGTTACTGGGGGAATTTTAAGCCTAATGAAAACATATATTTCAAAGTTGTTCTCACTCTTGCATATTTTTTTTCTCCTTCTTTTATTTTAGGAGAGAGAATAGAAAGTAGAGAAGTCATTCTAGCGAAAAATGCTGTTCCCCATGTAGGGCACCTCCTCTCACAGCCAAGTTCACCACACTTTCTGCGCTTTTAATAAATATCATTACTTACTTATTTCTGTCCAGTCATTATGTCTTTTCTGTAAACTGTATTTAAGTTCCTGAAAAAAATTTATTTTTCAGCTTCCCATAAAATGGATTGTGCATGTAAATGCCTGAACAGTAGCGCTTGCAGAAATATGACAGCCTCATGTCAAAGTATAGTGATGTCATACATCTACATTATATAACATAGCCTAAATTCAAATTTTGTTTGGCTTTTTCTTAGGTACACTTAATTATTGCATAATTTTTCTCACCCATGGAAGTGCTTGCTTTGGGTTTGTGTCTTGAAAATAAATTAAAACTAAATAAAGTGGAAAACTGCAGGGCACTATTGAAAATGAATGTTTCAAAAATGGGAAATGTTGATTAAAGACAAAATAGTTGGCAAATTAATTGTCTAGGAGCTGTGTAATCATTTCTAAACTTCATCCGTTTAAAGAAAAAAAGTTTCTAAACGTACTTTTAATTGATTTTACTTACAAAATTTTAATGAATACAGGCAATAAAGAAGAAAGGGATTTTAACATTTCCAGCAGACCTTTCACACTTACCAAATTCAACTAGGGAAAACATTGCATTTCTAATCGTTTTTGCTCTTTCAAAATTAGAAGACAATCAAATTCTCTTACTAAAAATGTGACAAATGATTTAAAAGACACAAGTGATAGTTAAGGAATATGTAATAACTTTGGTTTCAATATTGAAAATGCTGAGAAAAAAAATACTATTTTTCAATACTATTGAAAAGTATTTCAGTGCTACCATCATAAAAGCAAAATCACTGAACTAAAAGACTGTGTGGACAAGAATATTGTAAGAATTTCTGGGAAAAATACTTAACTTCATAGATAGAGATTTAGAGGGAATTTTTTTTCTTTTTTAGAGAAAGTAAGACTTCTTATTTCAAAGAAGGAAACCACTTAAAATATATTTTCATAAATTGCATGCTTGTTTGATAAGAAATTGTTAATTCACTATCCACTAAAAGCCTTAACTGTTTCTTAGTAAATTTAATTCTTAGTGAGAATTGTATTTACTTGATCTATATGGATTCCATCCTTTCATGGGAAGCAGATTAAGTATTTCAACACACTGGTTTGTCCTACACAGCATTGAAAAATGCAAAATATTTTTGAAAGACAGTCCTAAACTTTGAATTGTACCTTTTCTGTCCAATTTGGATTAAACTTTTACCTTTTACCTTCCTGAGGCAGCTCAAAACTTTTGAAAGACCTCCAATCTTCCTAAACAGAAATGATTTTATATAGTTTTAAGGCAACAGCTCAGTAAAACTTTGCAACTATTAACTTATTGTCTGGCTATAAATAAAAAGCTCTAGCATGAGCTACTCCTTAATTGCTATCAAGGTTTCTTTTTCTAGCCATATCCTTTTGTCAAATATTATATCCTTTGGTGTTGGTATCTTTCAGGAATAATGTCTCCAGTTTGGTCAATGAGTTACTTTGTCCAAACTACTTTGTATCAATTAATGAATAAATAAACTCTGCAATACATCCCCTTTCTCATATCATGCTGAGACCAGAATAAATCATTGCTATGTTTAGTACCAGAGCTAGATTCTAATTTAATCTGTGGTATTTGTGATTTCTTTTTCTTCATATACAATTGCAGTTGTCAGTATTATTTATCAGGAATTGCTCAGTAAAACAGACTAATCTTTACTATCCAAGAAAATCTCTAGTCTAAAAATGACATAGCTCACAATAGTTTCACAGCTATTGAATGCCAAGACTAGTGAACAAAAGAGAATGAAAATGCTGATAAAACTTCACTACAGGTAGAAATCCCTTAGCATTCATAGCATACATGTCTGAGAAATTCTCTTGAATGAATCATTGTCATGCATCCATTGGAATATTTTAGGTAGTCAACAGTATAGACAATGCCACTGTGCAAATCTACAAGAAGTAACATTATATAAGTTACTACAAAAATAATTGCTGACAATTAATCTGAGTATATTAGTATTTTAGCTACTTAATTATCCATATGTCTAACCAACAAGCAAAAATAAGTCATTTGCTTTTGATCATGTGTGACATGATCTGACAGGCAACAAGTATTTGCTACCCAAAGTGATAAATCTATGCCTGTATTAAGGTTCAGTGGCTGAATTTCCCTTCCTTATTAAAAACAAACATTCCATCAGTCAAATCAATTGAAGAATCACATAAACATTTTACATTGTTCTTCCATCAAGCATATGACAGAAATATTTGACTAGCTGAAAGAGACACACATTATTGCAAAGATTCTCGCTGAAACTTCAGCCATACTGATATCGGTGAGAGTTCTGCCACTGATCACAGCGTGGTTAATATTTCACCATAGCCCAGGATGACAGGCTGCAGAAAAATGCAAACTAGAATAGCAAAAGCATAATACCAAACTTTGTAAAAGATGCATCACCTTTAACTACCTGTGATGCACTAAATGTGATACTATAATGATAGCACTTTGCTGTGCTCTTTGTCATTGTAACTATGGCAAGACAAGGAAAGGGCTAACCAGTGCATGTGTCATCAGACAGAAGGGAGCCAGTATAATTTTTTTTAATTGCAAAGTGAAATAGATAATACTTTACTTTTAAATTAAGACTTTACATATTAAAAAGGTGGCACGTTATTTTCAGGATGATTTGCGTACATATTAATTATTTTGTTTATGCAAATGTAATTGCCAAACTCAAATTCACTCCTAATGGACCATGCATAATGTCAGGATCTCTGCTGTCCACTCAAATGCCATAGAATACATCTGACTTTATAATGAGCCAAACAGTTGTCTCTTCTTAATCTCAAGATAGCCTTCTGCTAGATATCTGTTTCCAAATTTTACAACACTATAGTGGAGATTATGTGCTTTCATGGCTAAAATCCAGTTGAAGATATACTTGCTCTGAATTCTTTCACATTTTGTTAAAATTATTGGCAAGCAGTTGCCTTCATATCCATTGCAGTGAAAACGTTTGACCTTACAGAGTCCAAATGGCTTATTGCCTAGTTTTGATCTACTTTGTACACTAATGGGGAAGAGATCAAAACCAGATGACAGACATCAAGGCAAACGGCCAGTGGCAGAATGGTAGGCCTGTAGGCAGAAAACTAAAATAAACCTGCCAAGTATTATTTATCTCAAGCAATAACTACCTCAAGCTGACCGCTTTTATGATTAACTTCCAAATGGTTACTGAGAACCACCAACAAAATTTATTTTGAAATTTGACAGCTTGAATCTTTATTCCTCTTCTAAAATGGATTATCTTGCATTGATTTTAGACAACATTGCAGAAGAACCACATTTGGTAGAAGTAAATAAAGGAAAACTGATCTTGAGAAAATACAAATATGGCTGTATAAAGAATATGGTAATAAAAATAAGTAAATTTCCTATCTTTTTCTTTGGTCAAGGACATTGTTAGGCAATTTCAGTTTCATGGAACTTTAATCATGTACATTGATAGTGTGTCTGCTGGATTATCCTCTCTAATATAACCTTAAGCAAAAGGATTTAAATACAGATATGGCAAAAGGAAAAGTATTAAAACTTAATAAGAAAACTTCTTTTTCTTAATAAAAATAAATCAAATTAGACTATGCTTCTGCTATAGTTTTATCACGTCTACCAGCAAGCAACTTTTATCCTCAGAATCACAAATAATAGGAGGGTTATACAAAATTAATAGCTTGGTAAACAAATATCATTGTCATAATTAAGCCACAATTTTGTGGCTTTACATTACATTTTTAATTTAAGTATGGTAGCTTGTATTTCTTAGCTGTTCAATACCCCTAAACATGTTCACACTTACATGCTGAAGACTAGAACACCACTGACTATAAGAGAAACATCAACAAATTATTGCCTCAACTTTGTTCTTTTGTTAAAAGAAACAAGGGGGAAATCACAGCATATAAAACGCAACCACAGTAGCTTGACTGGGGCATCCAACACCAAAACACCCAAATACTTAGGTGAAATTAAATTAAATTTCCTAACTAGTTTTCAAACTTTTTGCTCATAATCAAGTATACAAATCTACAATCATATATTAACCAAGTACAATGCCAAATTACAACTGCAAATTACCACAGAAAAATGTCTACCTGGGAGTGCCATAATCCTTGGGTTGTTTAGGGACCCTGTCACAGGGATCCTTGGCAGTCCAGCTGTATAATTTACTGGCTGAGACAAAATCTAATTATCCGCAAACATTAACATCTAATATCAACACTTGGTGACCTGTAGATTCTGTAAAAGCAGCTTGCAGAGTTGGAATGGTGTGGAAACAGTAATCTTTACAGTGTGTATGACCAATCCTATACAGAAACATCACCAAAGCTGCTGTTATTCCACACTATTAATATTTATTAATTATTTGTAACAGTCATACAATCACAAAGTTATTAGAAAGGCCACCCACTTCTCTGGGCAACCTGTCCTGGTATCTCCTCAGTGTCACAGTAAAGTGTAGGAGAAGGGAATACAGGTGACCTTGTCCCTGATAAGTAACAGCTATATTCAATAAGGATGAGTGAGATAGGAGGGGGTGAGCTGGTAAGGGCAGGATTATCATGGAGGAGGAACCTTGAGGAGCATGAAGGACAAAATCATGAAGCAGGATGCTGGGGAGAAAGAATCACTGTTGCAAGGTCCTTTCCCTCATGACAAATTAATTAAAAATACAATTTGTTAAATTTAGGGGTTTTTAACTAGATCAGATGAATACTGGGTTTTCTATCAAAATGATATTGTTTTCCTTCTCAAACGAAAGAACATTTGTGGGTGGAAAAAGATATAATTTTATTTAAACAAAATAAAGCATTCTGTTTTTGTAAACTTTTTTTAAATTAACATAAATTTATATGAGAAAAAAATTGCATACAAATGAATTCCAAAAAAACCCCTATAAAACATTTTGATCTCATAAATTATATAAAAACTTATATAAAATGTATTGACATTTAGAAATTTTTAGGACCAGGATTTTCTAGTAATAGTAATTTCTTCAGCATAACTTCTCATAGGTAATTGTTTAACTTGATCACTTGTATTTTGCTAGGGGTTGTAAATCTTAGGGTACTCTGAAGCAACTATGGTAATCTGAAAAAAATGAAGCAAGAAAAGCAGCCTTTTTCAACTACCAAAAAAACTAATTTTATACATATATAACATTACTGATGCAAGTTATTTCCATGATATATCAATATATAAAAATAAATTGAGGTTCTCATGTAACACACTATCATGTGCAGTTATGAATTCTAACTTTTGTAACTATTTTGTAATTCCAGAATGCATTCTGCTGACTGATTTGGTTGGCTGATTATTGTTTTCCCCAATGATTTAAAAAATCTGTTTATGAAATAAAAAATCTAGTCCATTGTTCTTATCTGGGGGAAAAAACCCAAACAAAACAAATCAGATTTGAAGTAGGATATTTTTCCTGAGAGTAATAATAGCTTATTCAGAATCCTAAATTTCTCCTATGGAGTCCAATTGAAGAGAAGCTGTATAACAAATGAAAAGTTTACTCTCCTTCCTTAAAGCAGAATGAGACCTTGGGAGTTACTCCTAGAAAAAGGACGTTACAGGCTGCTGTGTGAGGAATAAGGAATTGCACTGCAATCTCTTTTGTCGTGTCTCAGTACCATACATAAATAAAGCATGTATGTGTTTACCTGAGTTCATGGCATGTCAAAGGAGATGATTGTGCCTCTCCTGCATTGGTGAGGCTGCATCTGGAGCACTAGTCCTATTTCCACTGGATGGAGTAAAGGAGGAGAGAAACAAGGGAAATCTTGGAGATGATAAGTGCTGCTGCTGAAAAAGGCTGTCTCAGAAAAAGATCCTGTTCCACTCTTAGCAACCAGTCTGTCCTTCCAGAATTCTACCACAAAGTCTACTTTTCACCATTTCTAGTAATTCAATGGTCTCTGAGACTTTTTTCCCCTCTATATCTTTATCCCTCCTTGCTAAGTTCCTGTGATATTCCATTGGAAATTTAAAAAGCAATTAAAATTTAATCTCTTTTTCTCATCTGCTATATATGCTAGTCCTTTGCAACCTACACAAAAAACAGAGTGCAAAAGACCAAGCTGAATCTTTTAAGCGAAGGAATTTAGTATTGAGTAACAGTCATCTTGTGACCCAAGCTGAATGACCTCATTGAAAAAGTTAGATATCTGAATATTACACATACAAGATGTAGCCTGTATTGTTTGGCACCTTGTACTTCAGGGCTGCTGCCCAAGACAGTATTAGACACATCCTTGTCATCTTTAACCCAATACAGTCACTTTATAATATTGCTATACCTAATTAAATGAAAAAGTATTTTCAAGAATATGTTTTGCCCTTTTCTTTTTTTGATTGGGTCATAGATCCAAAACAGATCTCAGAGCAGATGGCAATCTGCGAGATTGGAAGAATATATCAAACCTTGAAAATTGAAGGCTACTCTGTGGGATTTTTTTGTAAAAACAGGTAAAACAGAGAATGCCTCCCAGTTATGTCTGTTGTGGAGGTGTGTTTTTAGGTTTTACACTGGTTTATGTAACAGATCAGTTTTATGTACTCCATTTTGTTCTCTGCACCCCATCTTGTTCTTTGTACCCCATTTTGTTCTCCCAGCCTTTCCCTAGTTACAAGCCCCTGATTGGTCCCCTTCCCCAGTGACAGCTAGCTGTCCATCCCAAGCTGTCCATCCCAAGTTGTGTAACCCCCTGGTCCTGTCCCCCTGAATCTGGAAGGTTCTGGGAGAGGCGTCGAGTGATTGGACGGGATCCAGGCCTCCCCCTCCCACATCCCTTTGATTGGTTTATGCATATTTTCATTATGTTGTCAGCCACTTCCCTGTTGTTTCCCATTGGTTCCCTGTTGTACCCTCCCCTGAGACCCACCTCCCTTTTTAAGAGCTTGCACTGAAGGCTCAGGTGTCTTTCTCTGGAGGTGCCAGGTGACGTTAGGCATCTGCTCAATAAGCCCTGGTTGTGTTCACCCCGAAGAGAGTCCCTCCTTTTCTCCTCGCCGTAGTCACACGTGCTCAAACAGTCAAGAACCCCGGGCTTGCAGCGCTGTCGGAGCTAGCCGAGAGAGGTCACCGCCGCAGTCTGTCATGTAAAGAATGATCCAGTAAAGACTGAGAGAGCTCCTGAGTGTATTCACCCCTTAACATAAAGAACTGACAATGATTAGAGAATCTCAGTCTATACCTTATCCCTTTATTTCTGACAGTGAGAGGTTTTGCCATTTAATAGTATCCATCTCCTTTCTGTTGCTGAAGGAGCCTTATGAATGCCAAGATTATGCTAGTATAGCCACAAGCTTGAAGAACTCTTTTTTTAGAGTTGGGAAATAGATACTCTGTTGTTTCTACAAATTTTGTATTATTTAAAAATAAAAGCTGTTCTAAGGATGAGAAACCAGCAGCATTAATAATTCCTATCTGTAGTCATGTATTTACATTTTTTTGTATTGTACTGATGATTGTAATAGAAGTTCAGTATACTGAATCATCTTCATGACCTTAAATAATTTTTGTATTCATGGTTTCTATTTTGTTCTATCAATTTTTCTAAATTCCTTCATGTGTTATGCAACCTATTTTCTTGGAGACTTTTCTAGGGCTTTTAACTTCAAAATATTAAATTATTCACTCTCATAGCTCATCTTTTGAATATATTTTACTGTTGCATCAATACTCCTATTTCTGAATTTAATTCCTGCAGTTAGAGGAGTAAGTGCAAGTACCTAAAACAACAGGAAATACTTACTTAAGTGAAAGAAATTACTGTCATTAAGAGCTACTGAGCTAAACAGAGTATTAAAATATATAATGTTTTATATATATGCAAGTACATTAAAAAAGTCTTTGAAAGTCTACAGTATATACTTCATGTAATAACTTATAGGCATCTTCTTCCTCTTATACTTGTTCTAGTTTGTATTTTCCTTTGTATTTCTTTTTTATTGTTACGAAGAAAATTTCTATTCCAAACTTGTGAACATACTTCAGAGTTCTAGGCTTTCCATTTTTGTGGAGATGTTCAAGTGGTATCTGCCTTGGTTTCCAGATAAAATCTTGAGTAGGTAAGAAAATATTCTAAAATATATATTCTTGTAAATATGACCCATCCAGCAATCAGAATACAGTGTGAAGAGAGACTGACATGAGAATACGACTGCGCGAAAGATGTGGTACATACTTATATTTTCATTTGGCAACTACTTTAAGAGGGCTTTGGAAAACACTAGGCATGATATTAAATCATACTATGTGGACCCTTTCTTTACATCAGCACATTGCAAGAAAGATGATTTCTGCTGATCACCCCAGTAAATATTTGTGCTATTTATAAGGGTTGCAAGGAAAATTGGATTTTGCTGCAGTATATCACCCCTGGAATCTTAAATAAAGGTGATGATAACTAAACCTTTCCTGAAGCTCCTACATCCTAGAATTCCATGCTAACAACTTACTTTCTCTCCTTTGTTAAACATCTGTGACTTACTTCTTTATTATTAACTACATCTTATTCTGTTATTGGGGTTCAGTAGTTATACAGCACAGGAACACTCTATTTAAGACAAAAACCTACTGTTGAATTCAATGTCACAGCAGAGTTTTACAGCAGTGAAGAATTGCCTTGATAAATAGCCCTGACATTAACGTTTTCATGGCTTTACCTTCAATGTCATCGCATCACAGTGCAGAGTGCTAAAGTGAGACCACTGCTACCTTCCAACAACATATTAAGTTGAAGCTCACTCTATCTCTAGATCCCATAGGCACAATAAATGGAGAAAATAACACATTTACAAACTGATAAAATCCAGCAAAGCTAATAAAATCAGACACTTTATAGCTTGGCTAATAGTGTCCTTTGAAGGGCATCAAATACCACATCAAGTACTACTCTGAGGGAAATCAATTTAGGTACAGCAATACTGCCTCTGAACTATGCATTTAAATACACAGGAGATACTAAAGCTAATCAGCTCAAAATGATAGAAATTTTACAATTAATGCTTTGTTTTTGTTAATGTGGTTTTATGCTGGTTTGATAGGAGCAGTGATCATATCAAATTGTTCCAATTTCAATAAGAAAGTTCTACCAAAATTTTAGAAATATTTCAGCTATTACATTCTCTTTCCTCATGTTGTGTGTGTCTATTGGAAAGACATCATCCTGTCTCACCTTAGCAAAACGGACTTTTTTTTGTTATTGCCAGACAAGTGTGACAGCAACTACATTATTTCTTTGTTCTGCCTCAAAAAAATAGTGCAAATCCTTTTTATTTTTTGACAACACATTCTACGCAGGTAATAACAATACATGGATTGCATTTGTTCTCATGTTGCAGTTTAAATTAATGCTTCAGTTTTCTTTTTTCTTTTACTCTCACAGCTGGATTTCACCGTGTTGATCTTAAGTACCAAGCATCAAATCTAGTCTGTGTTGGGGTTTATCTACCCTTGATCTCTGACCACCTACCTCATTTTAACAGTCTAATCTGCCTGTTCAAAACCAAACTGGTGAAGCACTATAGAAATGTGGTGCAGAATGCCTTGAAAGACAAAAACAGCCATTTGTGCTCTGATTCTATTAGACCTGACAAACTAATCAAGGTTAAGGCTGGATAGTAATAATGGAGGAAATTTCCAAGGATGAGCTAGACTAAGGAAGGTAATACTCATCCATTTTTGTCATTATCTCAAAGATTATGAAGTGAATGTTAATACACTTTAGATCAGAGACTGTATTTTTATTATTATTTTTTTGAGTCACATAGGGGTAAAAATTGAGACATGAAGACATGTTTGCTTCCATTGCTAAAAGATACCAAGTTATATAAAATACTTAAAACAGATAATATGTGTTCTTGATCCAAGAACTTGCAATGGAAAAGCACAGCAATATTTCTGTAGAGCACAGTAAATAATTTTTAAAAGGAAACCCACAAAATGGTTTTGTGAGCAATGTAGCTGAAAATCATAAAGTGTGGGTGGCAACTTACATGGAGAGCAATTGTCTTTTCTAGTATCCTGGGCTCATATGTCTGTCACCATATCCAAGCAGCTGTCTGCAATTGCAGTTCAATCTCATTTAATGAGAAATTGTGGTCACCATTATGAACTCATGAAAAATTGCTAAAAATTTCCATCACATACACAATAAAAATACATTATAATAAGATTGAACAAATAACTTCCTAGTTTTTTTTGTTAGGCTGCATATAAGTAATCAGGTATTAACATTTTCAGGTAAAGTATACTCCTAACTCCCAATTACCTGCAATGCAATTGCCATTTGGTCTTATTCAGCATTTGCATTCCATCTTCAAAATAGCTGCGTATATCAGATATGTGAAATAAGCTTTTTTTTTTAATTTAATACCGTTAAGAAATCTAACACACACTCACATATATAAATACATATATGTATTTATATCATATCCTATCATATCATGTCCATGTCATAGAAACAAAGATCTTTGAAGAACATGGAACAATACGCTATGCATGGTAGAACGTTATTCATGGGTTTTCTTGCAGTGTCAAGGAAGTATTAGGTATTGAATAGAAGGGACCAAATTACAGTATCAGCATTAATTGATAGGTTCACTAAATAATATGTAATATAAAAAATTACTAGTAAGAGACCTGTGAATCAAAACAGCCCTGGTACAATATTTTGTATTTTTTTTTAATATTACAAAAAAAGGGAAAGGAAAAATATGACAAACTGTTTCTTCATTGTGAGGTCTTTTCAAGTTTTTTTCACCTTTTGAACTTGTATGAATTCTTACTATATATCAGGCATTGGCACATCTGCCATAAATAAATAGTTGGATTTGTCACATGAATTAAATGATCCTGGCATGTTTTTATGAGATCACAGCATGTCTTATTTTACCACAACAATTGCTGCATGCTCTATGGTTGTGTACTTTCTAGGCCAATGTATTTCTTATAGAGCTGATCAAAGACTGACTGACATGCCTTGGAAGACAAGAATAAGCATGTCAGGAAGTGTTATTATCCTAGCTAAGCATATGTCTGTTACAACCTCAGTCATCCCAATTAAATGTTCATGTATGCTGTATTAATGTCTGAAACTGATACAAGGTAATCAGTCATTCATATGTATCAGTCATTCACATGAATCGGTCATTCATACGTAATCATTTTCACAGTGGTTTGTAGATCCTCTAATTAAGGACAGAAAACATGGTTTGTGCAAAATAGAAGCGAAGAATTTCTATTCTGTACTAAGGAAACTGACTGTTTAAAAACCTTGTGATTTTGACTCCAAGTGATGGCTATGTTATCTCATGTACAATGGAGAGACAGGACAGTTAGATCAAATCTCAATTCTCCAAGAAGGGAAAACTCTTGAAATTTAACATGTTAGCATCACCTTCCTTTCCTCAGCCTGTGAAATGATGATAGCCATGGATTCTCAGTTTCTTCTGTTGTTGTTTGTAAACCGTTACAGGATAACCTCATATTTAGGCAAAGTAACAAACTATATGAACATACATTACCTTCCTGTGTTCTTTCTGAAACAGCCGTGGCTGCCTTTTCTTCCACTCCTTTACTTAACCTCCCCTTTGCTCTGTGTTCATCAGCTACCTTCCTGACATGAACTAAATCATGCAGATCTCTTTTTTTGATATGTATTAGATAGATAGACAAATAAAAAATACTTTATATCTGCCTAAATATCCATAGACACGATCAATAATGAAGTTTAAATTATAGCTATCTTAATAACTGCCTCTAAACTGTGTTTAAATATTCTTTCACCACCAAAAAAAAAAGAATGAAGGTATTAATAATAATAAAAAAAAAATTACTGAAGTTCTCATGCCATCAGAACTCCTACAATATGACAACTAATTAAATACTAAATATCTAGGACACTTCAGATACACACATCAGTGTTTCTTACAGTTCAGATGAAATAATTCCATTTTCCATTAATCCTTGTTTTTTCATAGTCCCTTTTGAACAGTATGTTCAATATTTTACTTCCTAGAATGTTTTATGTACTGTGTGGGGACAACCAACGCAAGATAAACATAAACTTCTAAAACAAAACTTAATCTTCCAGAAAAGTGAAGAGAGATTAATTTCCTGGAACTTCTGTAAATTCTACTTTTCTGTGGAGTTCTTTCTTTTTCAGGTTGTGTGCTTGCTAAATGTACTCCAACAACAACTAGGACTGTACCTTTTGCACAGCATTTCTGAGATGTTACAAAGGTTACCTTTGGCTCCTGCTACAGCTATTTAACAAGGGAATGTGTCTTAGTGAGTCCCAAATTTTTTCAAGCATGCTAATATTATAACTGCAGTGTCACTTCTAATTTATCTGGTTGTTTCTTTGGATTTTTTTCTAAAAAATCAATAATAGTTAAGGGTTTAATAGCGTGCTTATTCTGGTCCATGCTCAGTATGTTTTAGTGCCAATGTAAGGTTACTATTTGGTAGCTGGTTTTAGTTTGACCTATCTGTGTCTGTTCTCATCCAACTTGTGTTTCAACACACCTTGGTTGATCACCTGTTTTCATTGTTTTTTGTGCCAAATTGACAATGAACTTAGGCCTGCTCACCTATTCCTAGTGAGATGCAATCCCTTCTTCTGCTCCAGTCTCCAGTCTAAGCATTTCCATAGACTTTCTCTTTTTCTAGGCAGCAGAAGGTAATATCTCATGAGGAACTTGTGTGTCAGTAGATACTGATTTACTGAGCAGGATCAGAAAGCTTCATTTGTACTTAATTATGATTTCTTAGGAATTTAAATTCAACTTGCATATTAACATCAGAATATTTAGATGTCAAATATGGGGACATCAAGGAGTGATTAGTTACCTTTATCCCCCGTCCTGAATGCAGGAATGTGAGTTATCACACTGACACACTACATAGCAGGGTGTTATGAGGATAGGCTTCCCTCTCTCTGCTTGTGCTGTCATCAGTGTTTCACTTGCTTCTATTTCATCCCATTAGTTATGGTGAAACATTGACAGAGAAATGGTCTCTTTTCTATGTTCCCATTGTTATCACTGTTTCAGCACTTGATGTTATCAATACTATTTCTGTGTTTCTGTGAGTAGGCAGGGGAAGTTCTAATATTCAGATTAAGATTTCAGTCATGTCTTTTACTTCTTGCTCAACAGGATGCAGTAAAAATTTGAAAAAAATGTTTATTGTCTGTGGCATCATTTTAAATTTTTTTTAGCCTACAAAATTCTTACCTGAATATCCTCCTGAAATATGAACTTCAAGAAATCATTAAAAAGGGGTTTTTCTTTGCAATATTTTTTGTTTTGATTGTGACTCCTCGTGTCCATTAAATCCCATGCTGTTGATAATTGTGCATTTTTACATTCCTGGCTTATATTATGCCGTGAAGAATTTTTTACTGAGCATTGAAATGTCAAAAAATTGAACGAAAGAATTGTCTTTTAGTGCATTCATGACACAGTTCTATCTTTTAGTATGAAAAGTATCTTTCTTTTATTTAGATAAACTAGGTTGTTGTCCTGTCACTGAAATCTGGTTTGTAAATCAACCCTCAAGAGCTATAAATACCTATATACCTATAACATCACTTAGTATGTCTCTTTTACTTGAGATTAACTCCAGAATCTGATTGTTTTCTTGTGTCAAGCTGTCTTTGTTCAGGCTTTGTCAGAATGAGCGGATCTTTACATTAAAAATACGTTTGTGTTACAACTCTTTTTGAGATATTTTGAGTGAAATTCATGCTGTGTGGTAGAAAACTGAATATAATTTAAGGGCATGGCCTTTCATGTCATTATTATAGTATGTCAGGCTACCAACTCCTGGAGAAACTGTTTTCTCATAGTGTGAGTGGGTGTACACTTAGCAGGCAAAATACTGTCTGGATGGCAAGGCCCAGAGAGTGTTGGTGGATGGAGTTACATTCATCCAGCAGGCAGCTGGTCACAAGTGCAGCTCACCAGGGCTCAGTATTGGGGCCAGACCTGTTTAATATTCTTATCAATGATCTGGTAATATTTTTATTGATGATCTGGATGAGGGGATTCAGTGTGCATGCACTCAGCCAGTTCACAGATGACACCAGGTTGGGTGGGAATGTTGATCTGTTGGAGGGCAAGAAGGCTCTGCAGAGGGATCTGGACAGGCTGGATTGATGGGCTGAGGTCAGTGGTGTGGGGTTCAACAAGACCCAGTGCTGGGTCTGTCCTTGGGTCACAACAACCCCAGGCAGCTCCATAGGATGGGGGCAGAGTGGCTGGAAAGACACCCAGTAGAGAAGGACCTGGGAGTGCTGGTCAACAGCAGCTGGACAAGAGCTAGGAGTTTGCCCAGGTGGCCAAGAAGGCCAATGGCATCCTGGCCTGTATCAACAATAGTGTGGCCAGCAGGACCAAGGCAGGGTTTGTCCCTCTGTACTCAGCACTGGTGAGGCCACACCTGCAATCCTGTGTTCAGTTTTGGGCCCCTCGGTACAAGAAACACCTTGAAATGCTGGAGCATGTCCAGAGAAGGTCAACAGAGCTGGGGAAGGGTCTGGAGAACAAGTTATATAAAGAGCAGCTGAGGGAGTTGGGGTTGTTTAGCCTGGAGGAAAAGGAGGCTCAGAGGAGACTTTATGGCTCTTTTACAATTGCCTGAAAAGTTGTTGTAGCCAGGTGAGGCCGCTTCTCCCATGTAACAAGGCATAGGACAAAAGGAAGCACCCTCAAGTTGTACTAGGGCAGTGTAGATTGAATCTTAGGAATCTTCTTCACTGAGAAGATTTTCAAGTGCTGGAACAGACTTCCCAGAAAGGTGGTGAAGTCACAATCCCTGGAGGCATTTAAAAGATATGCGGATGTGGCACTTAGGGACATGGTTTAATGGGGTTTGGTAGTGTTAGGTTTATGGTTGGACTTGGTGACCTTTAAGCTCTTTTCCAACCTAAATAATTGTGTGCTTCTGTTTCCTTCTTTTATTTTCAGCTCAGATATTATGAACATCTAACATATCATCACAAAGAATAGATACAAATATAAATAAATAACACATAAAATACATTAAAAATATATACAGTATGATAACATTAAATCCATTTGTTAATCCATTTATTAACACCGCACACAATGATTTATTCTGGTGTTCATTTCATATCAGTTGAACAAGTCTTCAACTTTTGCTATTTTATCCCCTAAAATAAATTAAGCCACCCAGACTGGTGACTTAATCCAGGCTGGATGTTGGACCACCAGCAGCTCTCTCTCCCTCTCCGAGAAAAAATAAAAGTGCAAGGCTCATCCATTGAGCTAAAGATGGGGAGATCATTCTGCAGTTACACTCACAAGAAAAATGGACTTGATTTACAGAATGTTAATTTTATTTATTAATAACTAACAATACAGTAGCATGGTTAGAAACAAGAAAAAACTAAAGACACCTTCTTCCTACTACCTACTTCTTCCCAAGCTTAACTTCACTCCCTCATTCCCACCTTCAGTGGTGCAGGCAGATGAAGAATAGTGGTTGCAGTTAGTTCATAACACCACATCTCTGCTGCTTCTTCCTCTTCATGCCTTTTCCGTGCTCCAGCATGGGGCCCTCTCCAGCAGGATACAGTCCTTTATGATCTACAACAGCCTGTCCTTCCCATGAGCTGCACTACTCCAAGAGTGGCTCCATCATGGGTTCTTTTCAAGGGACAGTCTTTTAGGAACATACTTCTCCAAAGTGGGTTCCCCATGGACCCTAATTCCATTAAAAAAAAGGTGATTTTGTGTAGGTTTCTCTCCACGGTCTGTAATTTCTTCCAGGACCCCCATGCAGAGTGATATGGGGATACTCACCATGGTATGAAGCTTCTTTCAGACCATATCCATGTGCTGCAGCATGGGTTCCTCCCCAGGCTGCAGTGTAGGTATCTCCTCTGACACAGTTCTCCAGGGGCTGCAGGCAGACAACCTGCCCACAATCACCTCCACAGCCTACATAGGAATCTCTGCTCCAGTGCTTGAAGCATATTCTTCTTGTCCTGCCTCCCTGACCTTGGCATCCATGGGGTTGTTTTATTTTTTTCTCATTTGTTTCTTTTTCAGATGTTCTTGCTTAGGCAAATGCCAAACAAGAGAATTTTTAAATCGTAGAACAAATTCAGGACATGTAAAACTAGCAAAATTCAAAGAATGCTAGAGATCTGTCCTGATGCTAATTGTGTTAGGGAGGAGCTGCATTTCTCCTGCTTCCCCTTACGTGTCTGAACAATGTGTTTTTTACCCTTTCTCAGACGTGTTTTCACAGAGGTACCACTAACTTTATTGATAGGCTTAGGTTTAGCAGGTGGTGGATACAATTTGGAGGCTGGTGGAATTCACTTTGTCCAAGACAGGCTGTCTTCTCACAGAGGTCACTCCTGCAGCCCTCCTCACTATCAAAATCTTACAGCATAACCCCAACATAACCAATTTCCAAAAAGGTAAAGAAATTGAGGAACTTCTTCAATCAAGAAGAAAACATTCCTGAAGTTCACTTTCACTTTAATTAACTAGTCAACAAAATACTAATCTCTCCTTCGGTCTGAGATTTCAATTTCTGAGAAGACAAATCAGGCTCTGGAAGGATCACATAATGCAATGTAATATTTCAGTGAATAGGGTGAAGAAAAAATGGAAATCAAGGCTGTTTTCCTCTACTTAGACAGTTATTCCGAGTATGGTACTGCTTTATCTGGCAGTGACCTTTGATATACTAGAAAACCAAAGTGTTGGAAGGGATTGAATTCTTCTCCTGCAGTTAATTTATAATTTTTACCAGCACTGTCTTTGAGAACAACTCTCTGTATGTTTTTCTTGGTTTTTACACTGTGATCATGAACATTTCCCTTGAGATAAGTGCTTTACTCTGCTTGCACTCTTTTAAATTGCTTAGATTTCTATTAGCTTCTCTACCATCATGCTTGCAATTTATAACTCACAGATCTGACTTATTTTTGTTCCTATTTCCTTCTTAGCTCTTAATGTGAAAAGATCTTGATGTACATGTAAATGACATTTAAGTCCATATCAAAACCTGTATGATAACAATCAAATTAATCTTTTACAAAAACTGGTCTCTATCACAGAGATGTGAGTTCCCTATATACTCTTCTAGTTTACCCATAAATATTTCTTGCTAGTATTTCTCTACCTCTCTTTCTTTCTTCACCCTTCTACACCAAATTTGGACCAGATCAACTAATAGTTCTTAAAAATACCTAGTTATTGCTGGATAGTTTCCAGTCATCTAACCTCTGGCAGCTGCTCAAAAGGTTATGGGATTATATTTCTACAAATGTTTTGATGTTACCAGTGGGAATCTAAAGAGCTCTGTTTTTCAAATATTGCCCATATCTGTTCCAGCTTTCCTCTGAAAAATGACAGTGAGATACCACTTGCAATTCTCTCTGCTGGATGTAATCTGCATTATAACTAATGCATCTTTATTAGAGTGACAACTCTCATCAGATATTTTGTGTGCTAGAATTTAGCTCCAAGGGAAGCAGTGATGAGGCTTGGAGCATGTCCCAAAACTGTGAGGAACACATATATTTTACTACTCGTTCAGCTGGCAACAGCCTATGTGAAGTCATTTATGCATTCACTTTAAGTTATAACACTAAGCTAAATGAAACAGTGCCTAGTTAAGTTCTTAATAAATTTATTTTAAAATTATTTTGGGCTCTCATGGATTGCTACCTTGTTCACAAAATTAGTTTAATCTCTTTGCCAAATGTTTCATATTCTCTAAGATCAATAATGGAAATATATTTTACAACAAGGACTTGGGACCCTGTCTTCAAAGACCCTTGGATGCTCATGCAGTTCCAGTACTACAAAGTACCCTTGGCTTTTGAGTTAAAGCTTTTGAGTTAAGTGAGGCATGAGTGGTTATTGGCCTTGATTTTTTTCCCCCTGGACCCCAAAAAAAAAAAATCCAGAAACAGCTGTGTAAAAAGTGATGTAATCCTGGTGTCAGCCATCTTGTACATTAATAGAATGGAGATAGTTTGGACAAACCTACATTCCCACTGATTCCTTACATTTGGCCATTTAAGTTTTTTTGGTGAATAGGATGGAAAATGAACTTGAGCTTTCGATTACTGGAAGGCAGACATTCTTACCCAACAGGAAATAAAATGTTAATTCATTTCTTTAAATTCCAGACTGTATTTACTGACCATATGTAAAACAAAATAAATCGTGTGTAATTTTCATTTTATGTGAATGAAAAAATATATCAAGCATAGCTGCTGGTTTGTCCTTTGATATTATGTGAAGTTCAGCAGCACGACATGTTCTTGCAAAAAGTAAAAAAAGAAGCATTAAAGACGAGGTGCCCTGAGGTTGACTTGCATCCTGAATGTCCATACTGCTAAACAGTGGGATAAAGTTTATGTTCCATCAAAGTGTGAATGTGCTCTTTGGAAGTGTTTTTTCTTCATGCCTGAACAACTGGCAATAAAGAGGAGACACAGCATGTGAAGCAGATCCCATCCAGATGCACCCTGATGTCCTTTCTCTGCACTGGGTTAGATAAAGGACTGATGGTTACAGTGATTATCAACTTCAGTTTTGCATTCAGTGAAAATGGAAGATTAAATCTCCCCTCTCTTATTATAAAGACTTTCTCCTCTTTTTTTCTTTTTTTTCTTTTTTAAATAAGAAGAACCTAATAGGCAGACACTAGAGGCAGAACTTCAGTGTCAAGCAACACCACAAAACATGACATAAACCACAAAGTGACTGAGCATGAACTTTGCTTAGTGAAAATTCACAGATGATTTGAATACTGGATGATAGCTGCCATGCCTAGCATGACAGTTTTAACACTATTAGGTTATGATTTCAATGCTTAAATTATAAGTTCTAATATATGACAGTGGTACACTAAAGACTTAATTGCTTGGATCAATATGTGTTTCCAGCAATTTCAAAAGGAGCAGATTTTCATTAGTCAGAACAACTAAAATTAGTTGAATCCCATCCCACTACTTCACAATAGGCCTGTGGTCATGAGCCCTTGCTGGTTGCAGTTAGTCAGAGAAGATACCTATCCAAATAGCTTACCTTGATCATAGATGTTCAATACAAATATCTAAACTTTTTTTCTGGGTTTTTTTTGGGTGGGCTTTTTGCTTGTTTTTGTTTGGTTTTTGTTTGTTTGTTTGTTTAAGGCTTTTTTCTGTAGTTTGTAATGAAAAATATTAGAAATTTCTTTTTCATGAGTTGCAACAATTCTTTTGTATAGCCCTTAGATTAGCAGAATGTTAGTATTAGGAAAAAGTAGAAAACACACTCATAAATTTACTATTAATTTCATTCTCAATTCCTATTTTTTGTTTGAGATATATTTAAAAGTTATATTCTTGTTCAAGGAGCAAATTATTGTAAGTAACATAAGTGTCATTTTATTCTCCTTATAACAAAGTTCCCCTTCACAAATTCTACTAAAGATATTTGACAGAATATATATTCTGGTTCAGTAACCTTGATTTTCTGTTGGTCTGGTCCTCGTCAATTTGGAAGAGAGTGTCAGCCCAGGGGCATAATATAAAATAGATTTCATATGGTTTGCATTTCTTTTCAGTTTTTACTATTTTACTGCAAATGTAATATTTTCCTAAGAAAAAGGAAAAGAAGATTTTGTTCTATTCATTCTTTGCAGCCCTACCTTTCTTGGGACTTATTTGAAATAGTGGCATTTAAAATCAAATACAAAGCTGTTCTAATTTCCTAAAGCAAAATCTTTTAAATTTTGGCAGACACATTTTAAAAAGCCCCTTGGGAACTGAGAGTTAAAAAAAAAAAAACTACCCTCAACATCTTTTTTCCCTGTCTAAAGCAGTATGATCTGTAACTTCTGCATATGTTAAAACTTGTGGAATAATATCTGGATTTTCAAAGCAATCACTTACACAATGATAAAAGTGTATTTTCCCATTAGAACAACATTTGCAATATCCTTCTGAAAACAGGCCTCAGAATAAGGAAAATATAACTTTCTTTTGGAAGTTTCATTTTCACTGATAAAACACTGAAAATTCAGATATGTGTTGCAGAAAGGGAAGAGAAAAAATAAAGTAGTAATCATAAAGTAAAAGTAAAGAACAGCTTCAATTCATAACAGAACTGAATTATGTATTCTAAGTAGTGTATTAGAAGCTAATTACACCGTGGGTAAATGGTGTATAAAAATTCTATAAAAATTTCTACCAAAATTCTATATTGCACACCTAATTTAAGAGTCTTACAGTCCCTCTGTTTCCTATCTGCTTCCCTTATCCCTCCCAAAGTAATTGACTATCTTGTCAGCTGTGTTGATACTGGTGTGTGAGATGACATGTTACAAATTAGATTAGTGAAATCATCTAGATGAACGAAAGAGTAAAACAAAGGAATTCTATACAAAAATTTAAATCTTTTTTCGTAAAGCAACTTTCACTTTCAATAATCACTTTGCCTTGCTCTTCCTTAGAGTGCCCCCAGCTAATATAATTTCTACTGCTATCAAGGTACCTGAAGGCTAGCATATTTATTTAAATTGTGAAACTATAGAAAGGACTATTTTAAAGAATATATATGGTAAATGTCAGGCTAGTTTTTCAGGTCACAGATTTCTGACTGCTGTACTATGCAGCAAGAGAGTATCAAAGTTGTTTACTGTGATCTTTGATTTCTAATAGAAATCAAAGTGTCCTAAGTTCAATGTTGCTCCAAAATGGACAGAGAATTATGCAGAACAATAGGCATAAAAATACTTGGTGTCCTTAACTGCTACTAGGCTACTGCAAAAGGAAATTTATATATCTTACTGATTGCTGTAAAGAGAGAGAATATCTGTGCTACTTAATGTCTTATATCCTTTTCACCTTGAACTGCATTTCATGTATAGTTAAAAGGTTAAAAGAATAGTTTTACATCTATTAAAGTATTTCTTCAAGTATTTTATTGTACTAATGTGACTGTTCACTCAACTCCTCCTAACCCAGCTCATGCAAAGGCCTGATGGATGCTGGAAACTGCACCTCTAGGTCAAATCAAGAGCACCAGGCAGGTAGGAAAGGTGGCCAGGAAGATCTGAAGGTTCATTATGCATCCATGATCACTTGAAAATTGATGTCTCCTGGAGCCATTATCTTTTTTTCCTTCCCATTTCCTCATAATTCACTAAGGTATGGAAACAGTCTAGATCAATCCTTCAAACTGCAGGGTGTAAAACTGGTTTACCCAAAACACTTTTAAAGTGGATTTAATAGCACCTGGATCACTGAATCTTTCCTGCTTCCAAAGGAGATAGATACAGAGGGCACCCACAATGAGATGGAGGAAGAAGAGGGAACACCCTCAAGATCACCTAACCAAAAAATCTCTCCTTTTGTTCACAGGTGCAGGATTAAGTTACAGATTAAAAATTATGAAATCTTATGACTTAAATGGATAATAAGTGAATTAAAGTGATGGGCTGGTCTGAGCACAAAGGGGATTGTGCCCTTTTTTGTCAAGTTTGTTTATGATGCTTCTTAATGAGCTCATTAATTAAGGTTTAAATCACAGTGTACATTGTCCTGTAAATTTGAGAGATCCAAACCCACTAAAATATTTAAGTCTTTTTTTTTTGTTTATTATGTTGAATGTGGAAACTTTCCATTCTGTAAGCCCATATAGGCCAAAGGTATCTTCTCTGCGTAAAAAAATGTGGTGGGCCCTAAAGCAGTTTCATGTTAAAGATGTTAAAAAAATATTTTTCCCCTATTTATAATGAACTATTAAGATGATTCCCTACAAATGCCATGTTTTCTCTGGTGCTTTCACAGCTTCATTTTAATGTAAACATATAAATCTGGTCAAGTTGTTCCACAGTATTGTAACTTTCTGTCTCCAAAGCAGTTTAGAGCGATCACAGTGACAAACTGTGATCATGATAGTTTGGTTGTCAATTGTCTTGCTTCTGCCCAGCCATTCTACAGTTCATGCATCAAAGCACCCTTCTCACCTGAGACTAAAAGAAAATCACAGAGTTCATTGACACTTCAGGTATTCCCTCCCTTTGGTTTTCATTGCAGAGCAAATTCACATTACAAAAATTAGGCTATCTTATTTGAGTTTGGTTTCTGGAACTAAACCATGTGTTTCAGATATACTTGGTAATGTTTATTTAGTCCATGGGATGATACTATAAACAGAATAAAGCAACCATATCATACCAGATATATTGTGTGCTGAGTTTTCCTAGTGGTTTCTTTTATCACTGCACAGTGGTTGCTTCATGCTGCTTGCTAACGTATATCCAGTTCTAAAAACATGGAGAACTAACAACGCGACACCTCTGGGCACTGAGGAAAGGGAAAAGATTGAAACTCTTTTCTTAGTTATAGTTCCAAGGGAATATTTTTATAGCCTAAAATACTATGTGAAAACCTAGTTAAACACAATTCTTAAAGCTTAGTTAAGTTTAAAACTTTATTAAATTACTTCTAGTTTACTTTAGATGCACAATATAGAGGTACTTTAGTACTTTTTTATAGAGTACATTTGGTGCACAGGTCGAATGGAACTGAATAATGGTTAACTATTAAAGTTCTAGGCTGCAGATAGATAGGGTTTTAATCACTAGTCTTCACATGAGTGTTTTTTGTTGCTGTTTCAACTGCTTTGTTTGCACTTGCTTATTTGCAAGTTTATGTGCACAGTGATCACATGATGTATACCTTTCACATTCTGAAGTTCAATTTAACTGACAGATTATTTCTACAATATTATAATAGCTATGTTTTCCTAATCACTACAGTTAGACTTGTAGAGAAAGATTCCGTGCACCATGCCAATATAGCTTGCTAAACTGGTCTCTTGTTATTTAAATAAGACAATGGTAGGTTGTTTCAGGCATTACTGAATTGCATTAGACAATATTAAGTAGCTACAGCCAGGTTGAAATTTCCTTGTTTTGTGTTTCTTTCCCCACACGGTTGATCTGGCCTATAGCCATGATCCCTGAAAATTACACAGGCATTCTTACATTAAACACTGTTTACTTAATTTCTCTTAACATATCTTATGATTTTATCAAGAACAGAAGATATTTTCAGAGCCATACTATTTCCAGAGTTTCAGTAGATGCCCTTTTTGAGTAGAATATATACCTATGTGTAGACATATTAACATTCAGATATACACTACAGCTTTCCCTGTGGAAAAGTCTCATCTAAGTATTTTCATCAGGAAAACATTGCTGTGTGGATGGTGTCATGTGAACTCTGCAACTGCTAAAATGGCTGTCCCAACAAGCAATCTAGTAAATGTATGACTCACCTGGTTCATTAATTCTTATTGGATATTAAAAGTTTGGGTCAGGTTTTTACTGATCAGTAGTTTAGTGGCTTACAGTGAAAAAATAGGTTTAGACATGCCACTACTGGTCCCCATGTGTTGGAGGAAAAGAGTGTCAGAATGACAAAGTTCCCACTACAAAGGCTATTGGAATTTCAGCAATATACAGTACTGATCAATTAGATTATGGCACCAGTAAAACTTGAGTTTTATGGTGGGTTTCACCTGCTGACATTTGTTCAACATAAACCTGAAAGTAAGAATGACTGGTCTCTCTGATGCTGATGCATCAATGATTTTCAGGTGTGTAAAAAGAAAAAAAAATACAGAGTAAGAATGTACAAATACATTTAATATGAAAAACTCCTTCACCTTCAGAAGAAGATGGGTATTCTTAAATCCACATAATTCTATGATTAGATTTTTTAAGCTTGTTCTATACTCAGTGGATATCCTCAAGGGGATAATTGAGAACATAGAAGTTGGATGCTTTTGTACAGCAGTTTAATGATTTTTTTTAAATTAAATTGTTTCTTTAAACCAGGCGACCAGGGGAGACTTGTACACTAGAATGTTTTGTATTTCTGTGATAGGAAACTGTAGTTGCAATGTTAAAGTACATAAAGATACATAATTGAAAGGAGTAAGCGTTGGTTGGGTGATGACAGAGTGAAATGTTTACAACTTCTCAGAGAATGGGTTACAGGAACCCTTAATACCTTTGCATAGGAAGAATTCGTGTATTTTTTCTTCAAAAATATTTCTCAAAAATTTAAGTACCAAAAATGAGCATGTAGACCAAGAACATTCTCTTAATTCTTTGGAGATCTTATTCTTACAAATAAGTGAAAAACTAAACAAAGTTTAACATAAATAATTAAGTCTTTGTAGTTTTTGTCAAAAATCCTCTAAGACCATCGAGTCCAACCATTAAACTAATACTACAACTGAATACCAATAAAAAATGTGCAAACAAGGATTTACTAAATCCTTCTCTGG
This sequence comes from Trochalopteron elliotii, assembly GCA_024734555.1. Taxonomy (NCBI): domain Eukaryota; kingdom Metazoa; phylum Chordata; class Aves; order Passeriformes; family Leiothrichidae; genus Trochalopteron; species Trochalopteron elliotii. The sequence goes on from JANPWX010000360.1 coordinate 4,016,637, forward strand.
GTCCCTCACATAGACAGGCAAAACATCCAATCTTACCCTCATTGTATTAACCATCTTCATAATGCTAAAGTAGCAGTAAAGACACAAGAGCAGCAAATTTAGGACTTTCAGGTTCCCAGTCTGTTCTGCTTGAAAAAAAATCTGTATTTTATTGAAAGTTGAATATTTCTAAGGCACAGATTAATTTGACTGCTTCAGTTCAAGAAAACTTTCTCAGCTATAACTTGAAAATTCCAGGAATTTAAGTAAAAATAATTATTTCTGATGTCTGCCTTGGTACAACTTCCTTCTCCTGGGATCCTTGGTACAACTTCCTCCTCAGCAGAGAATGATTCAAATCTGCATAAGTCAATGACTACTTGTCACTCTCACAGGATCTGTTTGTTTACAGAATGCATTAAAAATTTTATGCTTTGCATAATTCTTTAATTATGCAAGTTGGTTACTTTATCAACATCAGTCATTATATTACAAAGCACTGTATAAAAACGTAATAGAGGAAGCTACTTGAGGCTAAAATTAAACAGAGCTACTCAAGAAATTCTGTGGGTCTTTCTGCTAAATTCTTATAATCTCATTTGTTAGTACTGTCATGGACACCTTGAATTTTTCACCTTCTTATTTTATGGCTTTCAAGTACCATCTCAGTTATTTTCAATGATTTATTCAAAAACCCATGATTTATGAACTATTCTATCTTTTTTTGTTTTCATATATTTTTGGGAGACAGCCCCTTCATACTTTGTTTAGTTCATAAATTCATCTGAAATGATAGAACTTTTATTTGCTTATCTTTAGACAGAAAAAATGCAAATTTTCAATACATCAAAGATACAATATTGCTCTTTATATAGGTAGCCTGACTATGGACAACAATAGTTTTGTTATAGTGGAAACTGTGAAAATAAAAAGAGCTAACTACTGTTACATTTGAAACAGAACATTTTGGTTATGAAACATTTATCCATTGAAATAGTAGCTAGTTGTTGTTCCAGTCTGCATAAATGTAATATAAAGTCAAGAAACAAAAATAAAGTTGACTTAAATTGTAAAGAAGTTACTTCAAAATACCAAGTTTATAATACCCAAACTTGGAACAAAACCACATGAATTTTGTAAATGTAAAATATTTTTGCAGCAAACTCATTTCTGTACTTGATGAAAATGATCCCATCTTGTGTGCTTCACTGTGCTCATGAGAAACTGGGAGCTAATGACCTTTCAGTTCTATATGAATTAGGTGTTGAATGAGTATCAAAAACACTGGAGATTTCTGAATTTATATACAATGCCAGAACGTCAGTGTTTCATGGGTAAGGCTTCTGCTACAAGAGCTCTAATGTCATGGGTATCAGATTAAGTGAGGGACTATCAGACTAATTTGGTTTAATATTAGAAATTGCAATTAATGACATTTCTTATACAGAATGCTGCATATTCTAAGGATTCTTTTCTTTTTTTTGCTGGGAATAGCAATTTCCACTTTTTTCAAGAGTTAGCTCTTGGTGGAAAAACTTGCTTTATAATAGATGTTGCTCTCCCTGTAGGCTTGAGAGATTTGTTTCCTTCAAGGACGGGTAGTTTGTTTACAACAGGTAGAAAAGGTAAAAATCATGCCATAGAAGGTGGCACATAATCTGAATCAACAACTTAACTATAGGAGGAACATGGTACAGAAATATCCTCTCATACTCACACTAATAAAATTTCAGTTTATTTCCATTATCTGGGAATGAGATGGTGGAGGAGTTCATGTTTTCATAAGTGTGAAATCCTGTTTTAGATTTTTTTAAATGGAATACTTTTTTATTCATATTAATTTGCATTTTTAATCTCAAGACATATTTTTTAACACAAAATAATTTTTTTACCTGAAAAGTTCAAGTTATTTCAGTGAACTTTCCCTGGACCATGGGCTACATTCAACTTGAGCAACAACAATATAATAAAATTAACTGACAAATTTCTTAATTGAAAGTGTTTGCTGTAAAGTATTGACTATCTGCAATCACTACTAAACAGCATAGCCAGGAGAATCCAGGCATTAGATTTGTGATATTTGCTCGTTTTGAACTCATTTTGCAATCCTGCCTATTTTGAGACTGACTTACTACAAAATTACAGTTATCCTAGTCATTCTGAAGGGCAATTTTGAAGCAGTATTGTATGGATATTTTAAAGGCATCTAGACAAGACCAGCAATAATACTTTACTGAAAAATTGAGGGCTGGACTTTCTGATGTTTCTTACAAAACACCTTATTCAATAAATAGTATCCTTTTCTTAGAATTAAAATAATTAAAAAGCAGTTAATGAGTAAAAATAATGTGGTTATATGAAATGCAGAAAAATATGCAGTCTAACTAACATCAGAGTTTAATTGCATATAATAATAATAATAGGATTACCTTTGTAGCCTGATTTTTAAAAAGCTGGAAACCTTAGGTAATTGGGAAAGTACAGCACACTTCAGAATATTTGTGCTAAAAGAAAGAAAAGATTCCCAATACCATAAGCATTTTTGTTTTAACAAACATTTCCCTTTTTATTCCACTTCATGATACGTGATATTATATATAAAATCTTGACTATATTTTAATGTAATGAAGGTTATTGTCTGGGCCAACAGTCCCTGCTTTCACTGACTTATTTTTTCTGACTAACAGACTACTATGGTAACAAGTAGAATAACTATCTCAAAAAGAATTTTAAAGTTTACAAGATTAAAAAGTAATAGAATCTCACAATCTGTACATTAATAAAAACCTTGGTCAAGTTTCTTTCTTCGACCTACACAGATTATTCTTTCAGTTTAGCTGTGATACCAAAAATATTTAGTTTCTTCAGATGTAAAAGCCCAGAAGATGTGGGGCTAATATGTAAGTCTCAAACAGCTGCAGCCAAATAATCAAGGACTGCTGGTAAGAACAGGCTGCAAGAAAGGAGAAGATGTGCCTGCAGAAGGGAGCCATATGGAGGTAGGACAGCCTGTTTGGGGACAAAAGTCCTTGTTCTGGCTTCTGGAGATAAGCACCACGCAGCTCAGCGCAAGCAGTAATGAGGTTGAGAACCGAGCCCGGACTATCAGCCAGAGGTTGATCTGGAGGGAGGTGGAAGTTCACCAAAGCCTCCTGAAGCCCTCCAGCCCATTTCCAGAAAGGTCTTGAAGAACAAATTCTACATCATAACTAATTTGCATAGAAAGAGAGAAACTTCCCTCCAGAGCAGGAAAAACTTATCCATAAAAAGGTATCACCACAAAACCTGGGTGGTGGGCACCCTGCACCCTGAATGATACATTAGCTGGATGTAGTTTTAACCAGAAAAAAAAGTGATGGATAGACAAACATTCACAGACGAATGCAAGTCACCTATAGTGCCTTTTTTTTCTGAAAATATATATATTACAGTATATTACAGTTACAATTTTTAAAACCCATGGAATAGCAGTAATCAAGGTATAACAATCAATTTCTCATTGTGTTCTACACTCAATACAAAACCAAACCAAAACAAACCAAATTTGCTTGGGGGGAGGGGATCTGGGGGAGAGAGGCAATATAATTCAGTGAGGGTTATATCTCTGTTTCGTCAGAGGATTCTCAAGGTGTCCAAACATCTCAAATTAAAATTATCAGTATTCAAAATACATTAGAAAAATGTAAAGGTAGTAATCGTAATTTGAAAAACTGAAATTAACCAAAGTAAAAATAGAGCAGCTATGGAGAAGCTCTAGACTTTTTAAAATATGTGCTTGTTTCTTTGAAATTTCAATGTGATAATTCTTACCATGTTTTTATATAACTATATTCTGACTATATTGGATAATGCATATGTGCTGAGCAAGTCAATTCAAGCTTCTTTTCTCTTATGATATAGTCCAGTCTTGCATTATCAGCCTGTCAGAAAAGTCATCTACTTTCAGAAAGAGGAGTGCTTCACACAGCTTTGAAATGCCTCTAGGTGACCAGATTAGAAGTACAGTTTGGCCTAAGAGTTTATCAAATAAAATGACTTAATCCTCTTTCCTTTTTGTGATATAGTACATGAGATGTTCCTGTTTCCTCACAAAATGCCCTTAACTGGGCAACTGACAAATCTACTGGAACTGGAAATTTCATTTTATAGTTTCAGGAAAGAAAACTAGTAAGAAGATTTAAACTGGTCTTCAAATTACCAAGTTTGTATTATTTGTTGTTAATTTTCTTCAAATTTATGTGGTAGCAATGGTCAAACTAGATAGCAAACTTTTTCTTGAAGTTCCAGGTTCCATTCCTTCCAGCTGCATCCGAACTATCATCCCCAGTGTTAACACTGCAGCACAAAATAGGAGTTAGTGCACAGTTGGACCTCTTCTAGTTTGGTTAAAATATTACCTATATAATACTCACTTTTCTGTATGGCGAGGATATTATTTATAGGGCAGTTCTCAATTGAATTCTGTTTGAATTATATGTTTCTGGGCCAGCAATTCAAATGGCAGGGGAACAATGAAGCTGAAATAGATCTAAAAAGATTTAGTGTTAATCAATGCATGGAGGGAAATCTATTCAACTGTTAAAAGATTCGATATCCTTCTCTCTAAAAGACAGAAAGTTTACTTTCAAATTCACAAATTCCTCCAGGGATTCTGGGATCATTGGTTTGGGAAGGGCTGGCAGCCTCAGTCTCTTCCCATAACACTGCTGCAGAGGGTAAAATCACTGAAAAAAAGTCTACTTACAAAACTGTAAAGAATCTTTTGAGTCTTGTACTTATTATAACTGAAAATTACCAGCTATATGACTGTAACATAAATTGTGAAAAATTAGTAAGTAGTGAATGTTTCAAAACCAAATCATATCCAACAGGACATTCACATAGCGTAAACCTTTTTTCAAAGTAATATGAAGCTTTCAGCCCATAGCTTTTGAATTATTCCATTGATACCCACCTGCATTACTTTTGGCTGGGATAGAGGTAATTTTCTTCACAGTGACTGGCATGGGGCTGGGTTTTGGATATGCCTTGAATGCAGTGATAATATAGAGATGTTTTTGTTATTGCTGAGCAAGGCTTGCACAAATCAAAGGCCTCTTCTGTTATTCATAATGCCAGGCTGGTGAGGCATAGGAAGTTGGGAGGAGACACAGCCAGGACAGGTGATCCCAAATAATCAAAGGGATATTCCAGGTTATATGACATTGTGCTCAGTGCATAAAGTGGGGAGGAGGAAGAAGTGGAGGGATGTTTAGAAAGATGGAATTTGTCTTCCCAAGTAACTGTTATCCATGATGGAGGCCTCTTGTATTGGAGATGCCTGAACATCTGCCTGCCTGTGGGAAGTAATGAATGAATTCTTTTGTTTTGATTGTGTGCATGTCTTTTACTTTCCCTGTTAAACTGTCTTAATCTCAGCCTTCCAGTTCTCTCCCCAGTCCTGCTCGTGGGGGAGCCAGCTAGTGGCTGTCTGGGACTTGGTTGTTGACTGGAGTTATAACATGATACTTCTCTGTGTGCTCCTTCTTAGGAATGTAAGTTTAAAAAATCAATTATGTCTGTGAATTCAATGCTTAACAATTTTATGGCTTTAGAAAATTTATGATTACTTTTTCTTTAGTGAAAAAAGTATTAAAAAATTACAGTAAAATAGGCAGTGGAATTTTTTTCAAGAGGAAATAAGAGCCCTGCATGCTCTAAAGTGGCTTCTCTTGGACATGATCAAGATGTGTACATACTGTTGAAGGACAGTAAGGGTATGTGAAAGGTATTCCACTGCATTGCTGACTCTGTAATCTTCATTCTGTATCAGGTTTGATACAACATTACTCATAATGAAGTAAATGCTTCAATTAAGACCCATGCAGCATTATATTGTTTTCACTCTTTGTCATCACAAAATGAGCTTGAAGAAAGTGCTATGAATTAAGAATTCCAAGACTGGGCATTTTTCTCCCTTCTACAGTGTGGCCCACTATGAAATATAAATTGTTATATACACCATTTCTATTTTTACAAATTTTGATATTTTTTCATTATTCTGTTTTGCTTTTTTTTCATCTTGACTTCATTGAAATGTACAATCAGAAAATATTTTTCCTCTGTTACAGTGCTACTATCTTAATACTTGCTATGGCAGTCCTGCTTGCAATCCCGGAGTTGAGAGCTTTAAATGCAAAGCAAACATTTAATGATCTTCTTTTGTAACAAAGCTATATTCTTCATGTATTTTCTGAAAATTTGAAAATAAGCTTTCATGGATGAGTTTTAAAAATTTAACACAAATTACTTGGGCTTAGCATATACTACTCCTTCATCTTCAATTATCCTTAGAATGAAAAAAGTGCAAAGATTTCCATGTCCCTTGGTTGAAACTCTTTAGTAGGATTCTTTGGTACAACCTGTCTTTATGTCACATAGGATAAAAGAATTTTTCCTCTCCTAGTCTCATTCCTGAAGTTGCTTCTTTCACAGAATTGATGAATACTGCAAAATATTCCACACAGTACTGTCTTCTTTCACAGCCGGCCAGCTTCCAGGTGATTATGCTGAAATGGTTATCTGCCCCCCATTGTTTTCAATTTGTTCTTAAGAAAAATGTCCACTGCCTTTTCTCTCTGGAAACAATCAGAATTTTGAAAGAGAGCCCTGCACCTTAGCTGAATTTCATTAAGAATAATAGGGACTGGAACCATTTGAAAGTGAGTGATGGATGACCCTCTTTAAGGATTTTACCTCTGATGAACATAGTGGTAAAAATAGCTATTTAACTTAAGCTTTTTCAAGAGTTTGAAAAAAACCCCATCCATTATTTTTTCTCCTAAGACTTCTTTGAATAACTTCTCCCTGATAGGTTTATTGAATTTGGTTTTATATACTTCCAAGAAAAGATTTTACAAACCTGGTCATTAACTAGCTGGTATATTTAACTATCCTTATAGTAAGAAATACCTTTCTGTAAACCAAGATCATTGTTTCTTGCCCTATCCAGTGGCATAGAAGGTACTGCTGTCTTTACAGAAACTTTTTATTTGATACTAAAGAACTTTTATGTCTCTGATGTCTTTGGTAACCCCCAAAAACTCAGTTCTTTCTACCTTTCTCTCAGTCATATTTATAAATAACTTGTCTTCCTAATTATTTTCCTCAGGACTGACCACAGTTATTCTGTACCCACAAGCATTATTGTCAAAACTGGTTTAAATACTCTGTGAAACCTTATTAATGCCAATAAAAGCAGAATAATGATTTGTATGTATCAGTTCCATTGCCCACAGTGAGTGAACCTCCCTAAATGTGTTGCAGAAGTAATTTGTCCTTCCAGAATTATTTCTCATTTCCAGCTACTTATTTCCCATCTCATATGCAAGTCATATGCATCTGCTTTCCCTTTTCTAAGAGCAATACTTCCTTATCCTCTGACTGAACACCATTTTCTTGATTTTATATGATTTCTCTGGTCTACCAAGACTACTCTAAATTCCAGTCCTCTTCTCAGTAGTGTGTCAGCTCTCCCAACCTGAGTGTCTCTAGTCCATGCAAATTTTCACAGAATTGCTGTGAACAACAGAGGAGTCTGAGTGGGAAGAGACCCACAAGGATCAAGTACAGCTCTTAGGTGAGTGCCCCATGCTGAATCCACAACCCTGGTGATAGTAGCATCATACTATAACCAACAGAGGTAATTGTGTTTTCTTTCATCATACAAGCTAGTGATAAAAGTGCTAACACACTTCAACACAGATTCAGCACACACTGTCTAGTCAGACCATGAACTCATTCCAACTAATCTCTGAGTATGTCTTTTAACAGGTTTTGTACCTATATGATAATTTCATCCCAGTATTTGTTTGCATGAATGCTAAGTGGAACTTTTCATTCCAACATCAAAATATGCTGCATCTATTGTCTTCTGCCTCATCTAGAGAGGTCACCCTTTCAGGAAAGGAAATTTGGCTGGTTTGACCTGATTTCTTTTTGAAAAATCCATGTTGGCTATTTCTCACCACATGTTTTCCTCTAGGTTTTTAAAAATTGATTGTTTAGCAATTTGTCCTACTATCTTTTTGAGTATCATTGTTGGTCTGTCTGGTCTGCAAACTCCTACTCATTTTATTATTTTAAATTAACATGATCAAATATTGAGCAATCCAACACTGCTTGTCAGGGTGAAAGTATATATTGCCAAGAATTATTTTTAAATACCTGACTTTGCCATTTTAAATTTATGGAGAATAATGTATTCTGTGGACATAGTTTTAACAGGAAATTGCTTTCTACATCATATCTATCCTAGATATATACCAGACAGAGTCTGAAGGAGAAAAAAGGGGATTGGACCAAAGCAGTAGAAAGCCTACCAGTTGAGGCTTCAGACTTTGGAAAAAGCTCTTAGTGTGTGTCTGGCACTTGCATCAGTCTGGCACCTGCATCAGTTTGACAGACAGATCAATTTGTGAGCCTGGCTATGCAAACTGAAAAGTCTTTAAAAAGGCTTTGCTACTCTACAGGACAGGAAGCAATGACATGCTGACCATAATTTCACTGAAAAATGTAGCACTGCATACTCTCTGGGTGTCCCCATGCTAGTGTTTTGTGTTTAAGTAATTAGAGATTTAATAACAAGTAGAGAACTACAATGTATTACAGTGGAAACAGGAAAAGTGAAGAATTTGAGGAATTCACTCTAACAATATTAGCTAAGAATTCACCATAAAGAATAGACTCTAATAAAACCTGTAGCCAATTAAAATACCTGCAGAAAGTTTATGCACAGTTTAGGCCCTCTTTTTTGTTTTATTAAAAAAATAAAAATAATACCCACTAAATATAAGCTAAATCAAATCAATCCACATTCAATTTGGTTTGTGTTTCATTTATGCAGTTGTAAGGTCGCCATCTGGTGGTTGCCTTAACATTAAAAAACACGGGAGGTTGTTTTTGAATAGTTGTTGCTGTATAGAACATGGGATAGCAAAAAAGATCAACATGTGAGCAATGACTATCCTAACAAAATGTGGGGAATGGAGGTTACAAAAATTCCTTTAGCCAGGACACTTTATGGATTGCAGTGGTCATAGCTTTGGGTGCATATATAAAAACTCATAATCAGGAGAATTATTTTAATCAATTAAAATACTTGAAAATAATATATCTTTGATTCCAAAATCAAAGATGGGATTAATCTGACCACCAACTGAAAAATTAAGTCAATTAGTGGTCTGATGAAATAGAAATCCCTTTAAATAGCAATTTGTCTTCACCTATTAAAGGCGTGCAAGATAAATGTGGTCACAGAATCACAGAATATGCTGAGTTGGAAGGTACCCACAAGGATCATGGAGTCCAACTCCTGATTTTGAACAACAGCATGCCCAAGAGTCACACCATGTGCCTGAGAGCATTGTCTAAATGTTTATTGAACTCTGTCAGGCTGGTGCTGACCCTTTCCCTGGGGAGCCTCTTCCAGCGTCCAACCACCCTCTGGGTGAAGAACCTTTCCATAATATCCAACCTAAAAGTTCCCTGACACAGCTTCAGGTCATTCCCTTGGGTCCTTTCACCACAGAGAAGAGATCAGTGTCTGCCCCTCCTCTACTTCTCACAAGAAGTTGTAACTGCAGTGAGGTCTCCCCTCAGTCTCCTCCAGGCTGAACAGACCAAGTGACCTCAGCTGCTTTGCTTACAGTTTCCCCTCAAGGCCCTTCACCATCTTCATTGCCCTCTTTTGGACACTCTCTAGTAGCTTAATAGCTTTCTTATATTGATGAAACTCTTCCAGGAAGGATTTGTCTCTGTCTCTCATTTACTAGCTTTGTGACTGTACCCTTTGGGCAAGTTAAGAATAATGGAATCCCGTTTGAGATCAAGTACTGGAAATTCCCTGTCACCTAGGAGGGCTCTGCAGAGGGACCTGGAAAGGCTGGATCGATAGGCCGAATCCAACAACCTTTTATGCTTTGAACTGTGTATCTTGGCTGCAAGATAGAGATCATTTAATAAATTATCTGGATACATGACACTATTCTTTCAACCTATTTTATACTGTAACTGTTCCCTACACACATATATAAAGCTGTTGTTAGAGAATCTTTTGACTGACAAAACAATGCTTCAAAAATGTGCTTCGCTAATATCTCAGCCATTCCAGCTACTGTTAACCATATTGAAATATCATCTTCCATTAAAAACATTGATGTAATTTGTACTTGACATATTAGCTAACTACTGGAATAGGGCCTTCAAAGGTGCCATGAAAATGCTGAAGGTTTGGCCAGATCTTCCTTGTTCTAGTGCAGAAAATCAAAGAAGTGTTTAACAATGGAGACTACTGTGTTGTAACTATGATTATACTTTGATTTTAAAAGAAAATTTTTTTTTTTTTTGTTAAGAGAAAGAAACAAAAACTCCCAAAATATAACCTTTCACCTCTTTTGGTCATGGTACCAGTCCCTCCATTGTTATCCCAAGAAATGGGAAGAGAAAAGGAAGAATCTAAGTCTCTTCATAAAAATAAATATATAGCTATGTTGCTTATTAGAAATGTGAAAATAAGACAATTACTACTTTAACTAAATCAATCTTTAGACTTTACACATTGGCTGTCTTATTTTTTGATGAATTTTAATTCATCATAATTTGAATCTATTCACATTTCAGAACCTTCAAAATACTTTCTTTATAGCTTTTTTCCTGTCAGAAAGCCTTTTTGTTGAATATTTCCTCTCAGGAAAAAAAATAAATAAGTAAGCAAAATGATTAGCGTACTTCCTCTGTAAACAGGATATCACCAGAGAAAGATTATATCATAACCAACACCATTACAGCAGGAGACTTAGTTTAGAATTTGGTTTACAAAATATTTGCTATAAAAATTATTTTTGAAGAATAATTTCAGTATTTTGAAATTATCTTTGAAAACATTTTTCAATTCACTTTTAATTTTCAATTTAGTTTTACATAATGTGACTTTTTGACAAGTAGTTGAATTTGTAATGTGAATATAAATGAAAATATTCAAGCAAAGTAAATAAAAAATCACAGCCTTTTTTTTTCTTTTTCATGAAACATTGGGTAAAAGGAGCTTTTTAGTATCTTCTGTAAGTGCTAAAATGGTCATGAAGATAAGAGGACTTCTGTCTTTCAGGAATCATAACTTCCTTTATTCTATTGCTCATAAACTCTATTACCAGAAAATAAAGTTGGAGTTCCGAAATTACTCTGAAACACCACTTTCAATAGAAGTCATGGTTTATCCAATCCTGAAAATAGGAATATTAATGTTCCAGCATGCAAATGATGCATTTTGTTTTGATTAAAAAAAAAAAAATCCCAAGACTTGCAGAGTCCAAGTAACTTATTGTTTCATACACATGATTCTGTAACATTAAAACATCTACTATTCTACCATATTTGTGTATTTTTTAACAATAAACTTATGCAAGCCATTTAAAAATGCAAAATTTTCAGTCTTTTCCTATAGCTTTAGCTTGTTGTTTATATTGAATTGCATCTCCCTTTTTGTACCTCTCTTGGTTTTGGAAAACAGAACAAATTTGAATTACACAGACGCATATCATACTTGCATTTACTGTAAATCTGTATCAGAACAACCAGCATTGTTTACATAGGAATAAAGTGCAATATAGTAAAAGATTACAGAAATGAAATGTATACAAATAAGCCACAAATAAACTAAATGCTATCCTAAAGTATAATGAACTATTGATTAATAATGCATTAGAAGTTAACACTGAAATCAAATTAGTCATCTCAGGAAGTTTGCATGCAATTTTTTTCCTTGTCACTGATGTTGTGGCAATAGTTTTTTAAGCAAGTGTGTTCCTATGATGAGTTCATTTAGTATTCAGCATAATAGCGCTGATAATAATGAGCTCAATTTGGCTTCCATTATATAAGCATTAGATAATGGACACCTATATTAAAGTATTGCTGTTATGGTAGTGCTTTTTTTCTTCATTTGGTACACAGTGCTAAATCTTTAAAGGAAAGCTTTTATGCAAATTGTTGATGTTTTTATCTTTGAATCATGACTAATTTTATGGACTCTGGAATCCCATTATTGTCAAAGTTGATTTTGACATGAGATTCTCAGTAATTTGACTTGCCAAGAGTTTTATTATCGTTAGTTCTATCCTAGCTTTTTGCTTTCATCTTTTTTTCCTTTGTCAGCTTTTTATATATTGCAGCTTGTAGTATCATCCAACAAAAGTATATAGTCACACTTCTGGCAGTGCTCTGCTAATTTTAACACTGTTAAAGTCTCGCAGCCCAATACATTGGCTTGCCCTTCAGTGAATTACTTGTTTGGCTTGCTGGGTACTACAATTTCCCCTGACAACTGCTGATGCAGTGCTTCTGTGTGTTTAGTGGAGAAGATATTTATATTAAAGATTAAGAGATTTAAGTATAACGAAAGCAGAGGCTGGAGTTTTATTTTATTTAAGAATCATCATACTCCATAATCATTCAGAGTAGATGCTGTGGAAGTTCATTCACAGTCATTTAACTATGAAATCATTTTAAGACAGTTAAGATATTGAAAATGCAGAATATTATTAGATCATTTTTGTTTTCTACTGCGTGCAAGTGTCATAGACAAAAGAGTAGTTACAGTTCTAGATGGTTCAGCTTTCTGTATGCATTCTGATGAATTTGTTTTGCATCTACACTGCTGGGTAGGTAGTTCTCCCTAAGGCAGGCCAAAATACTGACTGCTTTCAGACCTGTGTCTGTCCACTTGTCCACCACCCTAAGGCAGTAGATATGCTTTTTCCATTAAATCAAAACTCAACTGAATTATAGTGTTGCTCTTTAGAATTGTCTAGAAAAGACCTCAAGTCTGATTTCCCCGGCTAGATGGGAATGGTTTCCTGGTGCTGAACATGGTGTTAAGCTACAGTCCTAAGAAAAAAGATGAACTCATCTTTTCTATGCTTTTTTCTCCTGAAGTATTCAACCCTAAGTTCTAAAAGGGAACTGACTGATAAAACTAAAAGTAAGAAAAAGAGCTTAAATGTAACAGAATAGACCTCAAAAGAGTCAGATGAAGGACACTTGTGGACATCTCTTTAATGGGGAAATAAAAATATCTCTTTCAAGTTTACCTTTCAGGATTATTGTTTTATTTCATTCAGTTTTTGATCTCATTTTTCTTTGATGTGTATTTTGAAATGTGATAGATTCATCAGATTGCTTTCTCCTTAGCTGAACATGAAAACAGTTTATAGCTCTCAAGAAGCTTCATATGATAACCTTTTTAATTTTCCAAAAGTACATGTAAAAACTGAATTGATGAAAGTGTATTTCAGCATAAATTATATTCTTGGTTCGTTCTTTAATTACTTTTAAATCTAGAACTTCACCAATTTGATCTGAAAGCACCATGACATAATGGCTTCATGTTCTCAAACAGGCTATATAGTCTTTCAATTTAATCTTCCTGTCTTGAGAGAAAAGTCAGGATTCAGTTGAGGAAAGAAGAGAAGAGCTCATCAGTGTTAGAGTGGTCCATAATAACAGATTAGGCTCTGGAAGTTTTAGACTAAGAGAATCTCAAAGATTAGAGGGTGCCTAGATCACATACGACAAGATAAATAGTCCATCTGAGTTCTGCACAGGGAACATTTTTAGGGATTTATACTAATTTCAGGGCAAGACTGCAACTAACTCTTGGAAAAGAAAGATGAAATCTCTTCCTCTCACAATTTTGGAAAACACTGATTAAACTAGAAGCCTCTAAAAATCATGATTTTTTTTGCTTTTGGTCTGGAACAGCAGCACAGAAAAATAAGAAGGAAGCCTAAAGCACCTGTGCCTCACTGACACTTGCCTGTTTAGTGCAGCAGACCACTGTAGAAGGACTTTGTGCTGAACTGCTCTCAGTAAGCAGCTATGTGCATGACTTGGAGAAGGACTGCGACTCCTCATGTGCAATTTCCCTGACTGATCTCCATGGGTCATTGAAGCCTTGAACTCTCATCTGTGCACATCTTAAGGCCTATATAGAAACTGATTATCCAGCCAGTCTGAAGGAGAGCAGGATTGTTTTCACACCCTTTCTAGATGAAAGTCAAGGGAAATGGAAACTTTTAAATTTCTTTGGCTCCTCAAAAAATCCTTGTTCAGTTCAGTGGTTGTTGAATAAGGGAAACAGTTAATGTACATTGGCAGCACTTTGTTTCCCTGAAATACCTTAGAGACTGTTAAATCCATATGAATGTTAGAATTGACTCCTCTGCTTCACTAAATAATATTGGAATGTTTCCCTGATTTAGTGTTAATACTAAATCCCAAAGTTTCATGGGTTGTTTATATTTTGAACTGCAGAAAAACACTTTGAAGCTATATAGAAACACAGACGCAGGTCCAGGAATCATCAAATCAAGCTTCCTCATCGGCTGTTAGTTTGACCATTTCTAGGGGTTTCTAAGTGTTTACAGCTCACAGTACATTTCAAAATATTCTGACATTTTATGTTAACAAGGTTCTTAAATTTTGCCTTAGAACAACATTAAAATTTCTGAGATCAAATAAAATTAAATTACTTGGGGTGCTCTTCTTTTTCTTTTTTTTAAAGTAACTTGGCCTGCAATATTAAGGAAAAAAATCTTAGGTATTATATCTGTGTTTTTTATTAAAGCCCTAATGCTAAATTGCTTTCATAAATATAATTGATTTAAGACTAACAACTAACCAAGAACCAGTAATTAAATACTTCTGTCTTGGTACATATTGTTGAATCACAAAATATGCTGAGTTGGAAAGGACCTGCAAAGATCACCAAGTCCAGCTCCTAGCTCTGCACAGGATACCCCAAGAGTCACACCCTGTGCCCAAGTGTTTTTCCCAAATGCTTCTTGAACTCTGTCAGGCTGGTGCTGTGACCACTTCCCTGGGGAGCCTGCTCCAGTTAAGAACGTTTCTCTAATATCCAACCTAAACCTCCCCTGAAACAGCTTCAGGCCATTCCCTTGGGTCCTGTCACAGGTCACCAAGAAGAGGTCTGTGTCTGTCTCTAGAGGAAAATCCAAGTTTTGTGTATGAGTCATATCATTATTACATTCCCAACATGCAAGAGCATGTCTAGTACATGATGAGGTATTTCAGTATCTCAGTATTTTGCCATATTTGCCCATCATATTACAGAACAAAAATCAGGGCTGAAATTTTCCAGTGCCTCTAAGAGGAGTCATGTCATTGACCTCAATCCAAAATCTCTGTTACATGAGGGAGGGAGTCATATGTTTGAGTACATACTTTGTGTGTACACAGTTTTTTTTATTGCCTTGTTATTTTGTGGTTTTAGGCAGGTGTGTGTGGGGGTTTGTGTTTTGGTTTTGTTTGGTTTTTTTTAAGCGTCCATTTCAAGAAATACTTTCTACTTTTGAAATCTTAATGAGAAGGTGTTTCAGAGAGATAATGAGGGTTTGGGTAGTGGTGACATTAGTCTTGCATCTTGTAGTTCATTTATGGACAACGAGTACTAGCTGGAAGGCTCCAGAAACAGACCAGTATTATGCCAAAATTTAAACCTTCAATAATGAACACCAAACTGAAAATCCAATCCCAGAGACAGAAACCAGGACCGAAGTGTATACTGGGCTGATTGAGGAACTTAAAAGCACATTGACGCAGGATGTATTTCTAAGACATAGAAACTTGGTCTGTTACAGAAAGGTTAATAATTTTCAGTACTTTTTTGTTAGTTACAGTAGATGATAACTTTCCACACAGGCAGCCAGGGCAGCAGCTTTGAAGTCACGGCACAGCATCAGGATTCCCTAGGATCAAATAGCATAGTGAATGATGCAATGGTGGTGGGAGTTCAAGTTATCACAGTGGTGGCTCAAGTAATACTGACAGGAGTGACAGCTGTACTGAGAAGTTCTTCAGAATCATGCCATCCTCACCCTCCACAAAAAATTATGTCAGAATGCTCAAGCCAAGCTACTTACAACTGCTTGTTTTTTAACTGTAGTCTGCAGAGCTTCTGAAACAGACCACCCTGTGTCCCCTCACATCTGTCAGTGTTAGTTGCAAAGCAGTATTTTTTGCATATACAGAGTTTAGTGCTCAGGATACATTAAGGCAATCTGCAAGCCCCTTGACAACTGGAATTTTTCTGACCCACTAAATCGTGACTCTTCTTCATGTAAACACTTGTTTGGAGACAAAGTTTCCTAAACATAATCTAGTTCTCATCATTAACTTCAAAGCACACTGAACAAACTGTTTCCCTGCTGCTCGGTGGAATGCAGAACTAAAACCAGAGTGTAAACAAACTCACTGACAGTGTCAGTTCAGCTCAGCCTTTACTGGGTATGTGGGTATGAGTCAGTGGAAGGAAGCATCCTACCATTCCCACCTCCCCTCTTTCTAGGCAGGGTGAAAATTCCAAGTCTAATCCATTGTTTCACAATAATATTTTAAATCTTTGGGGTTTGTTTTGCCCTTTTGTCCTTACCATCTTCTATAGTCTGAAGCATATAGTATAGCATTTCTTTAAAAACACACAGATTCTGTGGCTAACACTTCAGTAGATCAGAAAGAGCTGCACTATAAATATGATGCAGGAGTGCCTTTCAGGTGATTCTCTCTTTAGATCAGTAAATGTTGTGGAACTAGATTTTTTAAATATTGAGGAAATTTAGAGCTTGGTTCTATGGACAGTATATCAAATTCAGATATTTAACAAAAGATATCAAACACAATCCCATTGCCTAAGGTGAATCAAAATAATTTCCAATTATACCAGCAGAATTTACAGGCTTTTGAAAACAGCTAGCTTATATATAGTAAGAACAAAATTTATGTTCTGGAAAGATAATAAGATGATGATAAACCAGCTTTACCATTCCAATTAACAATCAATTCTAGCATTCTCTGCTATTATGCGCTACTTCACATGACAAGATTAAGAGTACTGGGCAACATACATTCATGATCTCCTCACTACTGAAGACAGTCTGGCAGGTCTAGCTACATGTTTTGTTTTGGCACAAGCCAGCTTTGTGTTTCTCTTTTACTATTACTTTCCTTCCCTCTTTTTGTTTTTACAAAATCTGTTAGCCCTTTTTTCAAGTCATTTGGTGGTATGATAGCTTTAGTGAGCTATCAAAAGCTGCTTCTATCTGTTATAGCAGATGCCTAGAGCTATAGTGTGAAATCAAAGGAAATAAACTCTGTTGACATGATTTGTAGATTATTCTCTGTACATCATAGTAGGTTTCAAAGGTTGTCTTTGTAAAGCTACAAAAGAAATTTCTTTTATTCAGTGTAGTGATGTGTTTTTGGTTTTATCAGTTTTATGTATGTATTTGTTCCTTGTTTCATATTGTTTTTTATAAGTTGTAATGGTTTGTCCCATGTTATCCATGTTTAATCCTTTTTGGTTTTACCCCCAACCCTCGTTATGTGTCAATGATAAGTTATACAGCCCCTGGGTCTCGTCTATCACTTTGAAGCCTCTCCCACAAGTCTAGACTGTTCCAGTGAAGGTGTTGACTGATTGGACAAGACTCTGGCTGTCTCCCCGCCTGAGTTATTGATTTGTTATAACATGTGTCATTTACCTGCAGAGCCATACCCACCTGATCCCTGATTTGTCCTCAGTTAAACCCATCCCCAAGTTCCTCCCCTAAATATAAGATGTTATTTTCGGGTGCTCTGCCTCTTTTTCTGCTTGGAGCTCTGACTGGCAAGGGGTCCCTGCAGAGGCAGGCACCCTGAGCAGATGAATAAAGCCAGTGGTTGAGCCCTGAGCAGACTCTCTCTTTCTTTCCTGCTGTCATTGCTTCACTTCTGCGGGCAAACCAGAACCCACGGGATGGGCAAGGTTCATTCAGCTACCGAGCCGTGCCCCTTCTTGCTGTGGTGCCAGGGCTGGCTGAGGCAAAGAGACACTGACACCGCAGCAATTCAGTAGTTATCTAAAAATCCCTATATTAGAAAAAAACCTCAGGAGTAGTTGAAATTAGGTGGAAATGAATATGATATTCAAAGTAGATTCTCAGCTGATGTAACATGTCATAACTTCCTAGTGTGATTATGGCAGCTTATGTTAGATAAGAATCTGTTCCCTAATGATTATACCAAGGTACATAATATTAAGACCAAAAGGATGTATTCACTTCTGCTACTGAAAGTAGTCATACTTCATTACTTGTATATGGGCTTGATGTTGTCAGCTTTGTCATTTTAATGGAAAATAAGTATCATCCATGGTTTTTTTAAAAAAGTATTATGATTGATTTCTTCAATCTAGGTATTTGAATTTGATGTATTGCCTATTTTACCATGCACTGAATCCCTTTGCTACTTAAAAATCTCAGCTTCCTTGTGCTTACTGACTGTTCCAAAGAGGGAAATTAATGAAACAAACACACTAATCTTAGTTAGGAGATAAGCTGGTGTCATCAGTGACATACTAACTAGAAAAATTTTAATTACCTTAGAAAAGAAAATAAAAAGATACGAAGTTTTTAATTTCATTTGGTTCAGAAATTAGAAAATGTAGGAAATGAAAATTTTTGAGGAGGGAGTCTCACAGTGTGACCTGCAATGAGAAGAGCTTGTGAATTGCTAAAACAAGAACTCAGATAAATCAGACCATGAATTTCTGAATAAAATCTAGTTAGAATAATGTACCTTTCATAAAATCATAAAATTCTGTCTCATTTGACCTAGAAATTGGATACTGTGAAGACAAGAAATCCTTGAGTAGGCAGTTTCAGAATCAAGTTAGTTCCATGAGACTAACTGAAACTGCAATAAAAAGTATCTTTTTAAAATCAGAAAATGTGAAGAAGTGCAAGGTCTCCTATTTTCACAAACCTTTTTCCATTTTAAAAGCAAATAAAATATAATTTCTGATTGTTTATCCCAAATAGATTTTCTTTGCAAATGGTATCAAAGACTTATTTTCTTGCCCTAGTCTTATTGTTCTCTGTTGTGCTTCTTATTTCCTGGATTTTGGCATATTCAGATCAAGACACAGGTCACTTCTAAACCTGTAAACATGCTGAATTGTTTATGACTTCATGAGAAGTTTTGTCTAGAGATAGGGGAAGAATCTAGGATGCCTGTGTCAGAGAAGGGCATTCCTACAAAAATAATTATCCTTCCTTTCTGGTGAGGTGGTAGCACAGATAGCTCAAAGCTTTTAAGTACTGTAAGCGAAATTGAATTTTATCACCCCAAGGATAATGACAAAATTAATTGAGTCTTGTAGAAAAGCCAGAGGTATTCCTTCAGGTACCATTTCCTTTCCTGGCTCAAAACAGTGAAACTGAACACATTCCTAATTCTGATAATGGATAGTTACAGCCTGGTTTCCTGAGCACCCTTGCTAGTCATCTCTCTCAGTCTCCCATCAATGTTCTCTATGCAACTTTCAGAAAAATACCCCACCATTACTGGAAAAAAAAAAAGGATGATGAGGAAAAACATTCCTTGTCTCTTCCCTTCCCACACACACTCATGTAGTGTTACAACCATCTTTTTTAGGGAGGACTGCAGTCGCCCTCCACCCCTACAGCCTTCTGGGCTAAAACGCTGGCTTTGGGCTCTATGATGAAGAGACACAAACAGAGGCCATGGAGTACTAGTCACACATTACTGAAGGTAGGTATTTCACTTTTATTTGATTAATAGCTTGCTATCTAGAATAATTTTCCCTGCGTTATGACACTTGGCTACAGCAAGTATAGATACAAAAAATTTTGAATTCCCTTCATTTTTCATGAGGTAAACTGTATGAATGCAATTAGAAAGCTGTGAAACCACTCAGACACAAAAAACATTTCTGTAAGAAAATTGGACACAAACACAGGCTGTTGTTTTTTTCCTAGAAGTTCACAACAAAATATAAATTATTTGATCTTATAATTAATTAAAAAATAATGAATATTCACTGAGAAACGAGGACACATTACCATAGTTGATGTGGCAGTTGTGTTGTTGAGACTCTTGATTTTCCTCTGAGGGGAGGAAAATGGGTGGAGATTCAAAGCTATTTTATTCTGTTACTGGTTTTATGTGCTGCAAATTTCTACCACATCTTTTGCCAGAAAGTGGCTTAGTCATAGGAAAATATGTCTCTTTTGATCATTGATTCAAATAACTTGATGTACTTTACTTCCCTGAGTTAGTGTTCAGAAAAAGTAGGAACCACTTTTAAACTGACTTCAGTAGCTTTTCCATGCAGCTCAAGAGAAAACATAGGTGTCAGTATTAGTGCTCTAGCAAAGCAACCACATTAATATGAGATATGCTGGTTTCTCCTTGGGGGCTGCTTTACCAGCTAAGCAGTAAACCCCAGACCAACCGAGACAGTTTGTGTGGGTCCCTCAGATCTGCTCGCTGGAAGCGTGGATAAGGCTTGGAATGAAGAGCGGACTTCTGCCGTGGGTCGGAAGGTGTTTATTGTTGCAGCTCCACGTGCAAAAAGCACTGCCTGGCCTGTCCTTCTCCCATTTGTACCCCAGGACATAGCCTGAGGCAACAGGAGAATTCGGGCCAATGAATGGAAAGGAGGGGAGGTTCTAGAGGGGGACAATTGAAGAGGGCAGGTGCCTGAGCACCTGGTCGAATGGGAGAGGATTTTCCTTCAAGTTACCAGGGTGATTGACAATGGGCTCCCCTCTGGGAGATACCATGGGGGTCAGAGAATGGGTGAAGGGATTTAGGAAGGAGCATACCAACATGAAATAAATAAAATACATATAAAACTCTGAAAGGCTTAATCATGCATTGCAACAATGAGATAAAAGTGATACAACTACTGTTCATTAATGCTTAAAAGATACTTCAAGCCTAATGTGGAATACTGCTTTTCTTGAGGGGTGATAGTGTCCACTGCACTAAATAACTAATTCTTAGTTTGATGAATTATCTCATTTAGGAATGACCATTCTGTTTTGTAATTCCTTGCCCCTCATTTTACTGCTTCTCTTGATATGTCACCTTGGCTAATGTTGTCCAAAGGCTGCTTAGCTTCTGAACTCAGTTTTGGGACTTGGTAACATTTGAATGTTTGAAAACTCAGGCCATGATTTTTAGCATGATGCGTTGCACTGCAGTGCAAATTGAAGTGATCAGGTCATAACTCCTGCATAATACCTTCCAGAACACAGGAGAAACTATCTAGACTTTGTCTCTATCCTACTGTTTCCAAGTGCCTATCACCTGACCAAAGATGTGCCTGATACATTTGCACCGCCTGTTTTCAAGTGGAGGGGGCAGAAGCAATCTTGTGAGAGTTGGACCAGAGTAAGTTATAAGAAGTCTGTGATTTCAAAAGTCATATTATAAATGTTTAGAGCTTTTGCTCTGAAGTTTTGACATGAACCTGTTTCTTGTTGAGTTCAGGTGGTTTTGCATGCCAACAGCATTCAGTGATATACTGAGCCATTCAGGGAAAATTTTAAATCTGATTGTTAAGAGGCCTGTTTGTTTTAAAATAGCCTATCCTACCTATGATTTACTCTGGACTGAATGTACTTGGCCTACCCATCTTCTC
The DNA here is from genome assembly GCA_024734555.1 of Trochalopteron elliotii. NCBI lineage: Eukaryota > Metazoa > Chordata > Aves > Passeriformes > Leiothrichidae > Trochalopteron > Trochalopteron elliotii. Next base: position 4,038,157 of record JANPWX010000360.1, read on the forward strand.
TTTGAGTCCACCTTCTTTGGAGGCAACTTTTTCACTCTTGCTGGGAGCTTCTGTTTTATAATGACTATAAATTTATTTCAATTTAAATACCTCTGAAGTGTCTACACAAAATCTGAAAAATGTTTTCATAACGTTCAATACTTTCTATTTCCTATTTTAAAACTTTTCAGTGTTGGAGAGAAAAAAATATCCAGGTATGGACTTTTGAGTTCAGCATGTCTTTCATCCCAAAACTCGGACCATCAGTGAGAAAAATACCTGATGATATTTAAGGAAAAACACAAGAACCTTTGACTGTAAGATCAGATAGAACATCAAACAGGATGATGCTCTCATGTAACAGAGTTTTGTCATGTTTTTTCACATCTCCATAAACCACTGTAGGATAAAGACAGAGTAAAGCCATGATGTCATACTTCATTCAAATATGGTTGGGAATAATGTGACATTTTAGCTAACCAGTCTTGCAAGAGATTGTCTTCAGGGTGGTAACAAACATAGTAATGTACTTTACTGTCAGTCAGACTTCTAACATCTTTCACTTGTTTATGGCATATGACAGGAAACAGCACTATTTGTGTGACTGCTGAGCAGCTTAAATTAATGTTAGTATGAAAAGATACATGGACAAAGCAAATTAATATAAGATTTTCTTCTTAGCTCAGGTACTTAGCTATGAGCTATGTTAGTTTCACTCCTTCACTAGCCCCATCTGGGAACACTGTAACAGGACATGCTTTCCTACACTCAGGTGCTAAGTTTAGATTTTGTACTTTTATTTATTTAATATGAACTAAATTGCTTTTGGTGACAAATGGATTGAACTTAGGAGGAAGAAAATGGGTTTGTTATTCAAAGGGATTGTATTCTTTTCAAATTAATTTTGCTGGCATTCTCCACTTTGTCAGAACAGCAAGGTCTGCGAAGTTGTGTCTGTTTTAGAACATCTCTAAGCTTTGTCATGGACTCAGTCACTAAAACACAAACATAAGAAAACAAGAAAAAAGAATTGGTGTGCTCCAGCTGGAATTACATCTTCTGGTTCTGAAAGCATTATTTCAAAAAGTTGTCATTCTTTCCAGCATGGAGGAAAGACTTTTAGGAGCCTTACTGTTTCATTTTGGAGCAGGATTGGAGTCCCTTTGGTCAACCCCTAAACTGCTGTTTAGGCTTGCAAAACTCCTACATAGTCTGAGATATGCCAGGTTCTCCAGGGTCTCCTATCTTCAGGGTCTCCTAGCTGTGGCCAACAAAATTTTGACAGTGGAGTTTCACAGGACGTTGTGAAAGAAATCACCCAGAAGCTAAACACAAGAAGTGAAGATGAAAGTTTGAATGTATCATTCTGCTGTAGGTCTTTCAGTGTCAAGTGCATTTGCTTAATAGTTCTACTGGTGTTTCAGGTTTGAAGAAAAGCAGTGAAGTGCTTAGCAATTGTGAAACTGAAAAATCAATGAAGTCTGAACTTATTTCATTCCCTCTTGAGATTAATTTCATAACCCTATCTTTTGCTGTGCTGAGCCACACCAGCCTGTGGCTTCCATTAATTTCAGGATTATTTTGCCAAAAGTATTGCAGGACTACAAAAAGATACAAGAAGTGGGTAGCTGGACAATATATTGGAAATTTGGCCTCAGAATTCCCAGTAGTTTTTCGAAAATATTGGGCCTAGGAGATAATGAAAACAAGAAAGAGGAGTAATATCTATGATGGCTTAAGCAAAAGAGCGATACAGTTAAGCTCTCAGCTGCCTCTCTGATCACACATGCAAAATTCAGGAAGGCCAGCTCCTGATAAAATGGAAGGTATGATTACTTGGTAATAAGCCATATTTAACACCCTCTTCTCCACTTTCCCTTTTTTCCTTGCTTTTCTCTTTTAGCCAGTGTAGGAGTTCTACTGCTTAAATTGTGTACCGTGTGCCTGCCATTGCCTGAAAATTTATGTAGCTGTTGCTATGGCTGCAGCTTCATCCACTGCATATTCTCAGTACTCTACAGCTAAAATGCCCTGTGGAGTACAAATTTCCACTGCAGTGGTGCAAAAGAAACAGCATAAAATATTCTGCTCTTTGATCCAACTTATATTTCCATGTGTAGAATGTCATACGTATTTTGAAAATACATATTTATTCCTGAGCACTGTCAGTCACTCAGTCACCAAAAAGCCATTACCTTTTCTGCTAATGCTAGAGTTATTTGGTACTGTCTCTTTGCTCTTTGGTAATTGCAGAGGGCAATATGCTCACATGGGTTTATAGAGCCTAACCTGTTTCAGGAGTCTTGGTATAGGTTTGTTCCATTTTTATTTGGTTTATAGAGCCCTCTGTTTTTTGCAGCTTAAGCAAAATTGTTGAAACTTTTCTTTCAGTACTGCTAAGAGGTAAGTGCCAGGATTTAGCATGTATAACATTGTCTGAGGCATTTGTTCAGCTGTCTGTTGAATCCCTTGAAACTAATGCTCAGTCTCTATTAAAGTCTCAGTCCCTGGAAAGCAGAGCCCATTCTCTCCTATAATTAATCTTGCAGGTACTGCCTTGACATTATTGGTTCACCAGCAGAGCAGAACTGCCCCAGCCATCAATAATAATTCAGCACATTAGGACAAGACCTATGTACACAGCCCACAGATGTAGCTGAGTTGTGTGCAAGCTCCAGCACTCCTTGCTGATGGGGAAAAGAAGGAAAAAAATCTCTGCAGTCAAAAGTGTTTTGATGCTAGATAATTTTGCAATACAAAGGTCGTGGTACTACTCATGCTTTGGCTTTATGTTTTTTCTTCAGATGTTGGCACTGTTTGGCACAATGCTTGTGATTGTCTGTTTACCGAATCTTTGTACTAAAGCTGTTACAAATTGGCTTTCACAGATGGTGGGAGCTTCTCAGATCAGGAGAGGCAGGGAATTTATTACTCAATATTTCTGTATTACTGATTGGGACGTGAGAAGCATAAGCAATCTGTTCTACTGCAGGGTTTGAGCTCTCCCTCCTCCTTCCCCCACTCCAAAAATTATGGCTAGCTTGAGAAGGATTTTTTTTTCTCATTTTGTGTAGATAGCAGCTGTGCAATTTCAAGCAGAATGTTTGCTTTGATCTTCTTTTCTTTAATTGAAATCCACAATTATGAGATTTGTTTCTTTTATGTTTTCTAGTTTATTGGTTTAATCTACAAAATGTGCTGTCTTGCTGTCTTACACAGTTAAAGGCAACAACACAGTTGGGATTTAAATGGCAAACTTGGAGGGGGGTTGCATTCTCTCAGGTATTGGGGGATAAAACTTCTTTCATCTGATTTCAGATCATTATACATACAGGGTAGCAACAAGAACCCAAACAATATGTCAACTAATTGTAAAGAATATCCCTAGATAGCCACTTAATGCAAACTAACCACATGAAAAGAAATTTTAATATGGAGGCAAAAAATCCTGCTCTGACAGCTTATTTGGAGATTTCCTTTATTTGGAAGCCTTTGTTTTAAAATTACAGAATGCTTTCCTGGCCTCTCCAGTACCAATTCCTACCTACCTGAGTTTACCAAACATTTTAGAACAATCAGTTCTATTTACAGTTTGAGAGAGGCATTGCCAAACTGTCGGATTCAGAAGATATGGCAGAGTAAGCATCTGCAAACCAAATAAACTGAGAACATCTGGAAACAAAGTCACAAAGGATTTTACCTTGTTAGGTGAAATTGGGATGAAAGAGCATTAACACTTGGTTCACCTATGGGTTTTTGAATTTTTTTTAGGTAGAAAATGTCAGAAAACCTTACAAAAAACTTCAAGAATATAAAATTCCTTTCCTTTAGTGTCTTTGCCAAGAGCTATTTCCTAACAATAGTTATCACAAGAAAAAGAATTATTACATACATTTTGAAAAATTCTTTGTATGTTTTTATAATAACTTCCTTCTCTTGTGAGATAGATGCCTCAGAATGAGATGGTTCTATCCCAGTGATTACCATATTACACGGACTGCATATCAGATTATCCATCAGTATTCTGCACTGTTTCTCCAATTAAGGAAAAAAACTCAAACCTTCTGTGAAATCAAGCTCAATTGCATGTCTTTTGTTAGACTGATAAAAACAGTTGAGAATTTGTTCTCAAACATATGAAGAAAACAAAATAAAGTCATTTACGAAACTGTATTACAATTCATGGATCCAATCTGGAGTGTTCCTAGTTTATATCAGCTAATAAACTTTCATTTAAAAGAAACTTTTTGCTCATGTATAGAAATACTTTTTGTGATAATCTCAAATGGGAAATCTTATATAATTCATGTCGAGCAGAGCTACATCAAACATGGACCTGACTGATAGACCCTGTCCTAAGGCTTAGTATGGTCCTCATTTAATTAAAAAAAAAAAAAAAGGACTCATAGCAACTTCAGATTGATTTACAATAAATTGCAAAGACACAAATCTGTGAAGTCAGGAGGCTAAGTCATATGAACATAGCCCCTCTACTGGCTTGCAGTTTTAATGTGTGGGATTGCCAAACTTTCAGTTATAAAAAGCCCACAATGCTTTACAAGAATCCCTAATAGTAATGAAGACCTGTCTCCTCTTGTTGAGATAATGAAATAAATAAATCATCCCGTGTAGGTTTGTTTGCAGTGGTGATGATGGTTTGGAGACTGAGTGCAGGGTGTTTGTGAAGGTAGCCTGTAGCCCCACACCATAGTATTTCTATTGCCAAGAGCAGCCTACAAGGTTTGCATTGAGTTTGCAAGGCCTCAGCTCTGAGGTGTACTATTTCTGAGCTTCTGTTTGCCTGCCTGTTGCTTTTGATGGATCTGCTTTATCTGTAACAAGCATTTTTATTCTGTTCTTCTTTTCCTTAACTTACCATGGTACAACCACAGTTTTGTAACAGAGAGTAGTAACAAGTAGCTGGAGAAATAAAAGGCTTGTGAGTTTAATGGCAATGGAGCTGCTGTAGTTCTGTGCACAGAGGGCAAACTATAACATTTGTGACACTGAGAAGAATAAGATGATAGGACTCCTATGGACTAAAGAAGGATCAGGAATGACACAATGTCTGTCCTCTCAGGTCTGACCGCAAAGAATTCTTGTCACAGGTCTCTGCCTCTGATGTCTTGCAGAGCTCTGTGTTACAGACATTTTCTGCCACACTGGGCACATGATGGACACAAAAAGAATTGGGAAATAAATACCATTTCTGTATCAGTCTTACATTTTACCTTAAGTTTTTCATTGTTAGAACAATGTTTCATTAGAAGCATAGTTATGTGAACTTGAGACCTTTCTGGGAAAAGCATAGCTAGCCACTGTAAATTCATGAATACTACAAGCATAAGAAATAGAATATGTATTTTTACTATAACATACTGTGTCATTTCAATGTTTGTTATAAAAAGCAAAAAACTTCTCCATATTAAACTTCAACTGTCACAGTAACTCAGCCTGATGGATTTGAGAGTATCAAATCAGAAATCCGACCTCAGTGTCAGAAAAGAGACTCACATTAGATCACTTAATTGCTTGATATGAATCACACAACTAAGCATACAGATCTGTAGAGCTAAGCAATAGCAATTTAGATTTGCTGGATTAAAGACTTGGTCTAGCTACTAAAAAATGAAAGTCAATTAAACAGCCAGATAGACATCCAAAGATTGTTAGAATTCTGTGTTAGACATAATATATATGTATTAAATTTTTGCAGTTGTTCACAGAATCATAGAATAATTTAATTTTGAAAAGGCCTCTCAGATCTGCTAGTCCAGCTGTTAACCCATGACTGCCATATCTCCCACTAAACGAAGATCCTAACTGTTCTGTCTACAGGTCTTTTAAATACCTCCAGAGATAGTGACTCAACCATTTCTCTGGGCAGTCTGTTCCAATGCTTGGCAGTTCTTTTGATGAAGAATTTTTCTCTAATATCTAATCTAAACTGTCCCTATCTTGAGACCTTTTCCTCTCTTCCTATCGCTTGCTGCTTCAGAGAAGAGTCTAATCCCTGCCTCACCAGTGGCTTTGAAAAGAAACAAGAAACTCTTAATGAACACTTAGAAGTGGGGATTTACCTTCTTAATTTTAGGTGAGTTCAACTTCATTTGGAGATTGTTGGTAACATTTTATTATTTCACAGTTTAATCAGCCTAACCCTTGCACAGTGGCATTGTGTCACCATTAAAAATTTCAACAGCTATAAATCTCATTAGACTAGATAAAAAGTACAGACAACACATTTGCTTAAAAGTCATGATAGAGAAAACTAAATAGAATCACTTACTTCAGCACTTTTTCTGCTCTAATGGTTTGGAAGATGGAGCTCATATTCTACTCACGTATCTTACTATGTAAATTATAATGGTAAACTTATAGAATTGAAGAAAAGGGTGGGAAAAAAAGACTACTGGAAAAAATGTAATTGTCTACACAGTTTTGTGTGTGACCATGGAGCAATTTAACACATGGAGCGATTTAATACATAGAGCAATGCAAAAAATACCTGGATCTAGAGGACATTAATATGTCCTAGAATCTCTCTTTTTTTCATATCAAAACCACCCATAGTTTCACAGTGAGGATATAATCACAAATACTCAGAGCAGACTTCCATGAATATTGCAGGAAAAAATAATTTACTATTATCTTAACCAAACTGAAAGAAAAAGAATTGTCTCCATTTCTTTGTCGTCCCTTTTCTGCAGTTTTCTTGTCCCATTCTCCACACTAAAATGGGATACACTGAATAAATGTCTGTGGAATAAAAATGTACATTTCACCTTCTGCAAAGAAAATACTCAAATAGGTCAATCTTGGATGAAGCAAAAATGTACAGTCTCAGAAGGTTTTATTCTTCCAATAACTTCCTTTAAGTAAAGGGTCTCAGGCTTAGCCTTCCAAAATCACAGTTTGGATATGTCAGTGGTGCAAAAAGAAGTGCAACTGAAATCTCTGCATCTTTTACCACTAAATAAAACTCAGCTTCTATAGTTGTAAATATAGACAGGCCTTATACATTGAGTATTGAAAAAATCTTATATTTAAAAATAAAATCATTTTTACAGCCAGCCAGCAGTGGTTAGGATCTCAGGCATGCTTGGAAGGTTTCTCCTGAAGGTCATGAGTCTGTAGTTTCACTGAACTAAGTTATCTTTATTAAATGATATCTTGGCTGTATCTTAAATGAATCTGCCTGCAATGACACTACATCTGTGCATTACAAATATTACCTGCATGTAATATTTGACATGCAGGTTTATGGTCAAGAAGGTATTGCAAATTAAGCTATGACAGAAAGAATATTAAGTGAAAATAAAGAATATTTAAGAAGGGAAGTAATTTGGTAATATACATTGAATACAACTATCTGGGGAAACAGAAACTAAACCAAGCTTACAAGCGTAAGTGAACTATAAGAAATTTTTGACTCTGCCTGTTACTGAAGAGAACTGGAAGTAAAAAGCAAAACAAGGACATGAATAAATTTGAAAAAAGTAGGCAAACTTAAGTTTTTCAAATTCTCTTTGTCATCTATAGAAAAAAGAGGCAGTGGAATTGATCAGTAAGCATAAATAATGCTTTTAAAGTTATCATTCAAGTGAGTAAAAAAATAAAAAACATTTGGCACTCTAGAAGGAAAACCGTAAAAAGAAGCAAAGTGCTTCAGTGATTTTTTACTTCTTTCTTTCTTTCTTTTTCTTTCTCTTTCTTTCTTTCTTTTTTCTTTCTTTCTTTCTTTCTTTCTTTCTTTCTCTCTCTCTCTTTCTTTCTTTCTTTCTTTCTTTCTCTCTTTCTTTCTTTCTTTCTTTCTTTCTTTCTTTCTTTCTTTCTTTTTCTTTCTTTCTTTCTTTCTTTCTTTCTTTCTTTCTCTTGCTCTCTTGTTCTCTTTCTTTCCTTCTTTCTTTCCATCTTTCTTTCTTCCTGTCCTTTTTTTTATTTCATAAGTTAAACAGGATAAGGGAGCTAGGAAGAAAATGAACAAAAAAAATTGCAAGGGAGAAAACAAAAATTATGAGACTAAAAAAGGTTGTAGATTTTTTTTATGTCAACGCAGACATTTTGCCAGCTCTTTTGAGTACAGAAGAAGGAATATATCATTATCAATCTTTGTGCTTGCCACTTTTTATGATGATCTAGAAATGCACTGGCAAGAGCAAAACAGGATATATCTCAACATATATTTTTTTCTGATTTGCACGTCCCTCTGGTGCATCAGATGCATGTAGCTGAGTGTAAATGGTTTATCTGTCATTTGGTGTGTTTTAGTGGTAGGTCACTTGACTGGGAAGAGAGCAAAGCACCTCTATTCTATACATATATATATGTATTACAAATTTTCTCAGAATTCTGTCTGACAAAATATTCACATTCTTGTGAACTGATTTGCTCTCTCAGTCTTAATGATCTGATGCAGATTGTGAACTCCTTGGGATGTTCTTTCCAACTCTTCTATATATCGCAGTGTGCTATTATTTTATGTTGGTATTGAGAGGAAAAGAAGTTGCAACTGTGTAATTCCACCATGAATAATCTGATGAGAGAGTGCTTGCTGCATTCTCTTCTGAGATGAATTACAATGGTTCAGGTTATCTGTCTCTTCCGTACACTAAACTGCAGTAAAAAACACTCTTTTTGAGTATGTCTACATTTATTAGACTCCTACAGTTATGTCATCCTGAAAATGATGCTCAAAATGTTGCATTCTGAATCAGTGAGAAAATGAGTAGCTGATACAAAGAAGCACTCACTGTTATCACCCTCTGGAGCAGCATTTCCTGAAATGCTGCAATGCAGTTTTATGATATTAGGAAGGTAATGTATGCAAGTTCTGAAGATATATGTATCAAGTTCTAGCTCAATTGTAAATTAAATTCACTCTAGTGGGTAAGGAAAGGAAATGTTTTGATTCTAGAATGTAACAATGTCTGTGCATTTTTAATTTATACCATTAAAGATTGGACTTCCGATAGGTTCTCAGACAGATTTTAACCAGATTAAAATAGTTCTTGCGTAAGGTAAGCCAGGGAAGAAATTGGTAAAGTACAACCTTTTTAATTCCCCGAAGTATCTTGAAATTTGTGAAAGTCATGAGGGCAAATTTAATAGTTAATATGGGAGAAATATAAAATTATCCATAGTGATTTGAACATCAATTATCCTTCAAAAACAGATCGACGAATCTCCTAACACTACTGTTAATATTTCAGAAATCAGGGAGCAAAACAGATGAAAAGCAATATGTAAAACAATGGCAAACTGTTAGGAATATACAAATTAATCTACTTTTATGGGAAGAGAAATTATCACATTCTGATAGTCTTGAAATTGTCTGTTATATTGTCAGATCTAGGAAAAAAGCAATTTAACCAAAAGTTGGACTGATTTTTCAAACTATATCACCTGATCTACTAAAAATACAGCCTAATTTTACAGATGCCACATCCCTTCTAAACACATTTGTAGATCAGAGCACCTTTTTCATTACCAGCTTGTTTATAGTGTTTAAATAGTGAACAATGAATATAACTCATTTTGGTAGCCAGAAAAATATAAAATTCCAAAATATCACCCTACCATCAAAGAGGCAGGATGTCCAATAGTGACATCTGAAGGGAGAAGAAAAAAATACTATACTGGTGTCATTTAGAGTTCATTTGTGAACAGCTGAATAGTGCATTTAGATAGGCAGGAATCAGAAAGGTCAGAAAGTCTTCCTGTATGGAATTCCTTTGCAGTGATATTCCTGTAAATATTTGGGAATTGTAAAGAAAGGTGGGAGAGGTATTTCATGAGAGAGAAACACAGCAATAAAATAGACTGTCAGATCAAGCAGAAAAACAATGCTTTTAAAATCAAAGATGAATATTGAGAATAAAAATTATTCATTCTTGATGATTATTTTCCTTTGTGTAAACATAATTTATAACCAACTTCACTGAGATGAGTATATTTATTGGTTATTCACTGATATGGGGAACATCCTAATCTCTCTCAAATGTAGCACTGCAGGATTGTTTGAACATTCCTTATATTTTGGTGGCTTTCAGCTTCTTCCTTTGATCGCATGGGTAGGGCTAACTAATGTGAGATATGCCCTTGTATTTGAAAACTGACATATTCAGATGTAAGAAAACAAAACCAAGGTGGCAGAACATAAGCAGCCAAACCATTAAAATGCTCTTCCTGTCCAAATTATATAAATACATAGTTCAAATCTTAGAGACTAGAAAGGGGAATAATTTGCCTTTGAAGTAGACAAAAAAGATGCTCCTTGCCACCAAACAAAATAAGGTTTTCGTATGGAGAAGAAAGAGATATCTCTTGTAGAAATAAGCAGTTTGATATAAAGTTTTCATATAAAATATTCACTTTCTGTGTATTTAAAAAAAATGCAAGTGTAGCATATGCATCGTTTATTTCAGGAAAAGGCAAAGAGCATGAAGGACAAGTTAAGATGACTTCTGAATTTACTTAGGATATTCAGAACCTCTGAGTTCAGTGAAAGACAGGAGAATCCATATCAAACTGACAAAGATGTTCCTTTTTGACATAAAATTCCATCTTCAGCAATCATATTGAACATTTCTGTTACAAAGGAATTTTTGTTTTCATTCTGCAGTGAGAGCAAAACAGAACAAGTTCTGGTCATTGAGTATGTAATCAGAAAGTATGAACAGACTATTTAACTTCATAATTTCCTCACTGGTGGATAAAGAAGAGCAATTTCCATTAAAAAGGAAACCAAAAGCAGAAAATTCAAAAGAATGTTTTAATTGAGACAGTGATTTTCCCTTTTGATGTGCTTAGAATCTGTCTTGCTCTGCTCTCTTACTCCTTATTATTTAGTTAGAATCTCTATTGCTCTCACTCAGTGTTGTGACAACCATCTCATTGGTTGTCCATTTAAGAAAGTATCATTTTTTTCCTATTCAAATTAAAAGTCATTAAATGTAATTAATTTAAATGGTGAGTGAGATCAATTGACAGGACATGAACTTACACAGCAGCTGATGGCTGATCATTCTAGTACCCTTCTCTCATGTTTGCTGATATTTATCCACAGCCCATACACGCACACAGAGAAAGAATCATTTCAGAGGGCAACGTTTCCACTTGAAAAAATAACAAATTATGAAGCCACAAGGACATTATCTATCAGAAAATGCTATTACCTAAAGGTTTCTGAGTTCATGGATTCACAATAACCTGTAAATCATACACCACAGGCAGGAGTTCTTTTACCTGTACCTCATATTAGAAAAAAACTCCAATTATTCATTTACATACCCATGTGTATAAATATATAGCCACATATATCTGCCTATCTTTGTTTAGCATATGTCTATGTGCAGTGAAATTATCTATAGAAGGTTGACAGGTGAATAAACCTTATGGCGAAGTAGCTTGCACACATGCCTGAAAATTCAATTCTTAGAGTTTAACTCCCCAGCTGCAAAATAGGCATAACAATGCTTGGAAATTTGAGAGTAAAAATACATTTTATGGGCTTATCTATGTGACTAGATTTTATGGACTTATTTACTATGTGTTTAGAGAGCTAAGTGCATTTCTATATGCTCTATGCTAAATGCATATACATTTTTTAGTGGTAGTGTATTTTTGAACTATTCAAATATCATTTAAAATTAAAACATTTTGCACCACAGTACAACTCAGTACCTTATAATTAATAAAAAAAAAGATAAGTATTAGTATAGCTACTGACCTCCACTTCTGAACATCATGAGTTTGACTACTTTTAAAGACAATATTTACTCTACATAATGTGTTTTCCCACATAACTTTTCTGCATTACTGAAAAAGTAAAATTGTGGAGATTAGTCAAGTATGAATGCTAAACTTATTCATGAACTACCTCTGACCGTTTGCTTCCTTTCAACATTCCTCTTTCCTAATTTTTTTTTAATACAAAATTAGATTTGATTTCACTCTGATAGTGAAATTAATGCATTTGGCATCAGTTGTGTTATCAGCAGACATGACTTGGAAATTTAAGATGCAACTGAGAAGAATCTTTACTTACTGTAGAAATACCTCATAGTTCCTAAGAAAGAAATTAAGAAAAAATATGCCACAGCATACATCCTTTACAGCCACTTCTAGAATTCTGTGCACAGTTCAGACCTCTCTGTCTCAATGGAAATGACAGAATAAATAAAAAAAATAGACAGAGAGAAAACATATAAGGAAAATCAAGATTTTAATTTAAGGAATATTGACACTGATACTTTTATACATTAAAAAAAAAAGGTATCGTTTTATAGACTTACAAGCAGCATAGGGACACCAAATGTGGATTTACTGGTTGTTATGTCCTCCCAGTATGAGGAGATGGGGAAATGCATGACATTAAAGTCAAAAGGCACTTCCAAAACAATCAGCCATTGCACAGGAAAAAAGAAGCTGTAGAGTACCTTACTGCAATTTGTTGTAGTAATACCTCTATGATTTTAGGAAGTGACTGGATAAATTCCTGCAAGAACAATAATTCTATGACTGCTATTAACACACCCTGTAATTCTGGTCTCATCGCTTTCACGGTGTCAGTTTGTCAGTTAAGTATTCTAAAATACAACATGATGATAGACATAGAGAGTTGATAACAGTCCGGGAACCCAGCTGTTTACAGCCTTGGAAGAATATACTTTTCAATTCATAGAACCATAAAGTATCCTCATTTGGAAGGGTCACACAAGGATGATGGAAATCCAGCTCCTAGCCCTGCAGCCCAACACCAAGAATCACCATGTGGCAGGCTTGGTGCTGAGACCACTTTCCTGAGGTGCCTGTCCCAATGCCCAGCCACCCTCTGGAGTAAGAACCTTTCATTAATATCCAACCTAAACCTCCCATGACACAGTTTCATGATGTTCCTTTAGATCCTGTTTCTGGTCACCAGACGGAAGAGATCAATGCCTGCCCCTCCTCTTCCCCTCACCAGGAAGCTGTAACTGCAGTGAGGTCTCCCCTCAGCCTCCTCTTCTCCAGACTGAATAAACCAAGTCTGACCTCAGCTGCTCCCTCATAAGGTTTTCCCCCCCCAGGCCCTTCACCATCTTTATAGTCCCACTTTTAACAATCTCTAAGAGCTTTATATCCTCATATTGTTGAGCCAAAAACTGCATGCAGAACTTAAAGTGAGGCCACAGAAGACCAGAGTAGAACAGGATTAATTCTCGAGTTAATTCTCTAGTACTTGAATCGTTGCATGCCCTAATATCTCCCAAGAATGGTCCACCTTACCATTTCCCTTGAATTCTAACTACCAACATCAGCAAATGTCAAAATAAGTTTAATGTTCTCTCAAGAACATTGTTCTCTCAAGAACAATGCTGCTGCCAGGTGGGATGCTGCTATACTTAATTAAAAACACTGAACAATCCAGAGTAGAAATGTGTTCACCCATACAGCCAGAATAAAATATACCATGTCTAATCAAAACCTGCAGTATACTCTCTCAATTTTCAGCTGTTCTGTTAAAAATTCTGTACAACTATATTTAATCATCATTGTACTTGATACTTACTGTAGTTTGCTTCAAATATGTTTCATAGAGTATCAAATGAAAGTTACTTTAAAATACACAGTGAATAACAGCCACAGAATCAACAAAGAACTAACAAATGCAGACTGTTGTTTTTGTAAGAAAATTTCCTGTATTATTTTCCATATTCAACACTGCTAGAAAACAACTTGCTAGACTGTTATTGAATCAAAGATTCATGATGCTACAGTCTTACACTGACCTGAGCAAAAGTATTGACCTATGCAGATCAATTCACTGTAGGGGACCATTGCAAACATTTCTTTAACAGGAAAACAAAGGTTTGTTAGCAAAGAGAGCACATGTGTTCCTGACGAACTTCCCACACCTTCTTTTCAAAATTTGTATTCATAAGTAACCTCTAGGAAAACATGGAAAATGGCAGGGATGCACTCCAAAACAACAAAGAAACAACCAATGGAACAAATATATTTTCTCTATTGTTCCATAGTGAATGTTGCAGACAGATCCTGGGTGAAAAATTAATTGTCAGTCATTTAGAAATAAAGTACCTACTTCTGCAAAACACACTGCAAATCTTTTCTGTACAGTGAAAACACCTGTGATTGAAGATGGGATGTTTTAATATAGTAGATATAATTGTATTCAAATTGCAATTAATTTGTCCAGTCTTCTTGATCTACTGCAATATAATTCTTGATCTACTGCAATATAATTCTTGATCTACTGCATTTATATTTTTTAAAAAAAGGATAAAGATGAGGAAAAGTATGTAAACTTTTAAAAAAAGGATAAAGATGAGGAAATCTTATGTAAACTCAAAGTAATATTAAAAAATTATGAATGTGGGAAAAAGCCAGTTTTTATATTTCTTGAAAATAAAAAATAATTAGAATTTAAATAATTTATTATACATTGGCACATTAAAATATCGTTTTACTCATATTTTCATTATGAGAAATTTAATTTTGGTGATATATTGTGGTGCAGGAATGTAACAAGTCACTACAGACATGTTTTCACATTTGCCTCAGATGAAGATTGCCTGGCAATCAATGCAAGTTGGTAAATGTACCTTTTCCACAAGATAATATTCTCATTAAAAACTGCCTCCATGTCAAAAACTCAAATGAGTATATTGTCTTCCAGACTCATGACAGGCAAGTCAAAAGTAGGTCGTCGAATCGAAATTATTTAATGTTTATGGGAGACCCAATCAGGTTAACACTTAAAACAAGAATGGTGTGATCAGAGTGAAGGACTCTGTAGGACTCCTAAGATTCATAGCTATTCAAGCTTTGTCACACAATATGGAATATTTATTTTTTATTGTTTATAAAACATAGGTCAGTGAAAACAGATATAAAAATCAATATTTCTTGCGTTTGGGCATGAGCTGAAAATGTTGAGAAACCCATAGCTGGATACTGTTTGAAGACAGACATCTCAGTTCTAATTATTTAGAAATCTTAGAGTCTGAAACTGAATAAAAATAGATGTAGCTTCTAAAGAATAAAAAGAATGATAATGTTCATTAACTTAGGTTCTCTCACAAGAACTTGCAGTATCTTCAATGTTGTTTAGTTAGACATACATTTTTATCATATGGTGGACATCAGAACAAACAAAAAAATCATTCTGTTAAGCTGTACCAGTGGAAGTTTAGGCTAGTCATTAGAAGAAAATTCATTACAGAAAGAGTGTTTAGGCATTGGAATGGGCTGCCCAGGGAAGTAGTGGAGTCATATCCCTGGAGGGGTTTAAAAAAAGACTGGATGTGGCACTCAGTACTGTGACTTAGTTGCTAATGTTAGGTCATAGGTTGGATCTGATGATCTCCAAGGTCTTTTCCAACCTAGTTGATTCTGTGATTGTGTGAAATAAGAACACAGCAAAAACACAGATGAACCATCACTTGACATTTTAAATTTGTATAGTTATTTTTCATATCCACATATTGTTCATTGAAACTATTTCTAGTAGGAGGCATTTCAAAATCTAATGGAAAAGGAACCCAATTTGGTGCTAAACTTTCAGTATTATTTCCCCTGAAGTTGCAGTCTGATTCAGCTGACTGCCTGCATGCACATATTCCCTCTGAGCAAGTGACCTGTGTCTAATAGCAACGTTATTAGCCAAAGAGCCTACTTGATGTAGAGTGCTATGTGTTCTACTTTTTCTAGCCTAAATCTTTGAGTTTTTTTCTCCTCTCCCTTTGTCAAGCAGAATAAATCTAGAATAGTATGATATTTAGTGACTTTTTTCACATGCTTGTCTGGGAAGGTGAACATCTTTCAGTCTGTCATACAGCAAAAAAATATCCCGGAATCAAAGCAGTTTATCTTACGTGAAGAGCATGCCAAAATATCTGAGGTTATAAAACTCTGAGGCAATAGGTGAATGTGGGCAGCTGAAATACGCCTACAACTCAGTATTTGAGAATAAAGCACTGTAGATGTTTTAAAAGAAATGCATTTTGAAATCAATGGCTCCTGACATTTTACCATTCTAATGGTGATTTTTAAATGTCCTTTGTTCTAGAGTTATATCTCCATTTCTGTAATTTGATGCCTTTACACATGTTTAAATGATAGCTGTCCATTGTTTTTAGGGAACCTAGGCATAGAAAATGGGCCACTTTCAGCTCATCATACAGCTTACTACTGTATTACTGCAATTTGATAAGCAATGCAAGATACCTAAATCTTCTCTTCTGCTAGTAAGTGTTATAATCTGTTTTTCTGAACAGACTGAAAGGTCTTACACGAGGTTTTCCTGATGTTCCTAAACTTGCCATTGGGCAAATTTCTGTTGATTTAGTCCAATACATTATTGAGTGTTCTAAACAAGAACAGAAAACTGCAATTTCACTTTATTACAAAGTGATTGACCAACAAATAAACAGACTGCAGGTTCTTCAAGCAGAACATAAATACGTGTTTAATATTTCTTTTTTAATAACTATCTAGCATTGTAATACAAATTAAACAAGTCACAGCAACATTTTTTTTCTTATGGGAAATCAAAATGTCATATTATCATCCAAATCAAGAAAACCCTTCCATTTTTTGAACCTGAATATTGTTCAGAATTTAATGAAAATTTTGCCTAAATTTCTGTTGACATATCATGTGTATACACTGGCTTTCCTTCTTATCATCTTTATGTAGTTATCCATATTTCATACACAATCACAGTTCATGCAAGTATAAAAAAGGCATTGTTTTTTTATATTCATATTTGTATATTAAATGCTTGCTAATAACAGAATTTTTATACCTTTTAAACATACTATCCTGTGAAATATGTTTTCTCTATAACAGTTTTTAAAATAAATACATGTATTTTAATCTACACTAATAGACCAGGAAGAGGAGCTGAAATTTTTACGAATTTCATTGTATTACAGTGTTCACAATGACCTACACAACTAGCATCAAACTAGGAATCCAGATTAGTTGTGTTATTTGTTATCTTCATTTTCAGGCAAACAGGGAAAAAACTGTGCATGTACTTAATCAAATAATACTTAAATATCTTCTCTGGCAATTAATTTTTGAAGTGAGTTATTAGAGATAATTAATTCTCCTTTCTCAAAGAAAAAACACAATTAGATTCTGAAGTTGTGAAATGTTTTGTTTCATCAAATTAATATTCCAGGCACCAAAAAAGGAATCTGTCAGGCAACACCAAGAGTTAAGCTGGAACTTGGAAGGTCTCTCAATCTTGTAAACAAATTTCCATTTCTGTTCTTTTATTTACAATGCATCAGATGTATTTTTCTCTCAGCCATACATAAGCCAGCTGTGCCTGCAAAGTAATCTATTTTGTTGAGCTTAAAAGGGAGAAAGCCTAGTGTTCAAAATCTAAACATAGAGAGCAATCACAGAAAATTTTTTGCTGAAGGAAACAAACTTTGATTGTTTAGGAGTACTTCTGGAATCAACCTCCAGATGCATATACTTGTGAAAGTGTCTGTGAGAACATGAATGTCCTTTCAAAAGTCATAGTATCTAGTTCAAACAAGATTAATCCAGCGGAAAATAGTGCTGATATATAAAGTATATTAAAGCTCTAAAGAACTTCCTTTACATAATAAGTTCTCCAGACAGTCTTAAGGTGATTCAGTAACAAATGTCAACAAAATAAAATTAAATGCCTTCCAAAGAAGACCTGCTTCAAGGTCTTTTTATCATTAATGAATCCAAAGGATTTTGAACCCAACATTATCACAATGATCTATATCAGTAGTAGAGTTTTATGAATTGTTGTTATTTAACAATATATCTTGGTAGAGATTACTATATCCATATATTTTTATTGTAATACACAAGTCTCTGTCATCTATGTAACTTACATTCATGGTCTAAATGTCTTATCAGACCTTGGAAATTCTTTTCCTTGGAAGAAAAAGAAATCAGAAAGAAATTTACTGGATATGAAGTCTTCATGCTTGGGTTAGATATGTAAGAATTTTCCTGCTGCCATATTCAAATTTCCCTTTACTCAACGTAAAATATATATGTTTGGGTGCATGACTTCAGAGGATATTGGACGAAACAGTGCTCTTTCACTGGGACTGGCTTAATCTCTCTTTAATATTATCTATTTATATCATTTAGAAATAATTCATCATTTCTCAGAAGTCTTTGCTTCCCTCTACAGCTGACTGAAACAAATGTTTCGCATCTCCCCCCACATATCATTTAGTCAGCTAAAACAAAGAATTTTGCCTGAGAATATTTCAGAAACTGGCTCAATAACTGAGAGCTAAACCATGAGAAAGTAGTTCACCCTTGCTATTTTGTGTCTCCATCCTCTCTAGTTTAAAGAAAAGCAGTAAGGAATATGCAAATATTTAAATTTTGTAAGCAGTTTCAATGTGTTTTGTATGTTTCTGTGGTTTTTAACAGCATGATATTTCATATTTGCTGTTGCCTGAGAATTTTGTCAAGAGCGCATTTATAAGAAACACAGCAGTCATTAATCTAGATCTATGTAACTGCAGAAATGAATCTATTTGTGTATTTGCATGTCACTGCTGTCACCTTGCAAATGTCTGAGTCATTGATACAGGCCTTTAAACTGACAAATGATAAAAATGAGGCAGAAAGTGCAAATCAAATTTAGAACAGGCATAAAGTACATGTAGAAATGTTTCTCTTTCAAGTGTTACTAGAATCAAAGGATTTTACATTCATGAAATTTGTATCAAGCAAGTTTTACAAACAACTGATCTTCTGTAGCATTCACAAGACTTAGCATCCAAAATAAAGTCTGTAAGACACTAAAAGCAGAAAAGTCTTTAAAGAGTTTTGAGTGTAGAAATTTCTCCCCTGTAAAGAGGCTCAGTCAGTTTCTAGGCAACGTAGCTCTTCTAAACCCCTTTCATGCTCTATATAGTATCCCGTCCAGTGACCCTACTAGAGGAGACTGGATAGAGCAGCCACAGGCAGCACAATCATTTCTGCCTGCCAGGCTTCTTTGTTATTCAATGTTTTTGCAGGATGTCTGCTGTATAACCTAACAAGCCCCCACAGGAGACAATATCTTAGCTGATTCCCCTGGCAGCCAATCACTTTACTAGCACTACAGAAAGAGACTTACTGGCAACTGGCTGCCTCTCTTCTTTCACACCACTGCTTGCATTTTTGTGCACACACGCAGACCATGACAGAGACCAGACACCCTGATCTTCTCTTTGAACCTCCTCCTTCAGTGCCTAATGCTGGCTTACTGTCATTACTAGGGGATTCAGCTGATAGCTGTAAGTAGGGTGCCTAACCTACAAAGATAAAGAAAGAAATTTTACTTTAATTAATTTCTTATTGCAATTCACCAGGCCTGCTGATACCTGTGAAATTGCTTTGGTCACTGTAATGGCTCTTCAGAAATGGTGTTATTTTATAAACACAATCTGTTGCATAACTGAAAACTTGATTTATGGCATGCCTCAATCCTACCTAATGGCCTTACTAGTATATTGTACACTCTTGACAAGCAATTATATGTTTATGAAAACACTTGTTGCTTATAATTATAATCCTGCTAATTTCCTCATTCCCAAAAGCAACATTAGTGTTTGCTAATGAACTGCAGATTAATTCACTCTGAATTAGTCTCTACCCCCAGTCTGCCCCCTGCGCATACTAGATGGCACTAATTTTGCTTTGGGGATCTTAAAAGGATTTGTTTTTTGAGACTAGAGACAAATGGCCTGTTCTATTACTTAAGACTTTGGTTTACTTTAATATGAATTCATTTATTCAAAAATGTCCTGAATTTGAGCTGAGATAATGTGTTATTAAAGAAATATAGGCAAATATACAGATCAATACAAGTAAATGGAACATATAAACAGTAAGAGTAGCTCAAGGTGTTGTTGTTTTCTCTGGGGCATCTAATGGTAAGCTGGTGAACTGAAACGAGCTTGAGGGTCTGAGTTCAGTCTATAATGGTTTAATAGCCACAACATTTAAGTACCAGACACAACACATTTCCTCACATAAGACTAATTTTGTACTTGCTGATTTCATTCACCTCTACAATCTTTTTTATCTTACCAACAGTGACCCTCCTTTGGCTTTGCACTCAACACCCCTGCTTTCTGTTTTTGTCTAAATCTGTGTAATACTTGACCTAACTATAAGTGACTAGGATTCACTACCTAAGTTATACAAACAATTCTCAGAATTCATGATTTAAAACAGATTATTGCTTCCAAACTTTGGATCAGCTGCCAGCCTCACACTTTAATCCTTGATTCACACTGCACGAAACCTTTCATTCTCTGCCAGCAGCTGCTTGCTGAGCTACTCCTGCCCTCCCTTTCTTTCCTTGGCAGATGATGTGTTAAAAAAAGTACTAAGTGGAATATGTGCTAGCTGCAGGCGTACCAAATGGGGCAAGCAGAGACTCAGAGGACTGAGGCAGGATAAAGTTCTTCATCCTCTGTGGTGTTACTTTTAAATAAGATAATGAAAGTAATGTATGTACTGCTTTAATGAAAGGACTAGGTATGCTGACACCCTGTGCTCCCATTTGATACTGGCTGGTTTCTTAAATCAGACATGGTTTTTTTCTGTTTAGTTCCATTAATTAAAGAAAGGTAGATTAGGTGTGTTTTTAAAATACCAAATACATAAAAGTGAGCTTATTGTAACCCTGAGAGAATTCACATACATTCTACTAAATTAAAATAATTAAACAAAAACATTTGTCTTAGTGATTCCTAATTCCAGTTCTTCCATGGTAAACTTAAAATTCAAGTTACAGCATGACTGGGGCTTTTTCTTAAGTAATTACCAAAGCAGGACTTCAAGAATTTGGCCCATAAGGGCCAGATTTTCAAAACAATTCAGCTTTCACTTATGAGCTAAGTGAGGTCACTTGATTTTCAAGTGCTCACTATGTGGGGTAACGATAAGTAGTGAGTTCTACTGAAAATGAAGCTGCATTTATACAGAGACTCCCAAAAGTGTATTGAGAATAACTGGGCAGAAGATTGTGTCTTTGTTATAAATCAGGATTGAGGCGTTAATTTTCATGGTTTAGTTATTTATACATCATGAAATTGAATTATTTGATGATATTCCCTTTTATAGATGTGAACAGAGACTGCTCTTATCTATAGGTAAATATTCAACAGTGTTCCATTTATCTGTTTTAACTTAAGGACTTGGACTAGTTTCGGACTAAAAATTGGTGTATGTACCTGGAAAGAAAAAGCATTTTCTGGTTTCCCAAGGAACAAATTGTACTGGTTTGGTATATTCACTGATATCAATTTTGTTGTTATTCCTTAGTTTATAGTTATGGATGTCTTTGTTCCAAATGTCCTCTTTGGAAATCTTCTTAAACATATTGTATTTAATAAAACAAGAAACCAATAAGCAAATAATCAATGGGCATTTTTGCAGCTTCTCTGTATCTCACTTTTCAAGGAGTAGTCAATATAAAAACCTTTTCACCAATGCACAAAAGACAGCAACACTTATTTTAGTAAGTTCTTCAAATTCAATGTAGATTTACCTAAAAGGGCTTACAAACATTACAGTGAGTAGCATGGTGTTGCTCAAAGGGGGCAGAGTTTCTTTTGTTTTGTTTTGGGGCAGCACAAAGAAATTATAACCATGTTACTCCATCATAAGTGTCTTTTTAATTACACATTGCCACATATACTATGAATTTTTGAAAGATTACTTTTGTGTCCTGACATTGGTTTTTAGAGCTGGCTGAATTTTAAATTAATAAAACACAGACTTTTTTTAATAAATGTATATTAAATAAAGGCAAGATCTGTCAAAGTAATGAAATCTTTAATAAGACCCAAAAGGAAAATTTTCAAATAAATTTGTCAGCTTTAAAAGTTCTTTAAAATTGTAACAGAAAAAGATGAATGTCTAGGGGAGAGATAAACCAAAGAAGTATATACTTTTAACAAGTATCATAGATGAAACTGGTATCTGAACAAAAGTTTTATGACTCAGACTGCAGCATATTGTGTTTTTTGGATGGCAGGCACATGCAAATCCATGTCTTCTAAAAGAGGATATACAGTAATAACAGTACAATGAAATTCTAAGTTTTGAGAACAAATTAACTTGAATTATCAACTTATCTAACAAGTATTCTTGGGCATAATTTAAGTACCATAGAGAAGTCACTTCTTTTTCGAGGGGTTGGCTTATTTTCTTTTCTTGAAAGAGATTCCATTATTTTAACATTTTGCATTCAATGAATAATGGATTCAAGATAGTTATAAATAATAGATAATTAAATTATAAATATAAGAAATGTGATATTAACAAAACACAAGGCACTCATTCTAAAGAAAACTGTTAAATGTCAAAATTCCATTAAGAATGCAATCATGGTACTGATTAGACTTACAGAAGAAAAGTTGTGCAAAGCCAGCCATCTTTTTTCTTTTTTCCTAGTGTCTGTTGCTTGAGATCTAACTCAAGCCTATAGAAAGTAAAACTATTCAGGGTCTAGTGACTTTTCCCCTCCCATCCTTGGAATTGTTCCTTTCTATGTTTATAGACAATGATACCTTTTAAAAAAGATGTATATATTAGAATATGTTCTCTGCCTCTATCTGCTAAAATCCACATGTATTAAGGCCAATTAAGACTATTCTGACCAACATTCTGGTACAGAATTATAAAGGAGGAAAATACTAAAATCTATGTTTTCTAGGACCAATTAATCCCATTTTAACAAATTTTCATTAGTAGCCCAATCTCTGGCCTAGCTTCCTAAATTTAAACAAAGAAGGAAGAATTGCAAAATATAAATAGCTCATAACTAAGTAGCACTTACTTCTTCTAATAGAGTGCTGCAAATACTAATTTGTATAAAGTGCTCCAAAGGGGAAGAGGAGTGTCACACAACACAAATTTTGGTGAGGTCACTCAGTTTTAATTGAGTAAATAGAAAGAGAAAGCTTTCATCCAGATTTTTCTTCGTCTACCCGACTGAATCAATTATCTCCCTTAACCCACTTGCAGTACTTCCTTTAAAACTTTATCAACACCTTCTGTTTTAAAAAAACACAAACAAAAAAGAACATAATCTAAACAAAACTACCAGAATTGCCTTTTCACGTCACTTTTTCTCATTTATTTAGACACAGACCTACATGTAAAGAAGCACCAAAGTCATTGTTATGACACAGGCTTTTACTCCAAGCCCACATGGATGATTTACTTTCATCAAGCACTGCAAGTTGTAGTGTGGGGAGTGTCATGGGGTCAACAGAACACGGCATTGCCCAGCAACCCTGGGCATGGCAGGCTAGGGATCTTTTGGAGCAGCCAGGAAGCAAGGCTTACCAGGCAAACTTACAGCCATGACGTGCCTCTCATATACCAAGTCAGGACCAAATCCAAAATAACAATAAGGAAAGTAAGGTCATACTTGACCAGCACTGTTAAGAGCTACAGTGCTGATGCAGAGCAGCTTTAGTTGGGACCCAAGTGTGAGAACTCAGCTCAAAAAGAGTGTTACTCTCAGAATCTTGTTAATAGGCAAGGGATATATTGCACACACAGAGATATGTAAGTAAAGGTAAAGCAAGTTAGACAAACACATTTGGCCGATTAGAGAAATTACTGTCATAAAACAGGTAAAACAAAGCTACAGGTCACGAAATATAAAGACAAAACTGGTCTGACGTATCTCAGTCTAGAGGTCTTAGGTATGTTTGGTCTTAAGATTTCAGCCAATGGAAAAAAGAGAGAATGCAGAAATATTTACTAATCAGCCCATTCCAGGGAGAGTGGGAGAGAAGAAAAACAAAGAATTAAATAATCCTTCTAGTACCTAGGAGATGTTAAAACATACACAAAACCTGGCATTAGTACAATCAAGACATTTGTAACATGCCTAATGTCCTTTTACTGGTGAGATTATTGTTCTTGTAGGAAGGTTGTATGTGTATTACATACTTTTTTCAAAAAGTCTTTTGTATAGTCTCGTATAACATTCTCATAAGCAAAATAACAAAATATGGTGAAGATGAAATCATGTGTGACTGAGTCCCTAGCTGAACAAAAAGGAGAGAATATTAAAAGAATATCTATTTCTGGAATATGGGGTTATATTTGTTAAGTTATACTGCCTCTGGGTTTTGGGTTTTACAATCTAGGAAATGGAACAGATATATAATAAATCATACTTGTTATACCTGACTAGTAAGGGTAGTGTGTTCTTTTGGAATGGATTATGGGCTGAATAGAATAATGGAATCACTAAGATCAGAAAAAACCTACAAAGTCAGAGTCCAACCTTTGAACGAGCACTAGCATGTCAACTAGACCACATCACTAGGTGCCACATTCAGTTTTTTATTGAAAAAAAGTTTTGTTTACCCCCTTACCCTTTTGTTTACCCCTTGACAACTGTGTCAGAAATCTACTTTCTACACCCTCCAGGAGCTTCCTGCACTGCCTCCTCTTCACTGTGTTGTGTTTCCAGCAGACATACAGCAAGTTAAAGTCTCTGACAAGAGCAAGCAATCACAGAACATCAGCCAGCCGCTGAAGTATAGCCACAGAATACTTCACCTCCCTCTTCAGCCTGGTTGAATGCTCTACATCAGACTCCCACCAGGATATTTGCCTTGTTAGCCTTTCCCCAGGTTCCTACCCATAGACACTCAACCTTCTCATCACAGTCCTTGACCTCTATACAGCTGAAACACTCTCTAACAAATAGGGAATATTTTGTATTTGAGGAAATACTTGGGCTCTGGAAAATTAAAATTGCCATGAATTCAGGCAAAACTATGGATTTTGAAAGAAGTTGACATGAAAAGATAAGACTATATCCAAAATGAGATAATATATATTTGGGGAATAGGCCATTCCACTTAATGTGGGTAGGTCTCAGCTGGAATTTTTTGGGCTGCTGCATTTTCAGAATTCATCATATTGAAGGATGTCAAAAGGAGAACAGGAGAGGGAAGATGTTTTGAAAACATTAACAATAAGGCAATCAACTCCAAATTTTAGTAAGGAAAATACAATTTTTCTAGTTATTGAAAATCTATGGTAAGATTTAGTTGCCTAAATATTAAAGTCTAGAGCCAATTAAAACAGCCCACATGTCCTGCTTAGCTTCCAGTAGCTCTCTTATAAGAACATGTATTTTCTGTAGTATTTCATGTATATCTGTTAACTTCGTAAGGAAATCCTAAATGCTTTAGAGGATCAGAAATGACACAGCTGTTCATCATTTGGACACCTGAGTGTTTCTCCAGTTCAAAAAATTACATGAAGAATACAAAATTTTGAAGTAGTTTGCAACCATAAAGACTTCAATGACAAAGACAGGAAAAATAAAGCTATGAAAACTGCTTAGAATCAGTACTTCTGAATTTTATTAAATAGAAGTTTGTTTTTAGTTTTTCCTTTTTTGAATGAATTTTTTACCTTTTATTTTTCTAAAGATGCCTTTATGCAAGAATCTTTGAGTGGTCCAAATACTCTTTAGTTGTCCAGGTGCTATTAATCTTTCCTGGAACCAAACAACAAATTCAGTGATTTATTGCAAATTTTCTGTATATTTTAGTCTGTGATTTCCATCTGTAAATTAATCTTATATAACTGACTGATTAAAGTTTAATATTTTCATAGCCATCTCATAAAAATGACTGCTGAGCTTTCAGCAGTTTTGAATTTAAAATCAGTGCAAAATATTTCCTCAAAAAATTACTTCTAAAACTAAGTATGAAAGAGCATGAAGTACACACCTGACAAGCATCACGCTTTAAATGCTATCCTGCTGAGAAAAAAGCATATCCTGTTTTAAAATATGTACTTCTGATTGTTTAGCAAGAGTAGGATTTAAGTAGTAAGCTTTAAGTCTAAGATGTCTTACATATATGTCCAATTATGCTGAGAATAGACGGGAGTCAGATTTTCTATAAATAAATGCATTCAAAGAGAGGAATACAAAACTGGAGGGGTGGGGGTGCTGGGAGACAAAACAAAATAAATGAACTTCAGGCAGTCATTCTTTTTCCAGTGCTTTTCACAATTCTTATCAGGAAGCATAGCCCCAAATCTTGCTGCAACAGCTTTTGTTCAAATGGTAATGTTATTTTCATTTCAAATTAATGGCATCTGGGTGCAGTAATTCTTCAGGTAAGTTTTCCTGAAATGTCTTCTGTAACTTTTGTTTTCACTTGTAACACAAATTGTGGTATGGAAAGTGGGAGATTATTCATGTCTTTGTACAATAAGATAAAATTAATTTTGGATTTCAATAATTTCAGAGAATGTGAAACTGCCCTGGCTGTGGAAACACCTAAGCTAAATTGAACTAGGAGTTGAGGGGAAAACCTGATTCATTGCTTGGTAGCAGTGAATATAGTTTGCACTAACTGTAGGTTAGGGAATGCTAGAATAAATCTGCCTGCAGCCTTCCACCGAATTTAGTGAAACATTGATTGAATTGACTGTCAGGGTATTTTTCTTATTGACTTTATTATGAAGAGTTATCCCACAATATACTGGAAGATTCTCTGTCACTGATGTGTATTGCACATGTAATATTTCTGTGAAATTGTTTTGTTAATATATTACATTTCTCAGAGGACCTGCGGAAAGCACCTGTGCATGCTCTAGGGAACATAATTCTGATTCTCATCTCAAAAATCTAAAGGAGAGGGTTTTCCCAGTCTTTTATGGAGAAGAGTCCAAAAACTTTGTAGAGAGTGACATTGGAATATATAGAAAACTAATGTTGAATTCGCTTACACTTTTTCTAAGTTATTTGCTTATTTTGTATACTAGAATCTAAGGCTTATACAATATATTACGAGTTGTACAAAACAAGAATCCTGTCTGGAGAAGAAAGCTTCCCAGAAACTGGTATTCAACTCTCCTCTTGACTTCAGAACTATATTTGTCCTCAGAAACAAAATTTCCAAGATTAGGCACCAAATCAAAGCTGATCGTAGCTGAGTAGCCTATGCAAATGTGTTGTTACTTATAAACATGTAAATTACTGGCACAGAATTAAAAAATCACCACACACCAGAATAAGATCACATTAAAAATGTGCTGAAATTCTCTTAGTGGTGATTAGGCTTTCACCTAAATTTCTCAAAAAAAATAAAAATAAATCCTCAGTTTCTTTCGCTTCTCAGTATTTGTTCTCAATAAAAAGCTAAATTAAAAAAAAAATCAAAACAGACAGGCTTTAAAAGATTGGGCTGGAAAGTAAAACAACATCATCAGATTTCCAAAATCATAAACTCTAGAGATAATAATTTCATGGATCATGGTAATTCATCTCATCCTTCTCCTTTAACAGAATTTTGCTATCAACTATTTTCTTTCTCCCAGTCAGATTAACATATCTTGTAACATCCACAGCATTTATTCTAAAACTTGTTCTTTGCTTTTGAAGCGTCTTTTTCCCATGGCAGAGGAGCTTAAGGATCCAAAAGCTTCCCTCTTTTCTCAAGCTATACCAATTGATCTAAAAAAGATACTATATCTTCCTACCAGCTTTACCTAATTTGTATCCTTACACTGTCACAGCTGCAATCAATATAATCTACTTAACACCTAAGTTGTGGTAACGTTAAGTGAGTGATCATAATGTCTTTTTTTTAATGCATTTAGCTAAAGTTTAAACACTTTTAAACATTTAGCTAAAGTTTAAACACTTTAACAAAAAAAGTTATATCTGGTTATATCTGGTTATATCTGGTTATATCTGTCTCCAGTAGTTCTAAGACACTAATTCCTGTTATATTAACTATAGTAGCCAACCTTTTTAATAATTTTCCCAATACCCTTTTCAGATGAAGAAACCCACTGATTTCTGAGTTTAGATCAGTGATAGATGAGAAGTGTCAGGTATTTGCTCAAATTTACCTGAAAAGCTTCTGGACAAAAGCACAGTGCAAGTCTCTTAAACCTTGAATGTTCTTCTAACCTGTAGAAATATCCTTTTGCTCACTTAAAAATGTGGATAAAAAGAGACAAAAAAAATCAATCTTATGTTCAACAAATGTTTTTCTAGTGTAGTCTATATTCTGACTCAGACCTACAGATCATTTTAAATTCTATCTAGATCACACTTTAGGTTAAATTAACATGGTACAATTATACTGTGGGAATTTCTTGGGCATGATTTTTCTCGTACCTGGCCTATTTTTCTAACAGGAAATTTGCATCAGGGATTCAGTTTTGCTCACTGAAGTTTATTGCTTTGCTTGAATTTGGGCCAAATCTGGGAAGCAAGACATATGCAAATTGTTCAACTTTGCTCATATGTACAAATGTGAAGTTCCTTGCAGTTCACATTTCTCAGCCAAAACTGAAAATCTTTTGCAATTTAAAACTACACCAAAGAGATTTTGTTTCTGAATATGTATATGAACGGCATTCATCTATGAGGAGTCTACCAATTAAATCACAGTAAGACACAAAAAAACTGGAAAACCAATGAATTCAGTTAAAGTAAAAATAAAAATATGGCATTTTCCAAGTTGCAAATCCCAAATTGCAAGCCATATTTCTGCAGAGAATGTGTATCAGAAATGGCAACTACTCCAGAATTAAAAATTCTTTCATAAGATTAGCATGCTAAGTCTACTTTTTTTCAAACCCATCACTCTAGGCTCCTTATTGGTTCATAAATCTTGATGAGCCTTGTAAATCTCGTATTTTCATTAACTGTGACTGTAGTGACAGGAAAATTACCCATTCTGATCAGATGATGACTATGAAACAGTGGTAGGATGTTGCAGAGAGGTAAAAAATAAAAGCAAGTATCTGTAGGACTTACCTATACTCACTGTACAGCCCTGCAGTTTACAACAGCCCTATTAAAGTATAATTTTAAAATAATAATTAATAGAAAAAGCCTATCCATGAGTCTTAAGTAGATAAAAACTCAGAATGTGATTTTTTTCACACCTGGTTTAGTCAGCTAATAAAATATAAATGAAGCTTTTCAGTTATTTCTTAGGTCAAGCCATGAAATTTCCTGAGTTTTTCAACTAAAGGGGAAATGATATAAATCTGAGTGGTTGAGTGACGTTTTTAAAAAAAAGTGTTACATTACCTAGCACTTTTTGGTTTGATTTTTTTGCAGTTTAATGGTTGTTGCTTTTCATCAGGCTAATAAGGGTACTATAAATAGTTTCAAAACAGCAGTAATTAAGTAATGTTGCTGAAAGATGCAAGTCTTATAAATAATCCAGAAAAATAGCAAAAATTGATTTATAGTCCTTGCTTTCCTCCTTCCACAACTCAGAAGCCACTGCAAATCTCTGGCAACTCATTACCATATTCCTAAACAGAAGCAAAGTAACTAAGCTAATAACATGTTTTTTCTGCTTCAATATTTCTGAAATACAAAGTTATCCAAAAACTGCTACTCAGAGAAATATTTCTCTTTAAAAAGCATAGCTTGAGGGGTTGAAATACTGGTCTTAGTAGTTAGGATTTCTGTCTGAAACTTGAAACTGTTCACAGCAAAACTCCAAATTCTTTATTCCAGATGGTCAGTTATAGAACTTAATTTACAAAACATTTTGGTTGCCATGTTAATTAGGATTAGAAAGTGGTCTTTAAATGGGGATATTGTTCTGGTTTTCTCCGTCTTATAGTTTTGAGCCCTATAGTGATTAAAAAAAAAGAAAGAAAAAAAATTAAGCCAGTAAAATAGTTTCCATTGCAATCAATCAGTGAGATTTTGAACCAAGGCCATTTATGCAAATGATAAAAAACTGAGTGAGCCATTTGCAATGCATAATTTAGCTAAAAATGTTAACCTCTCCTTCTGTTCAAGGCTTATCCACAAGCAGATCACACATTCCTTGAATTTATTTCTATTCAGACATGCTTTCTGGGAAGAAAAAAGAAATTAATCTGGTAGTTTTATAATCACAAATATTCATGAGTATTTGGCAACATTTATTTATAGTTGTGTCTGGTAGTAAGTACAGATTTATTTATTATTTGTATTTCTAATTCAAATCATGGGGTTAAAAATATTTGTGGCTAAAATTTCACAGCATTTTCTTCCTTTACAGAGAAAGTAGGACCTCTTTGTCTTATTCTTAATATTCTTAATATTTTCAGAACCAGATTCCAAATAGTTGCTATGTTTGATACCTTAAAGAGCTTTCAGAAAGGAGATTTTTCAAACTGCCTGTACTTTAAGTCTTCCTATTTTGACAACATATGACCCTATGAACATATGATCTAATTCTGTTTAAAATGTTGTGTCTGGCTTGCCTTTGTGAGAGGTCGTAGGGAGAGAATTGCAAACTCATTGCAGGCAGAGGAAAGCTTGCTGACCATGCACAGACCCTACCGGGAGCCCTGTGACCATGTTAGCACACTGTAAATATTAATGTCATAAAGCCTTTCTCTCAACTTTGATTTCTAACAGACTGGGCAGCACAATGCTGCAGCCTCCTGCTGTTGGGTTTGTAATACTTGGTGAGCTTACATCTGGTCATGTCATGAAGAAAGTGTAGCACATCTGCAAAAGAGGCAGCACTGACACTCTCTAGAAGCCCACTTGCTAATAGAACAGACAACGTGGATTGAATAATAAGATACGAGTGCACCCTTTCCATAGTTTTCTTCCATAAATGCAGGAGACAGGAAGCACAAGAGCAACCCAGTAGGTAGGATTCTATCATGTTAGAAGAGTACTACATTCCTATCACAATGACAACTGCAGAAAATTAAAGAGAAACAACTATTCTTAGTAAATTATAAACATATTCTGCTATGGAATGTTTGTAATTAGCTGATATTGTGATTTAGAATAAGCACTGTCTTAAATTTAGGAGAATTTTACTGCAAGAAAGAAATGTAGATATTCTTACGTTTATTGAAATGAAAATTGTACTGCTGATAAAGAAAACAGTATATAAAAGAAATAGAAAAACAAAATAATAGAAACACCAATTACAGCTAGGAAATTATGTAGATTTTTCTCAACATAATTAACTAAGCACCATAAGACATGGACTGGTTGTTACCAACAAGCAATAAAATATTATCATAAAAAGTTTAAAATAGAAAAAATGCCCATAAATTTTAAGCACCCATTTTAGATTTAGTTCTTGTAAGGGCAAAATATTTCCTCTGCAGCTAATTCAGCATCCCCATTCCCTGACTGGTATTCTCTTGGGTTCTGGTCTATATCACACCAACAAGACTTAAATTAGTGAAAATATGTATATGCTACCGTGAAAAAGATCCCAAATGAAGCATGTTTTAGTCTTGTTAGACTAAGCCTTTTGAATTTATTGTATTCCATTGAAATATTTTAAATCTCAAAAATCTCTTCTATGTTCATTCCGAATGGAGCTAGCCAAAGAAGAGTCATTGCAAAATTGTTTCATTTTACTATAATTGCTTAGTTTACCCTCTGGTTCCAGTTCTCTTGTTGCTTAAGGCAGGAACAAGAGTGTTTCTTAGTAAATATCACACCCCCTTAATCATCAAAGGAAGCAAAAGTTTCATCAGTTTCGCGTCACCTTTGTTCCTGAAAAACAACACAGATTCTAATAGCATATGCTACAAAGTATAAAGGTTTTAGTCCTCACTTTTCATTTTCTCATAGTTTTGTACACTATATCTGGCTTTTTTTTTTTTTTTTTTTTTTTTTTTTTTTTTTTTAGTTCATACAGCTTTACTTCCCATAAGAAATAATCTCCAAACCTTGGGAAGGAACTGAGAATATTTTCCAGGCACTGGGAATCTAAAGGATTTTCATTTGGTGAACTATAGCAATGCTTTCCCTTTTAATATTTGGGTGAATTGTCAGACAAACAAATTTACCCCTGTAAGAAGGCACGTATGATCAGTTGCCTCTTATGGATGCAGGATTGCAGAACGAAGACTGAATGGGAATAAAAAGAAATGGGGGAGAGAAAAGAGGTGTCCTGTACACAGTGGCATTTCAGGGAAAAAAGAACCTCCATTTGACCTGAGGACTGAGTCTTAATGAATTTGGATTTTTATATTAAGGTAAATGTAAAAGATTACTTCTACTGGGGATAGGAAACTGAGCAAACTAATTCAGTTCCTGTAGTGAGACTCATAAGAATTGAATGCATCCTTAATTTAATTATTTGATTGCCAAATGTATTAACTGGATGTACTGTGATTTAATTCACTGCCACATCTGAGCTTCATTTTCTAACTACAATATCTAATTTTTTTACATTAATAATTGGCACTGGTTAGAACATATGCCAATGCCCTTACTTTCTATTTGTTTTACAGTCCTTTATAAAATCTACAAAGGTGCATATAAAAGCACATTAAATGGGAGATTAGTAACTTGCACTGACAGTCTTAAAAACTTCCTGAAGTGCATACTTCTGCCACATCAAGTAATTGATTCTCTCCTGGAAAATGATAAACAGATTTCCCAGCAGAAAAACAAGAGGCAAAGAGGTGCCCTTTCTTTCCCAGGGGCAAAGAGAATGAATGCAAGGGTTTTGCCAGGCTGTCTGTGACTCAAGGGTGCAAGTTTCTTTCTACCCATAATATGATATCACTTCCACTTCATTTGTAGACTTTAAATAAGGACAGCCTATGTATATATCAACTTCAGCACACTGGCCATAAAGGATATGAAAATGAAGAACTCAGATCCCACAAAGAGAAAAGCCATGATTTCAGACAGTTGTTAACTCATAAACACAATAACAATTTGAATATAGTAGAAAAAAAATCTATAAAACTTTGTATATAAATAAAATAATTTGTAAATTTGCCTGTGGCAATTTGCATGAAAATCATGTAAAAAGGAGAAACTAAATTATGCAAGCTTTCTTCTTGGTTAGAATAGGTTGTCAATATTCAAATAACATGAAAGTTTTCTTTTGGGTTTTTGAGAAGTTCTCATTTTTGCTCTAAAATCTTGTATGGTAGAAAAAATGTCAAAGCTAAAAACACAGTAAAAAGCTTCATGCTTGAATTGTCATTTTATTCTTTTGTGCAGAGATTGAATGTAAGGGTCCATATTTTAGTCAGTAATGTCAACAAAACTGACATATAAATGAAACAACTTACACCTGAGGTTTCTGTGCATTTGACAAGCAGTAATGGAATTGTTTGCAAAGTTTTATTGAAGTTCCTACTTCCATTTATCTTTGTTAGCATAGCTACAGAAATCTGCTTTATAGTATTCCTGTATAAATTAAACTAGCTATAACAGAATTAGACAAGGAGAGGAAAAGACAATAGTGTATTTTATGCTTAAGTAAAAATGCTTTTGTATAAAAATTATATTTATATAAATATAAATATAGATTATTATAGATTTTTGCTTTGATTTTTGTAATAATTAGATTTGGTTTATTAAACAATGCCTAAAACAATGCCTAAAACTTCCAAGAACCTCTGATCAAGGATGTAGAATAATTTGTTTGCTTTTTTTCATCAAGAGGGGAATTTCCAAGCATTAGTGAACTTTAACCCAAATGCTTCTTCATAACTGCCAGGGTAGATTATTATTCCTAAATGGGATTTTTTCATTTTTGTTTTATGAGGGATGATCAAAAAATGAAATCTAAAGTTGTGCTTAATGAGCCACTAAGTTCTTACAAGATGCTAAGCACCAATTCTCAATCCACTGCAATGTTTAGCTTGTGCATGAAGGTAAACATGCAAATAGGCCTCCAAAGTAAATTGAAATAAAATGCCTCCATCCATATGTTCCCACCAAATAAGCTAACTGGAAATTATCAGGACTAAATGTCCCACCTTGAATTCAATTGCATAGTCATATCCCTATTTTGTAACTTTTATAAGACTCCAAAGTTCCTGTGACCTTGCAGATAGTGACCAGCTTGAAAAATACCATAAAACAGGAAATTCAAGATATTAATGATTTTAATGTGTAAGCACAGCAAAAATAGCCAAAAGAAAAAAATCTTGGAGAATTATACAAGTTTTCTAAGAAATAGGGAACAAATTGTTTCTGTTCATTTGAAGTCTAACTGTAAGAATATTTACGTACCTGCTTTCAAAATGACACAAACTAAATGATATAGAAAAGCAGAATATCCAAAATGTGCCAGTACATATTAAGCGATAGGTTTCTGATGAATCTAGAAGTTTAAGACAACTATAGGTTAAGAATACATTGCAGTAATGAATTGAACATCCTTGTAAAGAGAGAACAGCCTCGACCACTTAATATCTCATAACTCATTACTGACTACTGTCCATTGCCTCATACCACCTTCTCCCCATATTTAAACCTCTGAATGCCTGAAGAAAACTGCTCATGCCTTGACTCCAGAAATTAGACTGAAATATTTAACTAACTGAAATTGGCTTACTTAAAATACGTTTAATATTTGCTTCACACTTTTTCTGAAAATTGACTTATTTATCCATGTGGAAATCATGCAATGGTGTGGGATACACATCACTAGACGTCATGGTGTGGATAAGACCTTACCTAAATGTCAAGAAAACCAAAACAAGATGGGCAAAACATAATTAATATTCCAGAAAGAAACTACAACATTTTTTCAAAATAAATGTTTTAGTGATTCACTTTACCCCACCACTGCCAAACTAGATAAAAATACCAATGTTAAAGAGAATCAAAATGTATGTTGTATAAGCCAAACACTTTTAAAGCTCTAGTAAAATTTTTAACTAAACATATTTGATTGTTTTGTAATACAGATGAATTAGCTATAATTCCTGCTTTAATTTTCAAGCATTTAATATTATTTCTCTTAGATTAAGTCTGCCCATTGATGTTAATAAAATGTGCTAAATCTTATCATCTTTTGTGGTTAGCTGACTGCATGCTGAATATTTTCCCTTAAGTATTTTCTAGTTCTCTTTCTATCCAGTCTTGCCTCACAAGGCTGTGCTTTATAACAAAACCTCCTTCCCAAGTTAAAACACAGCACCTTCCACAGAGGAAGCTACAGCATTTAAGAGGAAGTAGAAAGAGGAGGATGTCCTTTTATAGAAAATTTCTGAATTCGGAACTGTTCATCTGAGTTTGGGTGAGAGACCTCCATTGGGTGGGGAAAGAAGAAGCTTTCCTTTCTTTTTTGAATTTTTTAAAAATAAATTATCATTTTTAATTTAATAAGTTAGCGTTGTGGACAGATTAAGTTAAAATGAAAATACAGAAGCCTGAAAACAAAACAAATAAATCAGGAAATCTTCATAAACACAAAACCACAGCAAAAAGGCTATATAGATATTTCATAATTTCTCCACAGTCATTGTAGTCCTGCAGTCTGATTTGGTTACATCACTGCTAGTAAAAAGAAGGATTTTAAGAATATAAGCACAGATCTTTATCCTTTTATCTTACTTTAAATATATCAGAAGCAAAAATATATTTTTCTTCTACCTCCTTTCATTTCCACAATAGTTACTGTTTAAAATGTGGATTGATATGAATTCATCACTGGAAAACTTTTGGTAACAGTACTAAACATTCCCTGTACCTTCCTCTCTCTTACTGTTGGTACAGACCTGTCAGGTGTTGAAACAATCCTGGTTACTGGAAACTCAGTTCCTTTGTAGCCAAAGGGAATTTTTCCACAAGCTTTCACAAGTTCAAAATTCCACCTTATAAATTGAATCAAACATTTACGAAAGCCTTTAGAAATTTCAGCTGTTTCTCATGCTTCTGGGATACAGAAAATGCAAGAATATGCACAGCAGGAATTCAACTCTCTTTATTAGAAAGAACTTGAATCTATTTACTTTTACAAAATGCCAGACATACCTGAATTTTCTTTTAAGTATGTGCTTTTTCTGATTGCTATTGTCTCCTTTTGTGTTATGCTTTTCTTCAGAACACAGTTACTAGTGAATATCTTTAGTATTTGAATATCAGGTTGACGTGAGTTTTATATTTCAAGACACAATTTCTATAAAATTTATATGTGTGTTCATCATGGCAGCACTGCTTCATTGCAGGGGATAACTCATTATTATGTGCACAAATAATGTATAAAAGATTTATCTGAGTATTCATACATCCAGTTGGGAGTCTGGAGAAACCAAAATTCTCCTGCTGTGAGATACAGAGCAGGGCAACTTAAGACACTATTTGCAATCTGAAATGGGTTGTTGTGCTGGTTGTCCAACCAGCTTGCCTGAATTTTTTGAGTGATTGTACTCCTATGGGTGCATTTCTTACAGTCACACATGCTGCAGAGGCAGGAAAAATAAATGCTTCACATTTGTTACAGTGATAAGTCTGATACTTTAACTTGATACAGTTTCTCATACCACTTTCCCCCCACTTACTACTCTAATCTATTTCAGACTGCAGCAATGGCTACGCTAACTAGTCCTTCTCCTCAAAGTTTGTTCACAATCATGGGAAATTATGAAAATTATTTGAAATTATTTTCAGGTTTCCCTCAGTGTCTGTATCAAATGATTCCTAACACATGCTAGATGTGTATTTCCTCTTCAAATACTTCCATTTAATAAAATGCAATGTAATATAAAGTGGGATTTTTTAAACTGTATTTGTTATTGACACCAAAAATATGTTTCTAAAGACAATACCCATCATTTAGCCCATGCATCATTGTTAAAATTATAGCCTATATTTCAACTCTGTGAAAATTCTCCATTCATTATGCCAGTGGTGTCTTACAACACAATAATTCTTCATACTTAAAGATCACTTAGAAAGTTCCTTGTTAATACATACATAATTAGAATTTTACTTTTAAGTGTAATACTTGTTAGTAAATTAAATATAGGTTAATTGTTCAAAGTTAAATTTCACCTTTAGGAAAATTGTGTCTGTGGCAATTGGTGTCACAAACCAAAAAGCTAATTTGAGCAAAATGTTTCTAGTTTTCATGTAAAGTGAGGTTCATGTCCAGCACATTTCTGAAACTGTTACGCTCAGATTTATTTAAAATATAGGCCACTGAATTTATAATTTATTAACAAACTGCCACTTAAAGCTTTTTCTTCCCCATTACCAAGAGCAATACTGAATCTTTTTCTTCTGCTGTTGTTATGTTTTATAGCATTTTAGCTAACTAATTGAATTACAGCATAACACCACCCTCAACTTTGGCAATACATTAGGGAATCTAGTCTGAGTAAAGATGTATCCTCTAAACCCTGTGATTCCTATTATCTTATTTTCATTGACATTAGGCAAACGGTATCTCTCAGTAAAATTAATTCAAGAAGCTGAGAATTGAATATTTGCCAGTATTCTATCTCAGTTTACATTCACTAATAAAAGTCATTGTGCTAGAGATATTACTTTCATCTTCTTCAAAATTTTTGGCAAGATTATCATCACCTTTATTAATACCGAAAGCTAAATTTTAGCTTTTTTTAATGGGGTGCATGAAAGATTAAAGACAATTTGCAGGATAACTTGTATTATTGTCTGAAGCACTAGGACTTCAACAAAAATTGAGTATCATATTTAATAGGGAAAATCCTATTTTACCTCTCTTCAGCACTTTACTTGAAGTTCCCATTAACCTTAACAGTGCCATCAGAAAAGTTTTTGATTGAGTGAAATATTCTTATGACAGAACAGGCTAGATTTGGATATGATGAATCCCATGAGTAGTGTTAGCAGGTTCTAAAGGTCTGACAGAACTAATACATCAACAGATTCCATACAGCAGAGAGAGCCTGACTGGCATACAAAATACAGAGAGACCTTTGTCAACATCAAATCCTCTCCCAACATCTTCTGTTACATTATCTTTTTCTTTTTTTTTTTGTCTCTCTCCAAAAATAGTTCAAGAGCCCTGCATAAACCCACTATAAATTCAGAATGTGTCAAAATTTCTGAGAAAAACTCTGTCAAAATTGGGCTTAGCTTTTGCATGCAGACACCTGTGATGTCAAGCAGACACCTTGAGGGATACTGGGCTAGGAAGTTTCCATAAATTTTCCATAATTTTATGTGGACCAGTTTGTAGGGGATGAGGTACTTTCTGATTTTGGTTAATGTTTTTATCCTTTGGGAAGTTGTTTCGCTGTATATTGGCTATTAGTTAGGTGGCTATTCAGAGACAGCATAGGTGTGGTGTACCCTTCTGTTATATGGTGACTACACGCTGAAGTTTTCGTGATAATTATGAAGTGAAAACCACCTTCAACATAGAATAACTTCATACAAACACAAGGAAATTACTTTAGTCATGGTCATAGCTGAAATGGAATGACAGTAGAAAAGTTGTGCACTAGGGAAGCAGAAATTCAGCAGCCTCCTAAATGTTCAGAAATGATAAAGGCAATTTAAAAAGAAAAACCACATGGCAGACTGTTTGCAGTGTGAACTGAACTTCAGTTTAGTGGTTTGAATTGATAACTTAGGAGGATGAATTTAGGAGGCTGGATCAAAGCTGAAATTACTCTTATTTCCTTGAGAGGAAAAATAAAAGGATATCATTAAGAATTAAAATCCCTCATTTGGATGTCATAGAACATAATTAAGAATTTATGTTTAGTGATGAGTCAGTGGAGAACTACATTATTTTTTATCAAGGTGCGGAGTTAAAACAACTGACCATACTGAGGCATACTGTTTTAAAGACATATTTTCTCACTTGAAATTCCCAGGTTTTTTTCAGATAGATTTTCAGTGGTTAACAGACATTTAGGGGGTATAGTCAGCATTGTCTCTTAAGTGACATTTTTTTTACAATCTTAGACAGTGAGAATTATAATTCCACTGTAATTTCTACAGATATTCTGTTTCAGTCGAACTATTTTTTAAGATTGAAAAAACATTTAAAAGCAAACATCAGAAATAAAGATTTTTTTTCAAATGTGGATCATCCATATCTCTGTGAGAGGAGTCATGAAAAATAGAAAAGTTAGCCCAATTATACTTTTCTTATAAATTACCAGTGAAGAAAAAGCTTCCTAAGGGAAGAAAATATTAAAACATACAGTTAATTTTCAAACTAGCTTTTATTTCGATTTTTCTTCCATTCTCTACATCATGTCCTTTTTATGATAGTGGCACTTAAGCTAAACAAGAGCTATTTTCCACAGGTCTTCTGCCATAGCAACAGAGTAGCATGCATATCCCCTCTGACCAATTTGGTGTTTTGAATATGTACGTAAAATGTTGCCACAATTTTGTCAAATATACTGAGTATTAGCATTACTTCTTTTTAAGTTATTTTTCATGCTGAATTTGTCTTAATTGGCTGAATGCTCAGCTGTTATACAACTGCATACAGTACAAGGCAAGATGGCAGAGACAGTGACTGGGACCATTTATAATCTGTTAGTGTGGACAAAAGTGCAAGAATTATTATTGAAGTCTTTATTATACCTTTATTAAAAGAAATAGCAAGGTTTAGGGCATTCAAACAGAGATAACAACTGAAAAATTTACAAGGTGTTTTACAAAGATTTGATTTGTAAACACTTTTCCCTGCTAATTTTGCCTATCATTCTATTGCAAAGATTTTTGCTGTGACCTCCTTTATTTTGTTAGAGATCAAAAATCACGTACATTAATGTATTCAGCTGCAAAAAGGTTGTGCAATTTAATTAGGTCCAATTGGTTTAAAAATGGGATACAGAAATGAATGTGATAATGACTGTCATAAGCAAACTTTCCTTTTATACTTTAGAACAGAGGTTTTCTGTTCTGTCCCCTTCTCTATAACTTTATTTGATTAAGTAGTTCTATTCTGATCTTATACTAAAGAACAATTGAAATTTAGTCTGTGTTAGTATGAGGGACTTTCAGTCTGCCATAGGGCAAATTCTGCTCAGTGTCAAGGGCATAAGTAAAGGCAGAGAATGAGCTCATTTCATGTTCCAGTTCCATGAAAAAATCAAAGTTGTTCAGTAGTTAATATCTCTTCTACCCAAATATCCTATTAATTAAAGAACTGTGCTCTACTCTTTTCCTCCAGGACCCCAAACCTCATAAATTTCGATTCTTTGGGTTCAAAGTGATCTCAAATTCATTTCTCCTTAATCGGTTAGCTCATTAAGCAACTTTAACCACCTTATGTAACAGCTTGTATGTTAAATAAATTATAATAAGGAATCAATAGTGAAGCTAGCTTGATCAGGAAGAGGATCAAAGCTTTATACACAGATTACTTGCTGTATGTCCTTGGAGTGTTATCTCCATGAAATTAAGGGCAGATGCCCAATAATCTACAAAGTATTTTTTATATTCCAAGTACACAGGTACATGACCAGTCTAATGTGTCTGTGGGTTTTCAAACAGTCACAAGAATTGGAAAAAACTCAAATATGTACAGTAAAAACTCGAGGCACTTCAAGTTGCTTAAATCTTATTTTTTGGATGTTCAAATTTTTAATGAATTTATAAACAATAACATAAACAAAATACCTCTAAACTTTTTTTTCTTAAATAACTGGTTTTTTAAATGTTGTATAACCTTTCACATAGTCATTCCTTCATAATTTATATTCTCTAACATGTGATTAAGTAATCAGGTTTCTAATTTTCCAACACTATATAAAATCAAGTTTCTTTTCTGGGAGATTAGGCAATGTTCTTATGGGTTTTAATATTTAATGAATGCCACAAATGTGCCAATTCACCACTTCTTGTATGAAAGCAGTGGGGAAAAAAAAAAAAAAAAAAAAAACTGGAGGAAAAAAGTTAAGGTTCTTTTGTAGAAAAAATGACACCCAAAACACAAACAATTCTTGCTGAAAGTTCCACTCTTCTCTGGAGTGTCGCTTTCTAAAATGCGTTGGAGGGTACGCCTTTTATTATCTCAGTGATTTGTAGGTAATATCTGTTTGTGTACAAGAGGAAGGACAGTTCATTCTAACTGCCAGTTCCAATCAGCTTGTGGCCTACAAGAGAAGGAGGCAAGGTTTGGTTTGGTTTGGTCTGGTCTGGTGTGACTTTATTTGGCTTGGATTTTTTAATCAAGGATCACCAGTAATAAAGTTTCTGTAACTAAAACTCGACTTCTAAATTGGTTGATGACATGAGAGAAAGAATAGAATAAACATTCTTTTGCTTCCATAGTCGTCTTTACAGCAAATAAATCTATTGGAAGCAACAGATTCTGAATGCTTAGGGGTATCTTCAGAGGGGAACTGACCCTAGAGGGTTATAAGAAATGTTCCACCCTCACGACTCCCAGCCTTAGTCACCCTTTCTTCCTTGCAGCACTTGATATTATTTCTTTCTGTTCTCAAAATGAGAAAATAGCTCATGGGAATTGTTTCTTTGCTGTACCCAAGTAATCAAGCTCCAGAAACAAATGAATACAACACAACAAGTAGAAATAGAATAGCTCACTTTTTCTGTAAATTTATATTTTATTGTCAAAATATAGCAAACCCATGTCTCATCACCTGCTATTTTCAATCATCTGGTGGAGAAAGAGCACTTTCTGTTCAGGCTTTCTGGTATTCACAGGGACTGGAGCTGGTATACACAGGGAACTGATACTCTGATTTCCTTCTTTTATAAAAAACTTCCTTAATAATAGTTAAAATTTTCATTTGGACTGCATGCGTTTTCCACTTTTTAATGTTTCAAACTGATTCTAATATGAATATGTTTAATTATTATTTATGTGGTTCAAATATAGACAGTTTTAACTTTAGAATGAGAAGATTCAATGCTGTTCTCTTCACCAGGCACTGTGGTTATCTGTGGGAGTGCACTTTTTAATTTTAAGTTTAATTCATAAGTTAATGTTCTTTAGTAAAATGGTTTGTTCTCTGTACCCCTTTTGTTACCCACTTTTGGTTTATCCCTGTTTTTTCCCCAGTGACGGTTCTGCGATTGGTTCTGTATTCTCCCTAAGTTTTCCCCCCCAGAGACAGTTATCTGTCCATCACTTCATGGATAGCCTCCTGTTGCTGTCTATCATTTTTGGGGTCGCTCCCCACTTCTGGAAGATTCTGAGAGAGGCATCAAGTGATTGGACAGAATCTTGATTGTCATCTTCTAGTGTTCAATGTATGGTTGTTTTATGTGTTTGTTTATGATATGAGCCACCTCCCCACTGAACCTTATTGGTCCCCCCTCTGTGTTACACCCCCAGTTATAAGGTCTCACCCAAGAGTCAGTCAGGGTCTTCGGACACGCTGACACCCGAGGTGAGGACTCCACGCCAGAGTTCCAATAAACTCGTGTGACCCAGTCGTTCTGGAGTCCCCCCTTTTCATCCTCCAGCCATCGCCACGCAGGAGCAGCTGAGCGAAAAGAGCCCACCAGAGTGTTACTGGTGCCGAGGCTAGCCGGCTTGAGAAATGGGCACGGTAACAGTTATCCATCACAATTTTTATATCCCGCACCTTCTGTGTCTCCTAAAGTTGTTGGTCCACTCTATAGTTACTGAGCACTGAAAGTTATGTTTAAAGATCTCTGCTGTTCAGAACCTTCTCCAAAGTCTGTTCTTTACTCACATATATACAGAAAGCCTTTGCTGCATACATGATGCCAGGAAGTCAGGCTAGAGATTTTCAAGTACCATGATAAAGATGAGACCATTTCCAAGTGTCTAATCTAGCATGTCCAGCTCAGTGCTATTCAGCTTCTAAATAATCATATAATATTCGTAATAGTCAGCCCTGAGGCTGATCTGCAATCTTAATTAAACTGTTGTGAAGTCAGTTCATAATAATGAATTATCTGTGGTAGTGTACCAAAATTTCAGAGAAAGACACCCACTTCACAATTGGCATGGACTCAGCAGAAGTACATAGATGGTTATCATGGCTGAGCTGACAGCTAAATAGTTTTTAATGCTGCATGAACTCAGTCAGGGCCAGTTGCTGCTGCTCTAAATCCTATGCTTTTATTCTCTCTCTGAACTAAGTTAATGAAGATTCAGAGGGCAGGTGTTCACAGTCTCTTAAAGAGTTCTCAACAGCGTTACCTTGTATTGAAGATTCACATTGGAACTTAAGATTTTAGATGTTCTCAATATCTTTACAAAGAAAGCATGTATGCATGTTATGGTTGGAGGCTTCGAAAATAATTTTTGTTTTATTTCTTAGAGTTTTATTGTACTGAGCAAATCCGGGTAATAGTTGAAAAATAATGTCTGATATGTGCTACTCTGCAAACATCAGTTTTCAGATCAGCACCTGGAGAGAGAGAAATGGTTGATAGGTACAAGACTATCTTCTCACACATGTAATTCTGCATGAAACGAAACTTTTTAAGCTGCTGGAAATTAGAAATATAGGTCACAAGAATATTTCCCAAATACTGCCACCGACACAATGTCTTGTGTACCAATGTTTCTCTTCCCATGTTTATAACTTCTTCTTCCAATTAGCCTCAGTCCCAAAAGTTGTTGCACAAGAAGTTTATACAGTTTATTAGGGAAATAGAACACAATAAATACTGCAATTCTTTTTTCTTGGCCTGAGCTTGATTAGCCTCTCCCTAAACAGATGGCAAAATCACGTACCATGGAAGACAGAACCTTCTCTTACAGAGTTATCCTACCCAATGCTGTACCCACCCGTCACCCAGCAAGTACTGCCTTGCTCTGCTGTGCTGCCTGAGCTCTCTCTCATGTTTCTAGTTCTAGTCCTGGATAAGTTGGGCTCTCTTTCATCCAGACCATTTGGGTTAAAAGGTGGCCCACTGAGCCACATTAGGAATCACATGGCCAGTCTTCATTTTACACTTTTCAGTTTCTTTGCCTTGCTGACTTAATATTTTTGTAAGGAACTATACTCTTTTATTTACTTCAAACCTTCTACCATTTAATTATAGTTTTGCTCTTATATCACAGAATCAGGATAGTAAATTTCTTTGTTTTATTTTTTCATATATGCTTATTTCATCATTCATTTTTTCATATATATCTCTGGTTTCCATTTTTTCCTCTCAGAAAAAAAATCGCAGTTCTTTCGCATTCCTATTAGTTCTTCAATGCCCTTGAACATTCTTATTTTGCCTGAATTCCCTCTTTTTTTCTTCCTTTATTTATTTATTATTCTGGTTAGAAAATTAACTTTTGCATTTAACAAATTATTTACAAGCATTTGATCTCCTCCATATTCCCAACTCTAGAATTTCTTCACTTTTTTTAATACACTGAGCAGATTATTTTTCTGAAACTCTATAACTGATTTATTAATCATTTACATTTGGATATTTGTCATTAGAGTCTTTGTGAAACTGCCATCAAACACCTGAAAAGCAGATCTCCTGTGTGAATAGA
Organism: Trochalopteron elliotii; assembly: GCA_024734555.1. Taxonomy (NCBI): domain Eukaryota; kingdom Metazoa; phylum Chordata; class Aves; order Passeriformes; family Leiothrichidae; genus Trochalopteron; species Trochalopteron elliotii. The sequence continues at coordinate 4,082,358 of JANPWX010000360.1, forward strand.
TAAAATATGAATAGATCAAATACATTCTATGAATAATATTACAGCCAAATGGTAACTTTAAATAGGACAAACTATTCATAGATTGGGACATTCTGAAAACAAGGTTCTATGATTTAAGTAATTTAAAATTTTGTCAAAATTAAGATTTTTAAATTCTTAGATTATAAAGAAGAATACATCTCTTTGGCAACTCTTTAAAATAGCTGTATAAATTCAATGTGAATTGTTTCAATGCAGAAGGAACATATTGAACACTACATTCATGAGGGACAAACCTTTACAATTAGATGCTTAAATTAGACTTCTTAATGTTCGTTGGATATCAGGAGCAGAGATAGGAAAGTCAAAAAATTACATGGCTATCTAAGCCATTTCCAGGTATTTTACACAATGCCCAAAAGGCATTTAATATCTTTCAGGTTCAAAGTACTACCTAAGTCCTCTAACCATCTTTAGAAATGTTATGCTTTAAAAAAATGGCCTGTTATGCAAAGATGCAGCTCCTTCTACTGAAAATAAAACAATGGGTGTAGGATTGTAATTCTAAGCAGTAATTTAAAAGATAGAATGTTAAACAATAATCACTCAACCAGCTTTAGCCACAAAATAACCTTTTCTGCCTCTTCTTTTCTACTTTTTTTTTTCTGGCACTTCCCCATAAAACTAAATCTCCTCAAAAAAAAAAAAAATGGGGCAGTAGATGTTCAAAGGTATTATTAATGTTCCTGTCACAGTAGTTTCTTGTCCACTGGGAAATTGCTCATTTATGGTGAACCAGACCTCGACTACAGATGGAGGTTTATAAGTTAAAAAAAGTTCCCTTCTCAATAATAAAGAAAGAACTTTGAAATAATACATTCAAAATGTCACAGAGGACACTGTAGATGACTAATGAGTGATTTGAAAAGTATGAGTGCAATGTTTAGTCTTATAAGATTATTTATTGACTGTACATTTACCTTTTGTCTGTTTTTGATTGACCTTTTTTGAAATATAAGAATTTCTCTGTGTCTGTCACCATGTTTATAAGGTTTTGGTGCTAAAGATTAATGGATGAAGATATACCACAAAAGATTTTTTTTTCTGTTTTCTTATTATATTTTAAAAGGGAAATAAGACACTGCTACCAATGCTGCATCTATGCTGACAGTCTGCATACTTGCAGTTACTTACAGGAATCAGTTTTCCTTTTTTATCACATACTTGGCATCTACAAACTTGTTTTAAACAGAGAATTTGTTTTAAACAAAATTATTTCTACAAATAACAACTTGTGCTCTAAAATCTGCTTTTTATAATTGCATTGATTAAATGTTTAGGTTGATTTAAATTAGACAACAATTATTTAACAAACTAATTCATAACAGGAAAGAAACAAACTAGAATAGTTAGAAATTGCATTAAGAATTGAAAGCAAACACAAACCCACAACCTTGATCCCTCCTCTGATGGAACTAAGAAAAGGCAGTTTCAAATTTTGCTGTAATATCCAGAGAATAAAACAAATTTGATATCTCAGGAACAGGCAAAAACTTGGTATTTAAGTGCGAGCAAAAGACATTGAGCAGGAATTGGTCTGATTATACCTTTCTGATGACTCATAACCAATGGAGCAGTCTAATGCTCATGAAGCAAAACTGGTGACTAAAGTGAGAAGAATGCAACTGGCAACATGAAGGAGGCAGTGAAGGAGAATATGCATCTCACACACATTAGCTCAGTGTCATCCTGGTCTGTGTCAGCAATAATGTGTCCAGCAGGACCAGGGCAGTGATTGTCCTCCTGTACTCAGCACTGCTGAGGTCACACCTCAAACCTTGTGTCCAGTTCTGGGCCTTTCAATGCACAAAAGACATTGAGGGGCTGGAGTGTGTCCAGACAAGGACAACAGAGCTGGGGAAGGACAGTGGAGCACCAGCCATGAAGACCAGCTGAGTGAGCTGAGGGTTGTTTAACCTGGAGAAAAGGAGGCTCAGAGGAGACTTTATTGCTCTCTACACCTGCCTGAAAGGAAATTGTAGAGAAATGGGGATTGGTGTCTCCTCCCAGGCAGCTGGTGACAGGACAAGAAATGGCCTCACATCGGGCCAGGGAAGATTTATGTCGGATCTTAGAAAAGATGTCTTCAATGAAAAGCTGGTCTGTTGCAATGCATGATTGAGGCTTTCAAAGTTTTATATGTATTTTATTTATTTTGTGTTGGTGTGCTCCTTCCAAAGTCCCTTCACCCATTCCCGAACTCACATGGTATCTCCCAGAGGGGAGCCCCTTGTCAATCACCCTGGTAACTTGAGGGGAGATCATCTCCCATTTGACCAGGTACTCCAACACCTGCCCCTTCCAATTGTTCTGTTAAGTGCCCCTGTCCTGGAACACCCACCTGAATTCTCCTGCTGCCCCAGGCTGTGTCCTTGGGTACAAAATGGAGGACAGGCCAGGCTGTGCTTTTTGCACATGGAGCTGCACCGAATAAACAAATAAACACCTTCCAAACGCACGGCAGAAGCCCACTCTTCATTTCCAGCCTTATCCACGCTGAGCCAGCTGATCTGAGGAACCCACACAAACTGCCTCAGTTGGTCTGGGGTTTACTGCTTGGCCGGTAAGCAGTCCCCAAGGAGAAACCACCACACTCATCAGGCATTGGAATAGGCTGCCTAGGGCAGTGATGCAAACACCATCATAAAAATATTGAAAAAAACATGTCGATATGGCACTTGAAAACATGTTGGAAACATGATTTAGAGGTCAACGTGGCAGTCCCACGTTAATTGTTGGACTCAGTGACTTAAATGGTCTGTTCCAACCTCAATGATTTTATGACTCTATGTGGTTTAGAGAAAAAAAAGGAGAAAAATAAAAGAAAAAAGAGACCTTTTGATGTTTTTGCAGAAAAAATATCTCTGTTAACTCATCAGACAAATCTGCTCACTGTGTATAGAGTTCTAGTAGGAGCCTTGTGTGTAAATTAAGACAGAAATTTTCATATCTAATGTGGAGAGGAAAAAAATCTCAGGTAAAATCATTTTAGAAATACTTACAGAAGCACTTTAGGAATTTGAGTTGGTAAAAAGTCAGAAAGAAAAAATGTACTGTTTACTGTGAGATTATCCAACCTTTTGCATAGAATTCAACCCCTTGAACTGGCTTGTTTTTATTTTTTTGTTTAGATTAGTATTTTTCACATAAGTACTGACTCTCTGCTTCCAGAAACCATGATTTTATACTTTACATTTTTCTCAATTATTTGGTTCTCTATTGCAGGTGGTTTCTTTATTCTCTTCCCTCTGCATATGTCTCTTCAATTTCATCTCCTCTCCTGTCAATGTGTGGGCTTCTTCTCTTGCAAAATTGAAATAATTTGATTTATTCCCATCTGCAATGACAGAGAATTTTTATGAACAGTTACAGTGTCTCAGCTGACATAGAACGGCTTTTTAGCTCTAGCAATTTGTTTGTGTGTCTATGTCTTTATATTTTTTCTAAGCTTTTTCCAAATATTTTAAAAATCTAGTGGAGTACATATGTTGTAATCTGTCTCGAATTGGAGGTATCAAACCATGCACTTTAGTTTTTTCATCAGTAGTCTCATTGAAATTATCAGGACAGTTTACATACCTGAGCTTCAACAAGAGCTTTATAAATCTTATTTCTCAGAGAGGTACCATTGCCACACTACTTTTCAGTCTCTGAACTGCCACATTTCTCTTTGTCTGCCTCAGTTTCCATGCTTCCCTTTTTCATCCTCTCTCAGAGGACATCTACAAGGCTACATAGCTATCACAACTACCACTGGACCTCAAGTAACATTCACAGTGTGATCCCCAGAACAGGCAACCCTCCTGTGTCTTGGCAAGAGGGCTGGTTGCTTTTGTCTGCTCCAAGCACTGCTGAATTGTCCAGTTGTCTGCTCGCCACCATGAGCCACAGGGAGCTTGTGTGTGTGAAATTAGCTCTCAATGCTTGCATAGCAAGAATTTGGGCACTGATCTCCCAAATGCTGACTGATCTTCTAAGACGAAGCATTCTCAGAAACAGAGCTGTGTTTATTGCTTGAAAGAATGTTAGTATGGGAGAGAGGAGAGAAAAAAAGACTAAAACTCTGTAGGTTGCTCTTCAAGCATTTGTCAGGAATATGCAACATAGAGATTCATGGAGATTCTAGTCCCAGGAAATTTGAGATAATTAAGCAAAAGTGATACAATTTGCAGTGGAATCACTGAAAGAAAACCCTCTCAAATCACTCCAGGATATCTGGGTTCTGTATATACACAGGGAAATAAAATTCAAGTTCTGGCTGCAAATCTTTTTCTTATGAACAAGTAACACTGTTCCTTATGAGTGTTGCAGTTGGAAGTTGATCTTATTTTTCAAGGATAAAGGAGACTATGAAAATTTCTTAATGTAATAAAATTAAAACCTTAAATACATGGATCTTTGTTGCAGACAGGAAGGCACATACCTCTGCTTAGAACAGATATTTAAGAACCTGAGTCATACTCTTTTTTTCTGTTTTACACCGAGAACATCTGTGAATCTTTGTACAACCTCTTAGTTCTTACAATGAGTTCTTCAATGTGAGAAGTTTGGTTTGAAGAATGTCCCCTTTAATTAGGATATGCAGTGCTGATTTTACCCTGCCTTAATGCTTTTTTTTAGGAAATACTCCAATGAAACATAGATCAACACAGCCTAAGGTACTACACATCAGAAGAGCCACCGACCTCTTCAATTGTGCTCCTCTAGAGCTCAGTAAATGTGATGTCATTTAACAGAGCTAAGTTGGAATATAAAGAAGCGTAAGCAGTGTTGCAGACCTGATTTTGGCCATAAGGCACTCTTGGGGACTGTTACCATCGCTCAGCGGATGCACAGTAATTAAACTAAATTTCATTGTGTGTAAATCCCTTTAATGGTTCCTAAATCTCTCAAAAAGATCCTGGCAGAATGATATGTACTACCATATTGCTTTTCTGCCTCTACAATACTTTTACAATTATAACCAGATTTCTTCTTTGGTTCAGTACTGCCCTTAATATTCTTATTGTTTTCCATAGCTACAAGTCCATGAGCTGTGCTCTCTTCCTATTGTGAAACATGCCCGAGTATGTGCCTGTCTGATTAACATCAGACTCATGTCTTATCTTTCTACAATTGAACATACTCCATTGTGAGGATGCAAGGGAATTGAGTTAGTGATGTCTTGTATAACACTGTGAAGATTAATGTAGACTGCTGAATCTCTGACTACAGGAGTTCCCACTGGACAGCATGATGGGAACAGTAGGATATTTTGTTATCTGTGGCCATGACATTATGTCCTAGTTTCACACACTGCAGTACAAAGTGGTTGTTCTGCTTGGAGAAGTTACTTAGAGAAATGATGTAGGTGGAATAGCAGAAAGGCAAAAATTTTTTGATCAAAATGAAGCATTCCAAGACTCTTCCTAAGAAAGTGCATGTTGTTTGGCAATTACTTTAAACAACTTCCTGGAGACTTGCACCTTGCAGATATGTGCCACTCTGCATGATTCTGAATGTCAGGTGCTTTCAGTAGTTCTCATCTCCACCTAGCTTCCAGGCATTCTATAAAATTCTCAATATGACTGTTTCGTATATTTCTGCTGTGATTCCTGGTATTTGTCATGATCAGACATTGAGCTGGGTTAAAAGGCAGTAAATACAATACTTGCTCATATAGTTTCTCTCAGCTGTCAGACTGCATCCTCCACATCCTTTTATCTCCCTTGTTCTGCCATTTTCTTTCTGTGGTGAAAGACTTTCCAATGGCTCTACTTTGTTCTTGGTCTTTACTGTCATAGGGCTTTTTAACATGTAGGTTAAAGCTTTCGTTTCCATAACTAAAGCCAACAGAGGAGGTTTCATCCTGAAGTTGCTTTAATGATAAAGCAATGTCTTCTCAGCAATTCAGCGGTATTTCAAAAAGCCATCAGAAATTAAAAAATAATGGCCCGTTGAATAGGCTGCACTGGATTTTAGAGCCACTCCTGCTAGATTTCACCTGTCATATATTGGGGAAGGGGTATTATTGATCTAATATTAAGTGGAATTTTAGTATTTTAGAATAAAAGTACTTTCTGGGATGAGAATGATTTGTGAAACTAACACATGAGACAGAGCACAAGATGAATAGAGGAATTTTTTTTGACAAAAGCCCTATAAAGACAATCTTATGTGTTTGCACACTCAAAACAAAAAGGAAAAAAAATAAAAATAAAAAGCCTTGCATGCAGTGTAGTTAGCTCTAGAGCCTCTATCACAGTACCAATTCTGAGCTGTCAGAAGGCTGCTCTATTTTATTCTTTTTTTCTCTCTGTGTGTGACACATTTTAGCTTTCTACAAAAAGGGAATAAAGGGGAAGCAGCTCCGGCTAGCCTTGGAAAAGCTATTTAGCTTGCATATTGTGGAACTGTCTTCCCTAGCTAGTTACTGCCATTTTATAACACTGCAGCATATTGGATCAAAGACTAGAACTGCCACCTCCTGTTTACTATGGGCTGGAGCAGTCAGAGAATTGTCAGGGCTACTTTCTGTCTCGGTGTGATTGGAAATAAGACTGAAAACGGTAGGTTGCTACCAACAGGTTAATATCTTTTTTTTATTATTTAATTTTTGGCTTTCACCTGCAATGTCAATGCAAGAAAAGCTAAAACATTTAACCCAGAAGGGGAAGTGTCCTTTTAATCCTTTCATATATTCTTGAATATGCCTGGAATAACAGGTACAAATATGCATGCAATACTATTGTTTCAGAGATAATTTCAAAGGCAAAACCATAGAGACAGGGAAAAAAACCCTAAAAATAATCCTTGAAGTGTGTTCTACATTTTTAATATATGTTATGCTGAGACAAGAGTTGCTGTTAGACTGCATAAGCACTATGTCCCAAGGCTTAACACTTAGAAAGATTATTTTTGTTCCTCTGCCAGTACCAAATTTTTGTGAGAGTCATCAGTGATTTTCATTTTGCAGTGACAATATGGTGTTTAAAAATATCAATTGGCTGATAAGAATACTTCCTTTTAAAGGTGAAATTACATTCCAAGTATCCAGCGAGTGTTATGTGGGGGCTCTTGTAGAATAATAAGCATTTGGCAGGCAAATTTCTAGTTTATATATCTGATTCATCTTTCCAGCTTTAAGAAAGTAATTTTGTTGCTTATACTCACCAAAAAGAGCTGTAGAGCAGAAAGACAACAGACTGCAATTTTCACACTGGACTAAAATACAAACTTTAAGATTCTCATCATTGTGTCAGTTAATGCAGATACCTTAGCAAGAAGATGTGCATAAAACTCTAAAGTTGGGTTTTCAAGAGACAAAAACACAAACAAGAAACATGGGTACTCACCATGTTCTTATAACACCAGCTAAGGTGGGAAACCTGTGTCTTTCTTCTGTCACTTCTTAAACCTTAAACAAACAATCTCATTCCTTTTCCTGCATGTGCCTTGTGCAAGACCGAGGAATTGCATCATTGCTCCCATTTAGTGTTTCTAATTGGTTATATAAGGGGTGCACATTGTAATGTGAAAAATAATAAGATACAGATGAAGCTGATCTGCTGCTTTCTTTCTTACAATGGGCTTTGACATATGCTGAGATCAGAGAGCAAGATGCATTCTGCATCATGGGACCGTGGATCTTGTGAGGATATTTGGCATCTATAATATACCATCTATATGTGATTTAAGTCACTTTCAAAGGTCCAACACTTTAACTTACTTATTTTGTGTTTTTTGCTGAAAGGCTGACTTGTATGTGCAAGCATCAGTTTGTGGACTCAGTGGTGACTTAAGGACTATTGCTTAGAGACTTTTGAGGAGTTTTTGCAGCCTGTACAGCTGCCCTTTTTCCTTCATGGTCTTCTATATCCAACTAAAGCTGCTTATATTTTTAGTTCCAGAAGTTTCTGGTTTGATGGTGATGGTGACTGTGCATCCATCACCATCCTGAATAGTGGGTGTGTAATATTTAAAGGGATTAAACTTTGACAATACTCTTTCCTTAGGTCTTGCAGTGCTGTATGTAAAATAAAGGAATATGAATTATTTGGTACCTTGTATGGTCTGGTATATTGAACAATTATTTTTGACACACTGACAAGTACATATTTTGTAGAAATTTTACTAAACTGGATCAAAAGTTGCATTTGCATCTGGTTTTTTTGTGCTTTTGTGTATGAAAGTATATATATATCTGTAAAGTATTTGGGACTGAAAAGCACATAACTTTTTTCTTAAATATTTTCTGCTTTCTGCATTGAGAGATCCCTAGGTTACTGAAATCTCTTCAGCATTTTTTCTAAAGTCCCCTTCAAAAATGAAGAGGCACAAGGGTTTGCGTTTGGGGTCTGTTAATGCAATCAAGAAATTATGTCAATGGAAATTAATTCAAGAAAAAAACCCCTGCTGCTCAGAACGTAAATGGGACTTACATATGTAACTCCTAGTATTTCCAGACTGATTCAGTTAGACTATCATAATAAAATAGAGTGATTATAACTATTACCCAGTTATAACTGTATCTTTTCATTAATTACCTTTTCTCACAGACATCTAGGCTCACACATTTATGCATTAAGATTTGGGCCATGTTTTTTATTATTCTTTTTCAAACCTTAGTATCCTTGTGTGTATTTGCTCAAAAGAGAAGCCAAGAGGAACCATTTACTTTCTCTGTATTTACCAAAATTTATTAAATTAGTGGTACAAAGAACACTTACTTCATATCTGATCATCAGTCCCACTTCAAATAATATTATAGTACCATTCCTGCTACTCCTTCTTGCCTTGTATATTAATTTTAAATATCTTCTTCTGATTCTTCTCTATGTGTAACTGTTAAGCATAGAAAGGAAAGAACTCTGGTGGTTACTGGTGCCCTCCAGAATAGCTTTCTCTGCCTCAAGTCTCCATTTGAACAAATTTTTTCTCATTAATGACTCAACTCTCATTGAATTTTGAAAACATTTCACCATGGAACTGAAAAGAACTACTTTCCAAGAAGAGCAACTGTATTCTTGCCATGTAGTGGATAGTCAATTACATTCAGCCATTTCTTTGCTCTTTTCACCTAGCTGCAATCTGCAAGTCTTGTTTTAACAATATTATCCCAGAGGAGGAAAAAAAAAATCCCTGAAATGTTTGTTAGATGAAAGGCATTCTTTAAAAAAAGAAAATATATTAATTTGAATACTGTTACTTAGGCAACATCAGAGATTCAGCATAGCTTATCCCTTACTAAGAAGGAAAATTGCTCCAGGTATATGTAAATTTAGTCCATGCAATTTCTTTAGACTCTTGGAAAGCAACCAGTTAATCTCAGACCACCTGGTCAGGCTCCCTCTTGTTTTTGCATCTAACTACTCAGTTTCACATCTGGTACAGTCGAGAAAAAAATAAGAAATAAAAGGTCTAGATGGGTTGCTTTGCCTCTTCATAAATAAGACTAACCTCAGGCATTCCTTAACTATTTTACCCGTGATTTGGATTTCATTTTTCTTTTCAGAGAACAGACTTGTTGGAATGATGACTTTAAAATCCCTCCCCTATGTTGATATTTATAAACCGCAGAGGGTGGAGGTTAAGCTCTGGCCCTGTTTCCAACGCCTTCTCTCATCAGCTAAGGTCAGGAGCTGAACTCCTGGGGGACCTTGGGTTCATAGTTTTATTGCCAATGAGTAATGCCTTGAAACTGCATCCAGTTCTGCTGCACTTCAGAAGTTTATGTGGTGCTGTTTTTAGTATCTTGATTAAAACTTAGTAGTAAACATAAAGTAACTCTCTTGTCACTATATATTTTCAAGTTTTACTATTTTTTCACCACTCTTTATGATCAGAGTAATAAATGCACCTATATAGGTTTCTTCCTGACATTTTATGCCTCTGACTCCATGAATAATATCTGCTATAGAAATGCTAAAACAATGTCTCAGGCAGTTAAATAAGCAGAATGACCTTATTAAATAAGTGTTTTTCAATATTTGAAAGTAAGAGATATATTTTAGATAAAATATACAATTCATCAGTTTTGTGTTCACATTTTTTCTTTTTTTTTCTTTTTCTCTTTTTTCTTTTTTAATTCAGTAAAAGAGGACCCAGAATTGCTCACCTCCACCTGCAAATAAATGTGGAAAGAATCAGCCTGGACAGATTTACTCTTCCAGAACATAATTATGATAACAGCTACACATAGATTTATTTAAGATTACCCCTATTCTTGGCATTTTCTTAAAGATTTGTAGAACTCTTCTTAGCTTTTCCCATTCCTTATTTTTTTTCTCCTGGTAGTGCAACTTGATGATCAGGTTCAGTGTCTAATGAGGCAGCCATTCTGAACACGTAGAGACAAAGAAGAGGTTTCCCTGGCAACGAGGACCATGCCAGAGCTCTCAGAACAGTTATTTCCCCTGTATTCAGGTTCCTTTTCTGTTTAGGATGCCTATTAGTGTGAGTTCAAAGGCAATGCCTGGCAAGCTTTTCAGAGATTACAGCTCCTAAATATATGTAACAAATACAGCTAAGGCTATGATTTATGAGCAAACTAAGAAGTGGTGAGCCGACACATATATTTTTTCAGTTTTATATTTTTCTGTGGAATCTTAAAACAATGATGACTACAAGTTCATTGCATATGTCTAAGGCTATTAAATACACTGCCTATATCTCTTTAGAGCTTCACTGGTCTCAGCAAAATTTGTGTGAGCACTGAAGTCTCAGCCATATTTCTGCTGTCAATAGAAAAAGCACTGACCGAGGTTTTAGATCTAAAACATACATGAATTTAAACACAGATAGATGTGCTGAAATATTTAGAACTGTATGTAATTTAACTTGAATTTAAATCTCAGTCTAAATGTAGAGAAAAACCACAGTAAAGTATTGAAATATTAGATATTTTTACCATTTAAAAGTAAAATGAAATTACAATGAAATTAAATTCTTTAGTTCAAATCTTTTCTTGCATCTGAAATGTATAAGCCTTTTATGATGAAGACTTCTGAAGTTAAATTAAAAGATGAGGTTTCCACATCCTTACAAGTTCTTGAAACAGCTGAGAATATTACTATACCACCCAGCCCTAAGCTTGGTCAGGATCTGGCAATCGTTCATGCAGCAATCCAACTCAGCTGTGAGTTTTGATCAGGAAAGTGTTTTCAAAGTGCACCTGTTTACATACATTAAACACACAATTAAAATTTCTACTTCATATAGAGCAGAAGCATTAATCTCATGTCCACAATATCCACTGGAGAGATGGAATCGAATAGTCTAGGTTGGAAGGAACCTACAAAAACCAGCTAGTCCATGTGATAAAAACATCTATTTAATTCCACCTTCATCAAGAGAGAATTCAAACCAACGAGCTTGCTCTTTCTTTCTTTCTTTCTTTACTTCCTCCTTTCCTTTCCTTTCCTTTCCTTTCCTTTCCTTTCCTTTCCTTTCCTTTCCTTTCCTTTCCTTTCCTTTCCTTTCCTTTCCTTTCCTTGCCTTGCCTTGCCTTGCCTTGCCTTGCCTTGCCTTGCCTTGCCTTGCCTTGCCTTGCCTTGCCTTGCCTTGCCTTGCCTTGCCTTTCTTTCTCCCTTCCTCTCTCCCCTTTTCCTTTTCTCCTTCTTTCTGTCCTCTTTTCCTAATAAATACAATCTTGTGACTACATCACTGTATGAAGGAATGGACAGCAATTTTAAGAATATTCTGCAGCAATAGGAAGGATTGTTTCTGGACAAATACTGCAACCATCTGACTTTTACTGCAGTCATCATTTCATCTGTCAGTAGCTGAATATTTAAATCATTAATCCAGTTCATCTTTTAAAAAAATTATTTATATATTTATATTTATATTTATATTTATATCCTGAGCACTTTAAAGTTGTCCAAGTTAAAATTCAATCATTAGGATCCCAAGAGGACAAAACTTCTCTACAGCCTTGAGTAAAGAACCTAAAAGGCAGAATTTAATCTCTGCCTCTTCATTATTCACTATTGATGATCTGCAGGAAGCTACATAGTGTCTATGCATACCAAGTGGAGTCCTGCATATTTAGAGAGGACCCTAGACAGGTGCTTCCACTGAGATCTTATACAGATGGTGACTAATTCCCCACGTCTGTGAGACAGGAAGGTCTTCTGACTGTCCTGGAAAAATTAGAGCCTTAAAAACAAGCTCTGCAAAGTTCCTTGTATCTGGTCCTCATGCACTAACCGAAACACTTGTCACAAGTTCAGATGGGATTGATAAGCCTGAGAAGATATTGTTTGGCTCTTCTTTACATCCTGTCTCATATTCAATTCCATATGTAAAGTCAAGGCAGTTGCAAAATAGTGAGAAACTAAGGAAGAAAAATAAAAATGAGAAATACTAGTAAAAATTAATTAAAGAGTGGGATCTTGCTTTGAACCTGTAAGGAAGATATTCTCATTTTTTTCTCCTGTGAAGATAGCAAAGAAAACTCATTTCAGCTTTGTAAGACCACAAGGATTGCTTCAGACACAAAATGAATCAAGCCTCTTGTTGGATTATGTGGGTGGTATTTCCACTCTCCCCTAGTGGGATAATTCACAGCCTGCAGCTGTGGCATGAAAACTTAAATATTTTTTCTCTTTCTGTCTGGCTTTAAAAGGAAGGACCTACATTTCTTAAAAACATTCTGTTTTAAAGAAAAAAGAAAAAGAAATTGAAGGCCCATTAAAGATTAGTAGTGTGAAACAGAGCAGTCATAAAACAAAACTGCATAAACAAAGAAGGAATTAATTTGCATCTTTTTAAGAAGCTATAGTCTAGTGTTTGAAAGTGAATGAGAAGATATGTACTTGCCCATTAATAATAAGATAATGGTTGTAAACAATCCCTTTTTTTACTGTTAAGAATCATAACTCTTTATTTACCTGCTCGTAAAGAATTCTTTTCCTTTTATACAGCAAATTTTTTAGTACTGTTTAGAACATTAGAACAAATTTCTTGGATTATTTGTGTGCAATTCAAACAAATTAGATAATACATAAACTATAAACTTGCTATTTTATATCATTAAAAACATTTTGCAAATTCCCAGCTGAACTTCACTTCAGAGTACATTTTTATTAGTCTAAGAATATCTTCTCCAAAGAAAAAAAAACCAAAGCAAACTAAACCAAACAAAACCCAGAACAACAAAAAACAACTCCAAACAAGAAAAACTTGAATTCAATGTTTCTTTTCTCGCTAATACAACATAAAGTTGATCTTCCATGACATGTTTCTTAAAAGCTGCTTTAAAGTTTTTCCATACCCCATAAATTATTTTCTTTCCTTAATGGCTTATTGTACTGTTTGCCAGTACAATGACTAGGATACCATTATTAACACTTGAGCTAATTAAAGTTTTCAGAAAGCATTGGTTACGTTGTTCTCATTAGCAGACTTTAAAAAAATACTATTCAGATATATTAAAAAGAAGGCTTTAAAACTCAAGAAATTAATGTAAGTGTTCATATTCTGGTACATTAACAGTTTGTTCCAGTACATTGATATTTTATGTGGAAATCCTACTCTGCAATTAATATGCCTGATGCAAATTGAAAAACCCATAATCCATCCTTTTCTGTTGTAATGTAAGAGCATATTATTATTGAGAAGCTACAGGATATCAGAATCGTTTTTTAAAGTTGCATGCCCATTGCCTTAAATCTGCACATAAAATGATTTGCTTTCAGAGTAGGTTATATATAACTGAATTTATCATGATACACATGAAAATATAACAAAAAACCAATAATAATAACAAATAACAATAATAATAATTAGTCCAGTGTGTTTCACCTCCCCAAAGACAATTACACCTTTTAGCATTAATAAATAAAAATAGCTTAAAATTAAACACAAAAACTTAATTAAATATCTGACTGTTCTACATAACATGAGATATCTGCAATATCTGCATGGTCACTTATATTGAATTTGAAAATAGTGTGGTCATGATTATCTTTTTGGAAATTTCCCAAATCAACTGAGAAGCAAGTTATATTTTTGAACATATAAGTTAATAATTGTGTAAATGTCAATAAAGTATATGAATAAGTATGCCACTTGCCATGCCCTGGAGACATTTTCAGTTGAAGTGATTGCTAATGGTTGATTGATACTGAGATACCCTATCCAGATCAGACGTGGATCATATATTATGAAGGAGCAAGGTTCTGGTGGATTGACACTGGCTGGATGACAGGTTCCCAAAAAGCCATTCTGTCACTCCCTTCCTCTGCTGGACACGGGGAGACAAAATATTAGGAAAGGCTCATGGGATAATATAAGAAGAGAAAGGATCACTCACAAATTATTATCACAAGTAAAACAGTTTCAGTGTGGGAAAATTAGTTTGATTTAGTGCAAATGAAATCAAAGACAATGAGAAATAAAAACACATCTTATAGAACATCTCTCCCCCACCCCTCCCTTCTTTCCAAGCTCAACTTAATTTCTAAATTCTCTACCTCCTTCTCATCAGCAGTGCAGGAAGACGGGGAATGATGTGTTCAACACACATTGTCTCTGTCAATCCTTTCTCCTCAGAAGGACTCCTTCACAAACTTCTTCAACAGGAGTCCTTCCCACAGGCTGCAATTCCTCACACACTGCTCCAGCATGTGTCCCTTCCACAGGATGCAGTCCTTCAGGAACTGCTCCAGCAGCAGGTTTCTCACAGAGTCACAAGTCCTGTCAGCAAATATGCTCCAGCATGGGCTCCTCTCTCCATGGGGAGCCTATGGAAAATATTGTTTATGGAAAATATCATAAGTTCATGGGAAACTATTGTCAGCCTGAGCATACAATAGAAATGCTCAACTCCTTCATCCTCATGAGTCAGCAATGTCTATCAGGCACAACTTTATCCTTGACTTGGTTTAAATTTAGGAAAATATGTATCAAATTGGGAAGGCATTTTATGTTTTAGGTTTTTTATTCTCATCCTCAGAATAACTATTGAATAGAACATTCTTGTAGGGTCCTATAATTTGATGTAGCAGAGAGTACAACCATGGCTTACTGTGCAGCAGCAAAACCCTGAGAGATACCATGATGTCTGTCCTGGCCAGAGCAGGTAGAAAAAGGAAGTGATCTGCACGCTGTAAGGCAGACAGCCACATCCTTATGGCTGAACATCCACTCTGGTGACAACAGGCAGATAATGGTCACAGTGGCTGTGACATGTGGCAGAATTGCATTAATTACATTCTTCAGCTTAATAAAATCCCAAAATATGAGCCTTAAAACTAGCAGTACTCAAAGCAAAAATGCAAACAAAATTTATTACAGTTATATGTAATTTTAAATGAGATTTTATATAGGAAGTGGTTTCTTTTGCATTCTACTTGAAATTATCCATATAGAGACTATTTTCCTATCAGTTTTTCTTCTCCACTCTTCTTCCCCTAACTGGCTGCTGATTTTTTCTCTCTCCTTTTTTCTTTTTTTAAAAAAGTCCTTCACTCTGTCACAGTACTGGTTCCACTTTGTTCCTCTTCCACCATCACACTTCAAAGCCTTCCAGGAGTCAGACAAAGTCCTTTCAACAAGGTAACACTTTCCTTCACAGAAAGGGAAAAATCTTCTCTGTATAAGGCAGGAGCAGTAGGAGCAGTCTAGGTACCCTTACCAACCCCCTTTTTTTTTTTTTTTTTTTTTTTTTTTTTTTTTTTTTTTTAATTTAACATATCCTATGCCCATTGTTGTTGGAAAAG
This sequence comes from Trochalopteron elliotii, assembly GCA_024734555.1. Classification (NCBI taxonomy): domain Eukaryota; kingdom Metazoa; phylum Chordata; class Aves; order Passeriformes; family Leiothrichidae; genus Trochalopteron; species Trochalopteron elliotii. The sequence continues at coordinate 4,098,101 of JANPWX010000360.1, forward strand.
CATGAGAGAAATTCAGTGAGCTACAGTTGTTAAGGGAGATCACATGATTTATTTATTCTCCTCACATCACAGAGGGGCTGTCAGTCCCAGACTGGAATAGAATCAAGATCTATCTATCTTTTACAAGTTTTTATATCATTGTTCCCAAATTAAATATTCTGCTTTCAGATAAAAAATTTACTTGCTTTAAAAAATAATTTTTCAGATGATTTATTTTAATAATTCAATATTTTTACATATAAAAATATAACTTCAAATTGCTTTTGCAGAGAGGAACTTGAGATTTTTATTTAACTGTGTAGAGAAAGCCATCTTAGGCTCTCTGACTTCTGAATTGATTTGATTTTTTAAATTATTGAATTTGAGTACTTCATTACACTGAGGGCTTTTTGTGGTTTTTATATATATGTAGATTCTGATATCTACAAAAATTATTAAAAGACAATACATAATGACAGATATTTTATTTCAGTTGTGCAGTAACTATCTGCAAAGATGTTGTGATGCAAAAATGACAATGAAGGCTCTCCCAGAGCCAAGCCATGGAAAACTCTGATGTTTTCTGGTTTATGTTGTGGCTTTAAAATCTTACCAAGCTATTGTCATGTATAGTTTGACACTGACAGTTCCTGAGGACATTTGATTCACCTAATGGGCAGAATATATTTTATTTGTAAAAAGACAATATCATTAATAAACAGTTTTATTTTGCTTATTTGTTGCTTTTTTTTCTTAAATTTCAATACGTGTTGTATGCTTTTACAAACTTAAATGAAGGTATTAAATTACATAGCTCTGAACACATACACCTTGAAAATCAAACAAACCAGTTTTGACACTCTCCATAGGAAATTGCAATTGCAGAATATAGTACAAAGTCTTTACAGAAAGTGTGTTTCAATAAATAAATGTTTAAGATTGGCTTTGGGTGGCAAGAGGTTTTTTTGGCTACAGTGGTGGTTTCTGTGAGGAGGAGCCCATGTCAGAGCAGGTCAGGTGGATGCCCGAGGGAGGCTGTGACCCAGTGGGAGGCAGGGTCCTGGCAGGGCCTGCGATCCCATGAAGAGAGGAGCCCACACTGGAGAAGGAGAAGAGTTTGAGTAATCCTTTCACTGAGGAGGAAGGACACATAGAGAAAAAGCGTGATGAACTGATCACATTCCTCATTCCCCATCTTTGCTGTGCCACTGGCAGGGAGAACGTAGAGAAAATTGAGAGTGAAGTTGAACCTGGGGAGAAGGGAAGGGTGGGGGCAAGGGTTTTCAAGATTTGATTTTATTTCTTGTTTTCCTGCTCTGATTTGATTGGCAGTAATTGAAACTAATTTCCTCAAGTTGAGTCTATTTTGCCTGTAACTATAATTGTGTGAGTGATCTTTTCCTGTCTTTACCTCAACCTGCAAGCCTTTGGTTTTATAGTCTCCACCTTGTGCATCTGAGGAGTGGAACAACAGTGAAGCTCTGTTGGATAGCTGGTGTCCAGTCATGACCAACTCACTACAAAGTTATAGCTGTCATTTTGAGGGTTGTCATTATTTTAAAGACTGGTAGGATAATTATGATTTAAAAAAAAAAAAAAGTTATTCCAAAAGAAGTACAAATACAACTAATCTGAAGCATGAGCTATTATAGGCATTCTCACAGACTTCCATTAAGGTAAATGTTAGTTTCTCCAGTCTTTCTGACAACACACATTTTCTCTTCCCTTTAAATTAATTTCACAGCAGATTACAATTCCTAAAAACTCTCTGGGGACTTGAGCTGACTGAAAATGAGAGCTGCTGGAGCACTATATGAAAGGTGAATACTTTTCACAACTGATACAAACATCTTAGAGACCTTTCCAAATCATTTCAGTTAGTGTAACATGTTCTTTATATTGAAGAATGGTTTGAACCACACTTTAACACAAATACTCTTTAAAGCTCTGCAAAATCCACTGCTGAGCCAGACTGACTTTGACGACTGGCGTCACCCTTAAATTTCATGTTTTTGCAAAATATGGATTACCTCTGTTGGCCAAAGTGTTCTTATGTTTCCTATCTGATCTAATTAGACCACTGCAATGTTTTCCCAGTAATCCATAATGTTTTTATTCTGCTTCTTTTGGATTTTTGTGAGATTTTTGGCCAGGGTTTTTACAGCATTTCTGTTGTTTTCTTTACATATAAGACCCTCCCAAACCTCCTTGCATTGTTCAGTCTCCCACAGGTGATAAATAAATGGATTAGGACTGTGAAAGTTTCATTGGACCAGACTAAGCAAGTCCTCTGATCAAACAAAGCTGAGGGGAGAAAATTGCTCAGGCATTTTCTAGAATCTGGGATTCTAGTAAGTGCTGGCCAACTCTGAGGTACAGGCTCAATGTACTAGAAGGCTTTACAAAGGATAAGGTTATTTTTCTCAGCTATTTTTTCATGTTGTCATCCCCCTGACAACTAGGGGCCTCTCTTTTATGTGGATTAAGTCTGTGCCAGCTGCTGTTTTTTCTCAAATTCCCATTGAGTAAACACTGCCTTATTAACAAGACCATGTTACTCAGCATCATTAAAAAACAGAGTAAAAAATATTGTTATGTAGTTAATTATGATTGTATATCAATGATATCAAATCCTTATTTACCCTGATTTTATAGATTTTTGCTTGCTAACAGCATGGTAATTTCAATGAATGGGGAAAGATAAGTATACATAGGTGTACCACCTCTTATTTCTGTTTTTGACCTATTTACATTAAGCACAGAGCAAATACACTTTATAATTCACAGAAGGCTAAACCAAAGTTATCGATATGGGTGAACAAACCCATGTTTTGAAGTCTAGCTCTGTCTGATACTCTTAGGTGGATATGCACAAGATCATTATGTATTCTTCACCACAGGTCAGTTGCTTAGCTACCACAGAAGTAGAGAACTACTAATTGATAGTATTCACTATTGCTGGCAGCATCTGTTGCAGGACACTGGTCTTGGAAACACTCAGATATAAATCTTGCAGGAGGAAGAATGAAAGAAAAATCCACACAATATAATCTTGCTGAAAATGGCAAATGTCTTTCTTCAGTATTGTAATATATGAATTATCATCAGTGGAATGATATTGATTTTGATTGACCATCAAATGCTCCTGTGATGAATTTTATTTTAGAGATTAGTTATTCCCAACAGGTTTATATGCTGTGGTTATATTTTAGATTCCATTGTTGCAAATAGTGGAATAATTTCTTATTTATGTAGCTCCATCACATTTCCAAGTGATTCATTACATTCAGGGGCCTCTAGTTAATAATAGAGCCATTAATTGTTTTAAAAAAAATACAGTCAAGAACTGGCAAGAATATCATCCGCTCAGGAGGATAAATTACCAAATTACTAAATACTAATTACTAAAATTCCTGCATTTAGTTCACAGGAAACCTGAAACTTTTAGTGCAACAAGTACTCCTTCATTTTAGCTCAGAGAAGATTTTGACAATACATTATTAACTTTTCACAGAATTTTCCAGTGTAGGTGTTCTTTTTTTTTGTTTTATTGTTTTTCTTTTGCATTCAGAGTTTTATAACTTCATTTTCTGCCACTGTTAATGTCTGGAATAAGAAAGTTAAGGCCATCCTGTTGGGATAAATGAGAGGCTCTCTTTAATCTATTGTCCTCCTATCATACTTTTTAAATGAGACATTTTCAACATTTACCTTTCAGCTGTCAGGTTATTAAAAAAAAATTGGACTAGAATTACCTTCTATTGCAGTTTTGCATATAAAGTATTAAGAGAGCATTTCTTGTAACAACATCTCAGCAGTTTTATTGAGAAAGTTCAGTTAAATTTCTTCCACAGAGAAATGTCTCACAGATAACTTCATGTGAATTCAATACATTTATATTTCCATAGATAGATAGTTTTTTAAGTTAGGGTTGCTCTTAATGATGACTCTGTCATAATGATACCATTTTGTAGATTTGACAGCCCTGTAAGAGAATGAAAAATACAAGTTTGTTTTATTTGTCTGATTTCCAGAGACTTTAAAACTAACGACAAATCTTTAGACTTTCTGGGCTTACTTAAAATACCTTGTCCCAAGATTATCTCTTCAGATAACAGGATTTCATATTCTCTTACCTGGGAAGAGAATCCAGAAACTGAGGAAATACAATACATTTAACTGACAGTCTGCCATGTTAATTTAGCACCTTTTTATCTTTTTGTTCATGGATCAAGTGGGCTATTGCAGGGCTCCAGTAATATAACTCATTAAATCCTTTTGAAATTTTGTTGTGAATCTGGAAAAGTATTTCACCTTATTTTTTGCTTAAACTGTGCCACTGTTCACTGCAGAGTAGGCCTAGAACTGTCCCTTGGATGCCTTTATAAAAATATCCCTAAACCAAGTCACCAGGGAAAGTAGCAAGTGTAGCTTGTTGCAGACAACTTCAGGTCACAGAATTGCACATTCTAAGACTTCCAGTTGAATATTCCTATATTTATGATTGCATCACCTTGCAGTCAGGAAAAGGTCAACAAGGGCTGACACAGCCCTTCATAGAAGTAGTACATGATCGTCAGGGGACACAGCAAACCACCCCAAGTGCAGAGCTATGTTTAATATACCAAGACCACCTTAATTATAAGCTATGAATTCAACCAAAATTTCGATTTCCTCAGCCAAATTAATTTTTCTCCTCTTGTAAAACAGTTACAGTTCTAAAAACACTAAAACATCACTCATTAGTCTCAGCTAATACCTTACATCCCACAGCCTAGGGAATATTGGCAATGTCCCAGCTTCCTTGCTATCCTATGGATCTTTCCAGAGGTTATTCTACTGTATTTAAGCTCGGCGCTTTTCCTGGTTTTCCTTTTTATATCTTCATTTTTCACAACTAAATTCTGTTACATGGAGAAAGTAGATTTAACTTCATAAGTTAACATCATTTTAAGAGAGCAGTTGCTTAGTGCTTACTTGTCTGCTGTGCTTAAACCATGACACTGACTAGTGCTTTTCATCCCTTCTTATCTTTTTTGAATACCCTGAAATCCATATAGACTATTCAGGACAAAATGAATATTTGGTCTCTTCTTAGGTATTCCCTTGAGATATGTAAATAATAAAACTGCTAACATAGAGGACTAAACCATTTCAGTAAAACATATTTTAAGTTGGGGAAATAAGTAAGTGGTGATTGAAGGGAAAAAACACTTTTTATGCAAGCAGAACTTAAACAAGAACTAATAAAGTTGCACCTTTGAAATCACAAGGTATAGATAATTTACAAACAATAATTGGAAAAGGCTCAGCTAATGAGATCTCTGGACCATTAATAATCTGTTTCAATAACTCCTAAGATCTCAAAAGACTGGTAAGAAACGGTCACTGTATGTCTGGTTTAATAAGGTAAAAACAATGGTAAACCCAAATAACTATATATTTTTCAGTCTGAGCATTTTTACAGATTTAAAAAGATAAATACTGATGGAAATTCAATACAGACTTTTTTAAAAAAGGTAAATTAATTAATAATGATTAAATCTTTGCATGATTAGAATATGAATAATTATAGAGGGCATGGGGCAAGGGAGGTTGTATAATATCTCTATATGACACTAGAACCATTGTGTCTTCTGCATTTCCCAATCCAACTCATACATCAAAAAATTTGAAGGAATAAACAGCCAACCAAAGAAATGTCCCACAGCTGATAGAACTCAGTCAGGTTCCAGATGGATGAAAATAATTTGGCTCAGTTAGGTGGAAAAATAAAGTGTCCAAAGTTTGGTTGTGGAATTTAGACATTTGAATAAGAAATAAAGCATGCATTTGAAATATTGGTACTGTGGTGTTATATTTTTAAGTCAAGAATGAGATCAGACTATTTGATCAAGACTTGATTCACAGACTAAAAAACTAGCTCTGTCCCTTTGATTCTCTGCCACAAGGGCCAGCAACATACCCTTAAATCTAAGAAGGTCATCAGCATCCTGGACTATATTAGGAAGAGCACCACCAGCAAGCAGATTTACGCAGTGGATCCTGCCTTCCTACTCAGCAATGATGAGATATCTGGAGTGTTGTTCACTGTGCTAGGCTCCACAGTACAGAGGCGTGAATGTATTGGAGAGAGCACAGTGAAGGACCATTAACGTCATTCAAGGATTGTAGCATCTGTTGAACTAGGAAAGACTGAGAGTTGGGAGTTTTGCCAAGAAAAGAAAGGGTTCAACTGGATTTTGTTAATGTGTATCAATACTTAATAGTAGAAAAAAAAGATGTAGAAGCCAGACTCTTCCCAGTAACACCTAAAAAAAGACAGGAGGCAGCATGCATGTATTAAAAAGCAGGAAATTCCAGTTAAACACATGAAATGGTATAATTCCTGTAGAATCATTAAAAAGTTTAGGTTGAAATGGATGTCTCAAAGATCATCTAGTCAAACTCTCTGCCATGGGTTGGGACATCTTTTACTCAGGTTACTCTTTGGACCAGGTTGCTCAAGGCTGTAAGGCGGTACAACACTGTAACAGGTTGCCTGGAGAGGCTGTAGAGCTTCAATCCTTAGTAAGATTGTACCTGGAAGAAGTAAAGGGCCGACTCAACACATGCCTGAGCAATCTGCTCTAGTTCATCTTGTTTGGAGCAGTGGGATTGGGCAAGATGACCTCTGGAGGTCTCTTACACCCTTAATGATTCTGTGATTCTGTGGTGAAAGGAAAAAAGAGGGAAGTGTTAATGATGTATATGATGTTTGAAATGGAGCTTCCCACAAAGCTTTATTTTTAGATACTGAAATATTTCAGGTATTATAATTTATATACAAATTGTTAAACTAAGATATGGACACTTGCTTTATGAACCTTCCCTTTCTTTCTCTTACTCCTCAGTACACACAGAGGCAATTTTACTTTCCCGCTTTATCAAGCAGACCTGTCCTACAATCACTGAAAATTTTGAGACACTCTTAAAGTCACTGTGGTTTTTAGTAATATTTCTTGTTTTCAATTTTCATGAACCCCTCTTTCTAACAAATAGACATAACTGTAAGATATCTAAATTCTATGTACTAATAATAGACCTCAAGGTTTCAGTTTCAGATATGTGTGAGAGGTGGGAAGCATTCATTGAAATTGTGAAGTTTTCCAACAAAAAATACGCTAGCATTGTAAAATAAATAATTGCCAGTTTTGGGGTTGTTTTTTTTTAGGGGAGGGGGGAGTGGTTTGAGGGTTTTTCTGGCTTGCTGCATTTTCCTTTATTAATTTTCAGACTTTTCGAAGGATAACAGCGTTCTCACTGGGTCTATTATCAAATAGTTCCTTCGTATCATTTCTATATCGGGACATTAAATGAAGAGCAAACAGTTTCACACAGCTGTTCTTTTCCGTAAGAGTTTTTCCTATTAAATATATGGCGGGGGGGGGGAAACTCCAAACAACAAAAAAGTAATGTTCAGAACAAAGAAAAGCTGACTGAGAGTTACAATATTGTATGCTTCTTAACCCAGCAGCTAATTTCCTTCTCAGTTGTGTATCAATGACTTTGACATACAGAATTATACAGTATTGCCCTATTAAACTGGTGGCTTATATAAAGGAATAGTTCCCCACTCATTTTCTGACTCTAAGCTAGTCTTTGAAAATGTCATTCCTGGATAATTACTTCCTATCCAAAAAAAAAAAAAAAAAAAAAAAAAAAAAAAAAAAAAAAAAATCAATATTTGTTTATACCCAAGTTATGGCATGAGCAGAAACTGGGTGCTTAGGCTGAGCTTGCAATAATAAGTCAAGCATGCTGCTTCCTGAATTTTTTTGTTATTATGTTGCTTTTGACTTGCTGATGTTGTTACTAAATGTGCAAACTGAGTTGGTCTGCGCAGTCCAACTGATAGCAGTGGTTAGAGTTAAGTCGGCTGCAGTTATCATTGTTCTGGAGATGACAGTAAGCACTTCCCACCCTTTCCTCATGCCTGCTTTTCATACTGGGAGGAAGAAACAGGTTGGAATAGTCTTCATTAAGACCTGTACTACAACAATTTATTAAAACCTATCAATCTTTTGTTAGTCTGTCATCTCTCCTGCCAAATTCCTTCAGAATCCTGGAAAAATGGAAAAGTGAAAAGAGGAAGCATCCTCAAACTTTTCTTGGCCTTTCAATCTCAGTGAAACCTTATCAACTCTCACAATTTCTACTGCAAATACATCTCTTGATAATACAGCCAATAAGACAGGCACAAGCAATTTAGTCACCAGAATGAACAAAAAAAATTAATCTTTTATTTAAGTACGATGAATTCTCATATTACTTATTCCAGTCATACTGGGTTTTTTCATATTGTTTCATTCCTGATACTCTCACAGTGTTTTTCTGACACCATGCCAGGAGTCTTTTTTGCTCCTTTTTATGTTCTTTAATCCAAATTATAAATCCACTCTGCCTTCTTTAGACTAGTAGATACCTTGATAATGAAAACTTAATAATTTTCCTTTTACCCCCATTCCCTCATCTCCCCAGTCTGCTTTCCAGACCACTCTACTTAAAACTGTCTGTCCTTTGGGAATCATAAGCTGAAGTGAGGGGGGAGCTTTTCTAACTTGTGGGTTTATGTGGGTTTAAGGCTGTAGAAGCATAGAGGTAGAAATCCAGAAAGCCAATAATCATCTAAATTCCTACCTGTACTCTTCATTATAAGTCACCCAGGATGCCAGCTTATTGAATTGTGACTTGCATTCCAGTGTGTATTCTCTAGTTCAGAAATATAAGAAGTGCTCATTTTCTTATCCATATAGATTCAGCTTATGCTCAATTTGTATGCAAAGCAAATAATTTGCTCATACTTGTAAAGGATATGCATTATCAGAACACAACACCTGCAGGACAAAGGATAGGTTAATTTCATTGTTGCCGTGAAGCAAAGGAGATCATTATAGAGTCTGCAGTAACCAAGCTCTGTGAAATAGCTGCATTAGTCATTAACTTTCCAGCACTAAATTTCATATCAGACTCAATTAACTACTACATAGCTTTTAATGACAATATTTTTCAGATGCAGCTTTTGTTTACTAATAAGATTTCCCATCACAACCAACTTTGTCATTACTTTGGTGGCATTAATATTCAAGTCTTGTGTTTCTCTGAAGAAAATCGAGCAATGAAAATCACATTTGCTGAAAGTACTCCTTGAATTATTCTTCTAAATTCTAAAGCATTTAAGTTGTGCTTTTGCACTAAATGGCAATAAGTGTGTAGATGAATGATGTTCCTGCATTATATCCCCAGATCAAACTGGATTTTTTTACAGAACTTCCATATATTTGGCCAGAACATTTCTGTTGTGTTCGGAACTTTCATGATCAAAGGCTTTCAGTTTTTCATTTTCTTACTGTACTGAAATTCAAAGCTCAGAATAAAAGAAGTCACAAAGTTAATACAACCAGAAAATAATTTACATAGTAATTACCACAATATGCACAAAGAGCAGTTGGATTAAGATATCAGATCACCCACAACCTACAGAAGAAACATTTCAGAAATAATCTTTGAGACTTCAGAAGCATTTTCATGTCTATGAAATGGATCCAATCAGCCAACACTGGCTTTTTGTCCTTAGTTTTTAAAGGTAAAACCTTAAAATGGCACCTATTTAAAGCAAAAAGAAGAAAAATATTTATTTACTGTATTTTGCTTTACAATACAGGCAGAAAACAACTTTAGCTGTTTCTGGCCTTATTATTGCACTTGAAAATAGTTGTTTTGTATCCTTACATTAGAAAAACAGAAACTAAAACTCACCATTTGCTTTCAAAATTACTTTCCCTCTGGTACTTGTTTGTTTTCAGCCCACTTAGAGCTGCATTTCATTTTTATGTACCTTGTAATTTGTAGTCGTATCATCTGAGCTTCTCATTTCAAAACCAATCAGCTCCCTATTCACTCACCTGCTCCTGGGTTTTGAAATACTCACTATGCACTTATCTCTCCAGTATTGTTTTAGATACTTTTCTAGTTTCTGCTGGTTTTGTCCTTTTGAATGTTGCATAGGAATAAACAGGCAAAATTTCTGTTACAAACACATATGTCATTTTGTCATTTTCTTTAATATGTTTTCATCATCAATTTCTCAAGGATTCTTCAGTGACTTCAAAGTATTCTGCTAGATTAATCTAGTAAAGTAGGCAATTCACAAGTCTTCTTTTGCACCACTAAAGAGTATTTAATTTATCAATAAACAGCACACAAACAGTAACATACCAGGCTGCATTCATAACCAAAGAGATCCTTTCTCCTAATTTCAGCATTCAGATTAGTGCACAAACCTAAAGTACACATCACTTTTATTATCACTCTTTCAGACAAGGAAATCAGACAGGAGAAGCAAAATCTATACTGGACATTAGTTTTCTTTTTAATCTTATCATAGAAACCACCTACGTATAGGATTTATAGAATCCTTTTAAGGGTGATCTTAAAGGTCAGCATTACCCAAAGAGAAGAGCTCACCATATGCAGAAAAGAGCTGATTCTGGGGTGACTACTTGCTCTCTTATTTTCTGCTACATGAGAAGCCATACAAATGCTAAGTTCTGAAGACATGTGCCTGAATATTTACCTTCACCGCTTTTGAAGAATTTTGAAATATTCCTTTTTTGAAAAAAAATTAAAATAGGATGAATCAGGCTGGCAGAGCATTACACAGATTTATTTTTTATTATAAATTAAAACCCCCCAAGTTTTCACCTCCTCCTTATATTTGATCAGCCTTAACTGCTGCCTTAACTACTGGCTGAAATATCTTGCTTAAAAAGCTTTACCTGCCTAGAGAAACCTTGCCGTTATAATCCTACCCTAACTGGTAGAAAACGACTTGAAAGTGTCTCATGAGTTACTCTCCTAATAGTGAACATTTACAAAATATTTCATGCTTCCAAAATGATCTTGTACTTTTATTCCCACTTAAATAACATTTATTGTGAAAAAGCATGGCTTCAGGAACCTGTGTAACAGGTTTGTCTTCTGCTAGTCCATATACTTTCTGCACAGTTGCCAGACATTGAAACAATTGAAGCAATTTAATTAGCAATGCCCTCTTCAAAATCTAATTTTCCACTGATATAGAACTCCCGATACATAACTGACATATAACTCCTAATCTCTCAAGTGGTGAAAGGCTCCTAATAATGTCTCATCTATATTGACTCAGGGATGTCATAGATATATAAGTTCCAGGGTTCAGAAACCATTTTTTCTAGTCATTTATGCTAATACAAATGAATATCTGAAGGATGATACAAACTTTAGAGGATATCCTGAAACAAGATCTTCAAGTTCACCACATTAATATTAATAAATATAAGGAAAACACTAAGCTGAGGAAATTGGGAAGAATTCTCATAGATTCTTATTACAGAATGCTCCTACAGATGGACCTGAACAAACCTGAAGACCACTAAAGAGGAATGGAAGCCCAAGGACAAGCAGTGACACATTTCATCTGTTGAAAAACCAGATTCATAATGGGTCAGCACATCTCTTCTCCAAAATAATCGCTTTAAGGAATGAAAAATAACAATGCATAGAGAAAAACTGAATAGTAAACATCTACAATCAGGGTTCTTAATTAATCTGAATTTTAAACTCACTTGAGTTTTCAAAAAGGCACCTCATTTATGTCATCAGACTGGAGTCATCTTCTAGCAATACTGTTAAGGTCCTGCCTTCTGCTTCCTTCAGGCAACAGTACTAGACCATGGTTCCTTATAATAAACACATTGTGATCACTTAACTGCCAGCTGCCAAACTTCCATCAGATTTGCACCGGCTTTCTCATCTCCCACATTTATAAAGTTAATATTAGACTCAATATTGCTTCCATGATTGTCATATTCACTCTGATAAGAAAGAGGGTTTTTTACAGTTATCTCTACTTATACTTAAGTAACTTATACTTACCCCAGTTTTGATTTATTAAGAACAGTTTTAGTGGGTAAGGAGGGAAATTGCTAAAACTGATATGGGAAAGAGAAGTCAATTCAGGCATTGAAATATTTATGTGTTTTGTTTTTCTCGCTGTTTATCCAAAAGAAGTAATATTTTCCCTGTTATGCTAGCAATGTCTTCTGAAAATCTGTCAGATAATACAATGTAGAAGTGGCTTTTTAAACCTGGGACAAATAAGAACTATTGAATACAAAAGGATGTTTAAGTTGAAAGATCCTATTAAACTTCATAATGAAAAACATTAAAATTCACCAAGACAGAGCATTTTTAATTACTTTTTCTTGGATAAATCTTCAGTGCCATTGCTCCACCACAGCTCAGGTTTAATGGATCCTAAAGAAATCATTGTAGCTTCTCAAGTGACCTTTTACAATCAAAGTACATTACATTCCCTGTGCATGCAATTTTAAATTTTATTGTGAATTTTTTACCAATTTTTGCAAATAATAAGTGTGGATCAATAACATTGATTGTTTTGCAATATAGCTAATGTATAAAATATATTCTAGATATAAAATATTGTAATACAAATTAGATATTTCTTTTTCTAAGAAAGATTAGGCACAAGATAGGAAAAATAACGCACAATTAGTTAAACTAAGAAACTAACAAAATGACCTGGGGGTTAAAAAATGATTATATATTTTCAAATACATGTTCTATATCACGTATTTAGCAACCACTCTCCTCAGTTCTAATTTCTCTGACATTTATCATAATTTTGATAGTTACCTGATTATTCAGGTATTTCTTCAGATTTAGAGAACGAGTCCCAGGTTCTTTCAAACTCTATCAGCCTAGACTGGACTGAAAGGGCTGGTTCATTCTGTTCTGACTGCAAACACCTCTGCAGAACTGAAACCTTTACAGCCCTGTTCCAACAGAGAGCTGGAAACTGTCTGTAAGATGTGTGAACAACATTACCACTTTTTTCTGTACCTAATACGAAAGGCATTGACGATTAGCATTTGCTGAAGAGCTAAGCTCTGTCTTATCTGTGATGAGAGTTTCAGCTCTGTTCTCATCCTCTAAATTAAGGAGGGAGTGTTTTACTCTATTTGAATTACTCTCCAGTCCATTCAGCCGGTGAGGGCTCTATTTATCAGAGCATATAAGTAAATTTATTAGTCCCTGAGAAGTCGAGAACACCTTTTTTTCCTACTTATTTAGCTGATTAGCATTAGCACTAATCACATACTTGTTAAAGTTAAGTTTTTTGGTAGTTAAGAATACACCCTAACTGATGAAAGCAGTTTTAAAGTTGAATGTATGAAGGAGGTGGTAGTGGTGCATTTTTACAATATGCATTAATGCATTGATAAAATTCATTTAGTAGTAAAACCACATTTTCAAAAATTGAAAAGGACACCTCTGGGAAGCCAGTTTAACTCTGGTGTTTATTAAAAACAACTCATGAGCTCACTGCAAAAAGTCCTTGCATTCTTTTCACAAGGGGATTTAATTTTAACCCTCATTATTAGGACATGCCCTTACTGCTCAAGCTTCGAGATATATTAACACTTTCATATGGTTGCTATCATGTATATTAATACAAAATTGTCAGAAAAAAAAAGCTAGTCACCTCATTCCACACATATTCCTACCTGAAGGTTCCGTCCAGGCAACCCAAGGGCAATGACTTTGGATTACAGCTTTATCAAGAGCTTGTCTTGAGGAGGTAACACACAAAGGTTTTAAGAAGACATGTAGAGATATGTTGTTTTTCTAAAATGAACAACCAACCACAAAATTGTATTCCAGTTGTTGAAAATAAAAATCTCCAGGGTAGTCTTGTCACCAGCCTTTGAGGACATGAAATCCAGGGCTATTAATCAGAAACACTCAAAATATTTTGTTCATTACAATTTTTTCATTACTGAGTTTTCATGACGAGGCTCAAGAAACACCTTTTAAATGGACTACAAATTTTGAAACAAGTTAATATAATTTTAACTTTGTCAAGGCGAAATATCACTGTGATGTAGTTGGATTGCTCTTATAAAAGTGTTTATTCTAAAATAAGGCTGTAAATGTACTCTTTTCTAATTAAGAAGTGCTGAATGACAGACATAATGCTCCTAATATCTGTTCAACTTGAGTCCTTGTTGTATTAATTTGCTAGGACCTCCTTCCTCATTTCTACTTCTTAAATTTCACAAAATATAAGGATAGGTCACAGAGAATATTTTAAATATGGACTATTTGAATCTCTGAGTTTCAAATGAAAGGATTTGGGACAAAATTAAATTCAATACATTGAACTAAAGTTCAAAGTAATTCCCTGAGTTTCTGTTGTTCTGGATTGTTTTGTGTTTGCTTGTTGGCTGCTGGATTTTGATCAAATTGGTATCAAAAATTGGAAAATTAAGCTGAAAAAAGGGAGCTCTGTTATGAAAATTTTCAAGCAGTGAACACACACTTTTCAAGAAAAAATGATGCATGGGAGCTACCCTATTATTTTACTCAAGATCATTTACAAGTACCTTGGAAAAAAACAGAATTTGAAAATCAGTTTCAGCCAGTTCTTAAATAAAAATTTCAATGGATAGTTTAATCATAATTAGATCCAAATAATATCTCTAACAGAAACAGAAGACTAGTACATTTTCACTCTAAACCAGATAATTTTTTGTAGAATGAACAATAATGTATTAAATACTACAAGACCAATTCACCAAAATGCTGCAAATGTATTTCTCTGTGTTTCTATTACTACCTGTGGTGGGTTAACTTCTGATTGCTAGTAGCCTACTCTCTCACTCCCTCAGCAGGACATGGAGTGAAAACAAGATGAACAAACTCACAGATGAAGGCCAAGACAGCGAGATCACTTCACATCACAGGCAAAACAGACAACTTTAGGAAGGAACACTAATTTAATTTATTGCCAATAAAAGTAGAATAAGAGAGTAAGTGACAAAAACATAACTAAAACCATCTTCTTTCCCTGCACCTCCACATCCCAAGTTCAATTTTCCTTCTTCATTCCCAATTGTTCTACCTCCTCCCAACCCCAAACAGCATAAAAGGGATGGGGAATGGGGGTTATGGTCATTTCAGAACTCTTCATGCCTGCCTCTCCTTCCTCCTTACACTTTTCTCCTACTTCAGCATGGTTCTTTTCCATGGGCTACTGTCCTCCAGAAACAAACCACCCCAGCATGAGTCCCCATGGGCCATCATTCCTTCCAGAAAGCTTCCTGCTGCATGAACATATCCACCTGCTCCAGCTGAAGCTCTCTGCAGGCTGCAGTGTGGTTCTTCACAGGCCACAGGGTACTTCACTATGGCATCCTCTGTGGACTATGTAGGATTCTCCAATTTTCCTCACTGACCTGACTAAGGGTCTTCAGGGTCTCTCACATTTATCTCACTTCTCTCTCACAGCTGCTGCTGCACAGCACTATTTAACCTGCCCTAAATATGCTATCATAGAAGCACAGCTGATAGGGATCAGCTTTGGCCAGCACTAGACCCATTTTGGAACCAGCTGAATGTGACTGTGCCCAAAACAGGGAGAGTTCCTAATCTCAAGGAAAAGAAAAGAAGTAAAATAAAAGCAATAATACAAAAGACCACTGACAGAGTCAGAATACAATCTGACACCCTGTTGGTCAGGGTGTTGGAAACGGTCCAAAAGTAAGCCCTCCTGGAGTGGCAGATGTGGTCCTGTTGGAAATAGAGATGGTCCTGTAGAGAAAAGGGTCCAGAGATGGGTCCAGTCTTCCTTCAGGAGTCCTGTGGGAACACTGGATGTCTGGTGACACTTGTGGCTCCTTTTTAACTAGATCAAAATTGTTTGGCTCCTCCTCCCCGGGTAGAGCATCTCACAATGTCATGTCATGTCATTGGTGGTCTTTAATGGCCCATTAACAGAAGATATCCCCATGGAGGTAATGGGAGGGTGAACAGAGATAAGAAACAACGTCCTAACCGGTTTTAACAGCTGGCTTGTTATCAAAAAGGCAGCCGCCTTCTCCCTCCTGGACTTACAACAGATAAAGAAAAAACACCTCCTCAACTGAGTTTCAACAGATGGAATAGAATAAACTTTTTTTTTGGTAAAATAACCCAAGACAAGGATAAAGCCCATAAGGATTTTGAATGTCCCTATTCTAAAGCTGTTGTTACTTGCCATTAGGATAACATTTCTCTCTATAGAAAATAGTATATAGTACATTTAGGTGTATAAAAGGGATTTCATGCCTCTGCCTGAAACATTGAGATAGATATTTATTCATTTAATCATTAAGTTATAATACTTCAAGAGCAGAATCAAGAGAACTATTGTACTATGTAGTGACGTGAATTTTAGGTCTTGAATTTGTATTTGTATTTGTATTTGGCTGTACTTGGTATGTTCCTTCCCGAATCCCTCCACCCATCCTCTGATCCCCTTGGTATCTCCCAGAGGGGAGCCCCTTGTCAATCACCCTGGAAACTTGAAGAGAGATCATCTCCCATTTGGCCAGGTGCTCAGGCACCTGTCCTCTTCAATTGTCCTGCTGAGTGTCCCCTTCTAGAACCTCCCAACCCCTTCCCATCCATTGGCCCGAATTCTCCTGTGGCCTCAGGCTATGTCCTGGGGTACATAAGGGAGAAGGACAGGCCAAGCCTTGCCTTTTGCACGTGGAGCTGCAACAATAAACACCTTTCAAACCCGCTGCAGAAGCCTGCTCTCCACTCCAAAGTCTCACCCACACTTCCAGCTAGCAGATCTGAGGAACCCACAAGAACTACTGCAGTTGGTCTGGGGTAAGCAGCCTGCCCGTAGCAGCCCCCCAGGAAGAAACCACCGCAGTACTAGGCCCTGGACAAATGAAATCCCAGAACTCCATAATTTACAATATTTATAATGAATGATGCAATTGGAGAATTAAATATTCTCTTTCCATTCAGTATCTAAACAGACAATTAACCTTTTTCCAGCATGGTAATTCTGAAAACTTGCCACGGGTCAGTGAAGTAACAGTAAAGATGAAATGCAATAATAAGATCAGCTTGTAAATTGTTGGAATTCTTTTTTTACAATAGCTTTTAAAATTTCCACAGTAACTATGAAAGAAATATGGTCCCTACATAGTCACCTAGTATAGTTCATAGTATGCTCTGCTCAGCATTTCATGTTAAGCAATATAGTGAGATTTCAAAACCTCACTTCTGGCACCTGATACATGTGAAGAAGTATGTCCATCAAGTGGTCATTCAATGCTACTGGTCACATATATTCAAGCAATACCCAATTCTGTTCTAGTAATACCCAATCCCTGATCTATTTCAATGAGCAGCAGCACAAACATTTCTGCTAGCCCAAGGGAGGAAGCAAAGCAGGGTGAGAATAAGCTGTCAGGTAGAGAAGGAGGTCAGGGCTGCCGCTTGAGGCAGCAGTGCTTGCTGACAGAGTACTTAAAACTCCAGCTTGAAGTGTTTTCCTATTTGCATATTTTTCATCAAAACCAAATCTTCATGTTCTGCTCTTGATTAATTCTGATGTTCCCAGAGAAAGGAATGCAGCATGAATCTTTACTTATAAATACTTTAAAAGTATTAGCCGTTTCTTTTTTTTCCAAATGAATAACAAGGTTTATTAATGAAAACAAAGGTGAGGTCACGACTAGAACAGTGGAGCAATAAAAAAAAAATCCCAAACCAATGCAAAAATAAGCCAAATGAAATTATGTTGCTCCATCAGTTCAGACTAACAGCGTTTGTATCCTAGTTTCTAGTTTTTAGCAGCCCCTGTAATTGAATGTTGTGGAAAACTGCGTCTCCTGGAGTGTCCTATTTTTAAGGGTATTACTGTGATACTTGAACAGTTTTGCAAGCCACTGTACATATGTATCTGTCTGACATGAAAACCAGCTGTGCAGGAGTGAATCAGTATTCCAATCTGCACTGGTTATAACTTTTAAAGCAGTGATGCTTGCACATAAGACTAAGATTCAATTTATGTACCTATAAAAGGGAAGACTCAAACAAACCAGCTTTCTGTGGAAAAGCAGTCAGTTAAATTTACAGCCTTGTATTCACAGAATGACTGCAGCAGAGCAGATTACATTAATTTAGAGATGAAAATCAGTAGTTATACAGCAACTATTGCATTTCATTTGTACAGTTGCTGACGGGAAATGAGGTAAGAATGCAGCAACATGTCATCTAGCTACTGTTTGCTACCCTGCAGAAAAAAATTACTTACATGGCAAAGAAATCACCTATTTTTTCACATATTCATGGATCATAGACCCCAATTAAATACAAAGATCTTCAAATATTTTTCAGGTAAGGAAACTTCATAGGCATTGCTTAAGAAAGCAAATTGAGGAAAACAATTCCAGGTGACCAACTGATGTGATTTTTTTGAGTGATAGTATTAAACAGAAATAACATTTACTCGTCTATGCAGCAACAGAGAGCATTTCAGCCTCCTGGGCTCACAAGGCAGATGTGATGCTTTGTTATAGCTGTCAACAATTTGCTGCATTGCAGGCTAATGGTAGTGGTGTAGGACAGCAGTGCTACGGTAATGTTCAAAGACTCATCATTAACCATCACACTCAGATTCTAAAATAGGATATTAATTGAACACACAGGAGTGTTAAAATGTAAATAACATAGTCTGTTAAGTTTGAACATCAGTAGATTTCGGCTAGATCTTTAACTCTGCAATTGCAGCAGCCTTACAAAAATCTAAGGTAGAATTTTAATACAACAGCCCCTCAGAGAATGGCTTATACAGTCAGACAGATGAATGCAACAAAGGAATGGTAGATACCTATTTCTGCTCTCTCCTTTGAACACACATATAGAAACACTCATCAAAAAGCACATATATACATTCCTTTAATAACCTAAAATATCCCTGGTGGCTGATACCTACTTGCTTTTTAATATTTTACATTTGTTTAATTAGAATTTAATAGAAAAAAAAACCCCTAAATTATAATAAAAACTAATAGATGCTGCAAAATTCCATAAAAAGTTATAACTAATCAATTTCATCTCCTGACTGAAAATCAATACAATATCTGATTCTCCCAGACACTGATAATCAGAAACACATTTTCTTCTTTCCATCTCTGTTTTTCAACAGTTATCCAGTGCATAAAGGTTTCAAGAGCAAATTCACAGAACTACAAAAAATCACCATATAATTTTATATGACTAAGACAGAAAAGAATTCTGTTTAAAAGGCATTTTCACATGGATCCCATATGGATTTTCCTTAAGTTGTTTTTGTCACTTGGATTTTAGGTGAACCAAAATTAGCCTATGTAATTAGATGTTCACAAAATTACACCAAAATTTCCGTAAACCCGTCGAACCCTCTTAAAAATTGTAGTGTTACTTGATCCCAAACTGTGTATTAACAATTCTATCACTAACTTATTTACTCAATTTCCCATAGCTGGAGCACAAAGCCTATACCCCTCAGGACACAAACTTGAAAATGTCATTCATATAAGTTTTTTGTCTCTAGAATGCTACACATCCCTTCAAAAAAATGATAGGGAGGGTTATGTACAGAAAGGGTGGAAACAAAAGCTTTGTAGTCAGTCAGTTACTGAATAGTTCATGGGCTTAGAGGGACATGCTGTCATCACAGAGGTACAATCCTGGAGCACTAAACTGAACTCTTCCTATAGAGGTGCCATATTACTTGTAGGTGGTTTGCTACCATCCATTTCTGTCAAGGCGAATACTATATAGGAGAAAATGAGTCTTGACAATTTGCACATACAGCTTAAAAGAATTAGTAGTGTATAGGTCATTGCTGAGTATGATGCTGTTTTTCTTCCTGTGTGATTAAATAGGAAGATAACAGTAATCAGGCAGCATTGATTAACTGGATGATGAAAGATTTTTTTTTTCCTTTCAAATCCTGAAATTAAGGCCAAGAGATTTCAGTATGACATTATTTGTGATATTTGGATATTTTGTTACTTGGATTGTTTAGATAGAAAGCAGGGTTTAGTGCTGAAGGGACTACAATAGGCATTGGTGGAAGAGCCTAGAGTCTGATTCTGAAGTGATGGCTTATGTGAAAAGGATGGACTGTGACTGGGATGCTATAGTACTAAATGGACACTTTAGTGGTGGGGTGTGAGAATCAGAGATGAAAGTAATACATCTACTTTTTTTCATGTTGAAATTTCCTATACCATCAAAGATGCTAAATGTTTGCAATGGATGTAAGCCAATACCTGGGGAAATCTTGGCTTTCAAATATAAGTTATTGATTTACTTTTCCAAACTGGTTAAATGAAACAGTATTAGGGGGACTGAGCATCTCTCCCTAAACTCTTGAGCAAACAAGATCAAGAGATGAGGATCAATTCTTCTCATGCATCCTGCATTCCCTAAAAATAAGGATAGGGTCCACATTGGTAACAACACAGGTCCCTGTTGCAGAATTCCTCAGGGAAGGTGGACATGATGTCTACCTAGGCCTTGAACTACCCGAGTTGAGGCCTTAACAGGGGCCTGAGTGAGGCCTTGAAGCCTGTGACGCAGCTAGAAATTCTTAGCCAAGTGTGGCGCAGTTAGAAATTAGTAGTTAAGGTGTCATGGAAAGATAATAAGGTTGTGAAGGTCACTGAATAGACTTGTTATTGAGCACGTGATAGCCACCTTAAGAGTTAGTAAAATAAAGTGTGTTTTCATACTTCTCTCTGCTGTATGCCAATAGAGAGCTGCTGTGAATTGTAAACTATATGGAACTGTATAAAAAGTAGCCATCTTAGCTGAATAAAGCAGAACGTAGCTGTTAACCATATTGGCTTGATCTGCGTTCTCTCTATACTCCGACTTCCTTTTTATCTCAGGCCAACCCTGGTAATAGATCCCCACCCGTTCTTTGACACAGGACTGGAAACAGCCTGTTCTAGATCCTCTTACTCCAAGTTGTGCTAGAAATGAGTAAAAGATGGGTTAGATAGTTTTTCTCTGAGCCAATATTTCAGGAATACCTGATTTTCTAGCAGAGATTATAGTCTCTGGGTTACAAATTATTGATGAAGCTTTAAAAAGGAAACATGAAAAGTTAAAATGCTGACCCTTAAAACATGTCTATGATTTGTTTTCTTGAACTTCCAACTCCACAGCAGTATCATTTCCTAACATTCAATGCATAATTACTAGCCTCAGCATCACAATTCTGGTGAATACAAAGTACAGCTATGAGATATATAGCATCCTTTCTGTTAATATTACCTTTCCTATAAATCTGCGTGAAAACTCCAATTATTAAAATTGATATCAAATTCCAGATGTAGGACTTCCATACTTCTTTGCAAAAGGAGAGTTGGAACGATGAAGAAAAAAGATGAGAAACTTCAGAGCACTGAAGTACGAAGCAGCATGGCACAACAGACAGATCTTCAATCTACCTCTTCAGACAGTGACTAAGCACATCTTGGTATTACATACTCACCCTTTATCTTTGCAGACAACTCAACATTCATAGAAAAAGACAAACAGCAGAGGAGAGACTGTTTCTCACTTTCTCCAAGGCATACAGTCATTCCAATGAAAAATTTACTCTTGGATTAGTCAGAAAGCCTTTTCCAAATTCTAGTATTTGCATTGTTATTGCTCTGCTAAATTTGAATCAAGTCAACATGCTTACAGGTGAATCAGCTTAATAGCACAGGTCAAACATGGAAAAAAAGGAAAAAAGAGTCTGCCTTTCAAGGTAGTTTTTCAAGGTTATTTCTTTCGAAATTATTTCTTTCAAGGTTACCAAGAGTTGGAAGAAGAAAATTGATATTGACTCATATAACTTAGTCTTTTTTCTTACTGCACACTATATTATGTGTGCACACTATATTTCTTCTCTTGGGAGAGGAAACACTAAAAAGGGACAATTTTAGAATATCTTGCTCATACAAGGAAAATACCAACTGATTCTAGTCCCGCACTTATTGCCCTCCCTCTCCCACGTTTGAGTTCTTGGAGATTTTTCACATTAAATAAGAAACGATTAACATTACCATACTTGATGTGAGCTCATGACACCAAGGAGGATGGCTCAGAAAGGCAGCAAGAAAGTTAGTGTTTGTTGGATTATTGTGGATTTAGTCATATGTGTACAGAAATAGCTCCTTGGGAAAAATACAGTGGAAGGATTTAATAACTAGTGTCTCTTCAGCTCTTAAGGTGATCCCACAGAGTAAATTCCAAACAGAAATCCAACAACACAACTTTTCAGATCTGACATAAATCACCACTACTAGACTCTTCAAGATGCATTGTAAGGAATTAAACTTCAAAACCTAAAAAGGCAATCACCACAATTTGCCATTTGTTACCTTGAACACATTTTTTTTTTCTAAATGTGTTTTTTTCCTCAAGTCCTGCTTTATTCCTGAATTTTATAATAATGGTTAGTGAAGGAAATTTTAAGATTAAATCTTTTATATATGATGTAATTTTTCTTGCCTATATTCCCAATTATTTATCCAAAGTGGAAAAACAACAAAAAAAATCAGCATATGTATTTTAATTCAAAACTCATGCTATTAATAAAGATACAGGTATTTAATAAAATCGTTGCCCTGAAGGCATTCTTAGGCCTTCTTCCCTCCTCTAAAGCAAAAGGAAAGCACATGTATGACACAAGTTATTGCTGTCTTCAGGTGAATATGCAGTAAATGTGTGAACTCCTGGATCCTGGGGTTTTTTAAGAGATTCATTATATTAAAAAAACATCGAAAATGAGAGATGCACTGCGTTCCTTCATTACTAGGTCTGATCTTTTTGTTAAATTCCTCTTGAGCTATGGCCTTAAGGATGCTGCTCTAAGGTAACTCCATGAGCCTTCCCTAGACCACATTTCAGATTTTCAAACATCAATGTCTTTGCAGGAGTTGGTACATATTTGGAGAACTCGTGTTAAATTTTAAGAGATGAATTTCTCAATCAGATCTGGAAGTTGACATGGCCAATTTAAATTTCCTACTATGAGAGCTCAAAGAGAAAAAGAAAGCTTTCATAATACTTTTGATAATTTTTGAAGTGCAACCACATGTTTTTAGCTGATTATGATACTGCTATCATCTGGAAAAAACCTGTGTAAATCTGTCTCTTGTGAGGTTACAGCTTCATGTTATTGAGCTAAGTCAAAACTCAAACTTTGACTTTGTAGAAATAAGCTTAACATCAAAAATATGTGTGAATAAAATATTATCCAAATGATACTGTAGGTTTTCAGTAGTCATTTCACAAAGTAAAACAAGGGGAGAAGTATTTTAGTGTCAGTAATAAATATGCATATTCGAATACTGATATCATAAGCCCTAATTAAAAGTTCTCAATTACCTTGTACAATTTATGATAGGACTAAAAATAAAAAACACAGAAAGAAAGTAAATTAGGAGAAAAATCTAATTTGCTCAAATAGTTGATTTCTTTTCTGCTTTAAACATGTAAAATCCATGAAAGTATTAATTATTATTTAGCTTCCTATTTTCTTTGAGAATTCTGCAGCCAACTTGATAAAGGGCATGGAGACCTAATTTGTCCAGTGAGGAGCTATCTTCACTCAGCAGGGAGTGGTAAAGGTTCAGGGACACATTTCCTGGCTGCTTGTGCAGCCTAGATGGTGTCAAGGGAAAAAAAGATCTCCCACACATTCTTGAAGGCATATGGATATCCAAATTTGTTCCTGAACCTCTCTATTCATAACCTCAATACGGGGACATTTCAAGGATAGGGGATTAGGAGCACAGGAAAAGCCAGATGACATGCTTCAGTGATATTTCAATGATGCGTGTTCCCTGGTGATCTGGAAGGATTCAAATGTAAGTTTATTTGAATTTGTTAAAAATTGACCTTAGAAACTGAAACAAATTGTAGAACATTTCCCATTAGACTTACTTCTTCAACTTCATATTTTTAATTATCATGCATTTCAATAGCATTGTCTACATCCATTCCTCATGACTCTGCCATAGAAAGGAAAGATGGTGTGCCTTTCAATTCTGCTAGTTAATTCTCATGAATGTCAACGTTGTGAAGTTCAGGAGAACTTGACCCAAAATGTTTAGGGTACCGAAATTTTTTTCTCCAAAATGAATGAGTTATGCCTAGGTTAACAGAAACTCATAAAAAGAGGCAAGAAAAATACCTTACCATCTTGCTCCTTAAACAAATTGTTTTGTATCATTTTCTCACAATTTTTTTTCCCACAATTATGTACATGTCAATTTTGAAAACAGAAACTATTTGCAAACAAGATGTTTAATGATCAGCTGAATTTGGCCTCAGGTAAGTACTTTAAAATTTATTGCAGTCTTAAAATCCATTTAAGGTGTTCCTTAAGTCTTTGATTAGATTGTGATTTGATCCTTAGTGCATAGATCAAGATTTATTGGGAAAAAATCAAATATACACTGTTTATCATCACAAACTTAAATCGAAATTCAAAATCTTCACATCAGCCACCAGATATAAAACTACACAGTGGCTACTTGCGACAGAGCTAATAAAAAGAACATTCCCAGTTTTAAAATACCTGTAGGACTTCATATGCACAACTATTCCTCCCTATCTAATACAGAAGGCTCAGAGTTGAGTTTCTTTCAAAGATTTTGAAATCAGGCACAGAGACTGTTTATGGAAATATCTCCATCAGTGACACTGAGAGTGAGTGCACCCTCAGCAAGTTGCAGACAACATGAAGTTGAGCATTGCAGTTGACACAACAGAGGGAAGGGATGGCATCCAGGGGAACCTGGACAAACTTGAGAAGTGAGACCATGAGAACTTTGTGAAGTTCAACTAGCCTAAATACAGGATTCTGGAGCTGAGTCAGGGCAATCCCAGACATGAGTAGAGACTGAGAGAACTCAAAAAGAGCAGTCCTGTGGAGCAGGCTTGTGGGTTCTAGTAGATAAAAAGCTGAACATGAGCCAGCAGTGTGCACTTGCAGCCCAGAAGCCAATTAATTGTATCCTGTGCTGCATAAAAAGCAGCATGGCCAGCAGACTGGAGATGTTTCTGTCCCTCTGCTCTCACCTTGAAAGACTCCATCTGGAATACTACCTACCAGTCTGGGATCCTCAACATTAGAAGGACATGGACTTGTTGGAGCAAGCCCAGAGGAGGGCCATGAAGATGATCCAAGGGCTGGAGCGCTTCTCCTGTGGAGACAGGCTGAAAGAGTTAGGGTTGTTTAGTCTGGAGAAGAGAAGGCTCTGGGAAGACTTCATTGCAGCCTTCCAGTACCTAAAGGGTGCTTTTGAGAAAGATGAGAGCAACTTTTTGCATGGCCTGATAGTGATAGGACAAAGCAGAAGAGTTTTAAAACAAAAAAGGAGAGATTTATATTAGATATAAGGAACAAATCCTTTATTCAAGGTGTGGTGAGGCACTGGAACAGGTTGCCCAAAGATGTGGATGTCCCATTCCTGGAAGTGTTCAAGGCCAGGCTGGATGGGGCCTCAAGCAACCTGCTCTAGCAAATGGCATCCCTGAGAATGGTGTGGGGTTGGAACTAGACAGTTTTTAAGATTTTTTTCAACCCAAACCTTTCTATGATTATATGAAAGGGAGATAATATGAAAATTAAGAGGAGATTATTTTATTTTCAGGGTAGGACATCCATATTGTTCTCAAACTGTGTATGTATTTTGGAAGTATAAGATAATGACATAAACCTGAAGAAAACCCTACAAAAATAGTAGCTGTATCAACAAAATAAAAAAGCATTGTGGTGAGTTGTGGGATATTACTTTTTTCAGCATCCCCCTTTACCTTCAGATACACAGAAGGTAGGAAAAACACCCTGGTAAAAGTCCAGAAGGTACAGATCTCTAACATGGTGGAGTTTGCTTTCCAGAAGGTAGAAATAATTAAGATGATCTGCGTAGTTTCCAGATGAGTTAATAAAGATGTCATCTCATTAAGTCACAGTCCTTGCATCTTGTCTTTCATGTCTGGGACAAAAGCTAGTTCTTCAAGACTTTGTACTCTCCACTAAAGGGAGAGAGTTCCATTGCATTTTAATGGTTGCTTTCTGCAGCCTTTACCTTTGAGTCTGTAAATCTGTGTCATTCCTCTTTTACTATGCCAGTCAAAAGCTATGTACCTTGCGATGAAAGATGTGCCCTGTGAGTGCTTTCACAAGAGCACCATCCTCTCTATCATGATGTTGTGGTAGTGCACAACTGTGGGCAAGATGGAGAATAGTCATACTGATTCCAGTGTCCTTGCTACCCAGGGGTTGCCTTTAGAGTCCAAAAGAGATGAAAGAGGCAATCAGGAAAGAGATTCCATTTCACTTTCTAGTGAAAGAACATTCAGTTTGTTTTTGTGCACTATGGTTCTGATGACTGCTGACATATGAAGAGAGACCTTAAGGCAAGTCCGTATCCTCTTATAAAATGTAATAAATGACACAAGGCTGGCTCACTTTTTTCTTACCATCTGACTTCATTCCATTGGCATTCTAAGTAAAGTACCTCACTAAGAACAAAATTTTTTACAAAGCAGAAGTAAACCAGGAGGGAAAATGCTTCACAAAAGAGGAGCTAGGGGAACTTGGCAAGGATATACACAGCTGCATTTTTGTCGTGCTTGCTTAAGAGTGTAAACAACTTTTGTTGGTTAGCTTTGTATGTGACCATTCAGGAAACCCTCCATATAGACAATGTATCTTGTCAACCATTTCCTCTGTGTGTAAAATGTAATTCGTCACCCTGCGCTGCCTTGGCAGCGGCCTTGTAAAGAACTCACTGAATTAATGAATATTTCATAAAGATGTGATTTATTAGCATTCCTCCCCCTCAGCTTTGAAAAAGATCCATCCTTCAAAAGCTGAGTGCACAAAAGCTATCTGCAGGTATGGAAAGAAGACTGAAACCCCTGAAGACAAAACCAGGATTTCTTAATAACCTCTGGGCTCTATAGACTTTAGAAGAGATATTTAGTCAATCTTGTATTAATATTTTAGATGGTAAAGAAAAGCAATACTAAGATATTATACTGAATTTGGCTGTCAGAACCATGAGTTATCACATCAAAAGATTATTACCAACTCAGAATCTTTTATTTTCGTATATTTTGATGAACATATAAAAAAATAGATCATGGCATAATGCAAATACCTCTAGACCTTCTGAGGTGCCCAGATTTTCATACTTTCCTTCCAGAACTACCAACAAATTCATCACAGCACACAATTTTAAGTACCTGTGCATTTATCCTCACCACTACTGTCCTTGGGAGCATAAATCATCCTACAATACAATAACTACTATAAAAACAATCATTCTTTTCTATGATTGCAAATATTTATTGTGCTCAATTAATACGTATAACCTTGGTTCTAATACATAAACATTCATTTTCTGAGAATTTGCAAATTCTGACACACATTGCAATACAAACACAAAATAAACTAAAAAATCAACTGTGATTGTAATATCTCAATAAGGTAGTACCATCTATCAGTGGCCAAAAAAAAGTAAAAAATGAAAGATGTATTTTTGGGGTTCTTGTTAAAACCAGCATCCCTTATGTGCAGTTCTAGTGCAATCCCAGTGTTAATTGTCCTCTGTGTATTTGATCCACAACACCTGTTGCATTCACACAATTATTACAGCTGGATTACTAAGCTCTTATCTTCAGCTGTAGGAATTTGTGCTTTTGAGTCAGGAATCCTCTTATTCTGTAAAGATGGCAAATGCTGCATAATGTCAGACCATGGCAAAACAGCACAGAACTACTTCACAACAAGAATCATCTATTATGGTTGTGTTTAAATCTCCTTGACTAAAGCTTTCTTGTGTCTCTTTCTCTGAGAGAAGATGAATAGCTCCATTGCACAGATATGGGACATGAGGTCAAAGGAGAAAAATGCATGTGGCAAGTTATAAGGACAGAGTGGTTTTCCCAGGTGATAGAAGACAATTTTTACAGTGATTTTATTTTTTAAAATCTATCTTAATTAGTGAATCTGAAGTTTTTTAGTGAAAGAAATACCCACTGTGTGTCTTTAGACTTCAGAAAGAGAAAAATGTATATGGGGAAAGAGGCTTATGCTACAGGAATAACATTACAAATAGGAAAAAGAAAACTAAAGAGCACCTGAAGCATATTCAAACATAATACGAAATACATGAGACAGGGACTACATGGACTTAACATCTGTATAGAAAAAATTCCCGCAGTTTTTTTCAGAACCCAGAAAAGCCTTTTCACTTATGAAGCTATGAATTTAAGCCCAAAATATTAAGGCAAAATATGGAGATATACTTCCTAGAAGTTTGTTCTTGCACAGGAGGGTTCATTTAGGAAAATATAACCTATAATCTGTCAAGAGGGTGTATGAGATATCATGCATAGCTCAGATAAAGCTTATAAAATGCTCAATCAAATATTGGTATGATGGGCATTGAGAAATGAAAAACTATTGTCTATAATCAGAAGTTAATGTTCTCAGACACATTGGAAGGAAAACGAGACATTTTCTTGACACTGCTGTCATCCCTTTCCAGGAGCCATTCCCTGGAGTCTTGCTGTGTACTGTTGGCTTATCCTGTGATCACCACAAAAAAGATACAACTGTGGTTGTGGTCATCTGATATTTGCTCTTCAAATGCAATGCTTTTCTTAAGGCAGAGGTTGAAACAGTATCAAAATTTATATTTCAGTAATTATCAAAGTTGGAGAAAAATACTGTCAGACAAGTTTTTAAGGATTTATGGAATGTAATGGGGTAAAACAAATAGTTAGACTAAGACAGTCCCATGAACACTTTTGAAGCAGAAAGTGATTAAGTTACAGTTTCACAGTGTTTATGTTCCCTAGATAAACTAGCATACAATCTGATTTAATCACCTAGCTAAATGGAAAAAAAAATTGGATGGCATTAGGATTTTGGAGAGAATAAGACTGAACAGGAGGCTGAAGCAAGCATTATATATACTCAGTGGGTCAATACTAATTTACCTTACATGGTGGTTTTATAGACCTGTACCTTGGCAAGGAATTTATAAATAAAAACTTAGATAAACACATGGGGCTTGAAGTCCAACTTCTTAGTTCTTTTTAAATATCAGCAGTTTCAGAATTATTGGGGAAATTCTACTCATGGTGAAAAGGGTTAATAATATTACTAATAAAGTAAAAAAAACCCCTTTTGTTACAAGGTCACCCCAACAACTGCGCATGTGAGTAGGTTAAAATCCTATCACAGCAAGGGACGTGGTTGTTAGTTTCAGAAGCAGCAGGAAGAAGAGAATTCAAAGTGAGCACAAGATAAAAAAAATAAAGTTTGAAGAATCAGTTCTAATTGATTTTGTGATTTTTGGCTTCATCCCCAAAGATTTTTAGAGTCAAACATAGTGGTTTTGTAGTTATTTGTGAAGTCCATACCTAAGTAGAAAAATGTCAGAGTAGGAATTTGTAACTAAATCTTTGTAACTGTCAGATCGGGTGCAAAACTCTGTGTATGAATACTGTGAGGAAATAGAAAAATGAGGTTGCATGGAAATCTCTAGAAAGCCAACATGTCACTTTCATCAATGCATTTCTTTTTTGAATGGCCCACTAGATTACATAAAGAAAAGAATGCCAGAAAAGTAGATTTAAATGGAAAGCCCTCTTTCCCCAGAGGAAAAACAAAACCTGTTCTCATCACTGGTGAGAGACAAGAAGATGTCAAAAGGCTGACTAGTCCTTCAACTGTATATTGAGGCAGGTAAGATAAATGCTGGCTGTATTACATAGTCATGACAAACTCACATTTCTGGCACCCCCTCCTTCTGAAATTGGAAGCAAAAAAAACAAGCATGGAAGTATTTGGGGAAACCCACCTACAGACAACGCGCTATTCAAATCATCTAATGTAGTTCAAAAATTACTTGGAAGATAAAGGAAGAAATCTACCCCAATCCCTTAAATGTGGAGGCCTTTACAGATTGACACATATGCCTAAAATCAGTCTTCCACAAACCTTCCAGGTATCACAGAAGTTTTGTGGAAAATTTCAATGACATTGTTCTACTGTTACTGCACTGTGTAATAAACGGAAGGCTAACAAGGTAACTGGTCAAAACTTTTCAGAGAGGCTTGAAGTAGATAAGGGCATCCTTATCTTAATCTTTCTTGCCTCATCTTTACTGTCCCAAACTTTGCAAAAATATTTGAGCATATCTCCAATATTTGAGATATGAGTAGGAAATTTGGAAAAGACAGAGAAGGGAAAAAAATCCTACCTTCTTAGTCTCCTCAAGGAAAAAAACGTAAGCAAAATTTTTCCATTATAGAGAAATTATACTCTCTAACAGTAGAACCATTATCTGATCAATTGTAAATGTAGGCATCTCTCACACTAGTCCCCTTTAATCTGGTTTGACAGAATGAAAGGAACATATTCTAAATTGCTGTAATAGTGCTTTCTGCTTCAGAAATTTAATATGAGAGTTGTTCAAATCAAAGGCAAAATGTGCATATCAAAGTTGTAGATTTTTTTTGTCACTTTCCAAAACAGTAAATGAGATGTTTACATTTAAATTATGCAAATATATTTTTCCTTTTCTATCTGCCTTAACCTTTGGTTTGTGTCAAGAGACACTTCAGGTTAGTTGGCAAACATCAAAGTCCTTTAGTCCTTACCTGTGTCATTTTTACAATAATTGTATTAGACCACTTAACAATGTTCAGTTTCTTGTATAGGTCTTATGGCTACAGTAAGGGCAAGGAGAATAGGAGAGCGAAAACTTTAGACCTGTAGATATTTACACAGAAACTGTTAATATTTGAGTGCACTGTTGTGATAGAAGCATTTCCTAGTGTCTCACACTAGCCACAGAATTATTAATAGAGCAGTCAAAGAGAGGGAAGACTGTATGAACTTTGGGGATCTGTACCAATTCATTATAAAGACAAAGTATATTTGTATTTAATAATCAATACATTACTTTTACATTAGGAAAAAGTACCAATTGCCTGAATTATTGCCATAAAATTATTCCCAAACACATCTCAAAGATGTCAGATGGTACTGCCTAGACAGGATGATATTTTCTTTCTGATTTTTTTCACTCTGCAGTTACTACAGCTACTATATGTGAGTTTTATTGCCTCATTATGACTAACCACACAGATAGAGGGGTTTTTTTTGTGACTTCATGAGTTTATGACAGTGCAAGTGTATATGGTTTAGCATATTGATTTTCACAGTTAAAAGCACAACCTTTTTCATACATAGCTGAAAATGTGTGGCTTCTCATGTAACTTGGGGATGTCAGTCAAAGCATTTGGAGAGTTACATATGGTTCTTTATGATGCTATGCAGTGGAGGACTTTTATGGGGTCGAGGGATTTGATTCCTATTGAAGGGGGCATTGTCTGCCTAATTCTAGGGTAGTGACTAAGCTAGAGTGGTAACACAGACAAAAGAATCCTAGCAAGAAGAATGCCTCATATGTGATGAATAGAATTATTGGATATCATAAGCCTTTTTGGATGGTTGGGGTATGACGGCCTTAGAATGTGTTTGCTCGTTTGACGTCTCATCATTGCTGCAGTATAACCAGGGTTGTGCAAGTAGGCCTGGGCTCAGGAGTCATGAGGAAATGTAGTGAAACCATGGGGTTAGTCCTGAACTAGTGACTAAGGCAGTGGCTACCCTGAAGATTGGTCAGGGGCTTAGGCCTACTATGTGTAGGAATGTATTTGGTGGGCCATTAGATAGTTTAAAATATTTTGTTATAGGTATAAGTTTAATGAAAGAAAGAAGATGTAAATCGGGACTATGGCCACTGCTACATGTAGAACACTTAGTAGGAGTAGGATTGATACAGTTGCCCTGTTTCTCTTCTGGAGAGTTATTTACATATTGCCTGGACAGCTGATCCTCTGGAATCCCTACACATAGAGATACAGATTTTGGCCAGCTGGATTATATCAACTTCTCTCATCATTGTTTTTCCTGAGATACTAGTCTGCAAAATATGGCTGCTGAAAATCAGACCCATTCCCTGTGTTGTCACTTTTGTTAAAGAGGCAGAAATTTCCATGGAAGATCAGAGTGAATATATCATGGAAGATTCACATCTTCAATTTTCTCTACTGATTATACCACACCTTTCTTCTCAGTTACACCGGTTATGCAACATGAACGCACGAGGAAAAGGAGAAATACAGTCTAAGAATACTAGTGATTTGGGTTTTACTTTTGTTTTCCCTTTTGTGTCAGTATTCCAAAGGTTTCCGCTATTTGCCTTTTCTAATTTCAGTGAATGGAAGCTCATTCCTCTACATTTTGAGCCTCTTAGGTCAACTGAAAACCTAAGCACAGCAGGCTCACTGAGGAATGACATTTTAGATTTAATGCCCAATTTTCTGCATTCCAGTGATTTAATCCTTTTTACATGGCTTTTAAAGAATGTTATTCTGGACTCTACCAACACTGATAGTGACTTTCATAGCTGAATAAAAGTATTCCTATGGACTGCAGAAATTTATCTTTGGATGTAAATTTAATGTTTTCTTTTTGTATGTGTGGAGACCACGGTATTAAATAATGAATATAAAGTGAAGAATACAGAATTGTTTAGCAAACACTCTGAAAATTTTTGTATATTATAATCTTATAAAAATTTATGGCAGAAAAAGGGAATAAGGATAATGTACATTATTTGTGAGTGTATAAAACTCCTATTGTGAAATAAGAGTTGTTGATTTATGGTGTGTCATCTGCTATACAGTTCATAATATATATGTTAGATCTAAATTCTCTTTTAAAATTCATGTCGTGGTGAATTTGCATGTAAGTGAATTTCAAAGGATTTTTAACTATTCTAAATTTCATAATAATGTATTTCTTTATCCTTACTTATTCAGTAACATGTCTATTAAGTTTAGGGGTACAGGTCTCCAAACTACAAAATTTCCACAGGGTTCAGGTAGGCATATGCCTTTGAAATTGCTTACAAATATCTTTACCCTGTAAATTGAATGTATTAAAGAAACCTGATTTGAAGGCAGTCCTGAATACTGAACACTTTTTGCTTTTTTTAAATTTTTTTTTCTATTTTTCTTTTTTTTACGTTTTTTTAAGAAATAGAGATAATGCTTCTGAAAGGGATGGATAGCTAATTCTTGAGAGTGGTGTTCTGTTGAGTTATACAGTAAAGAAAGCATAAAAAATGACAGAAAATACTGCAGGCAGATTGTTCACAGAAGTAAAAACTAGTGGCCCATCAAAAAGCTCTCAACCACGCCTTTCCTTTTATTCCAAATGTGACAGTTGCAATTTGCTTTTGTTCACATTGAACATCTGAAATCTGGTTCTCTAGACCTGATAAAAATATAACGTTTATGTAATGGTTATTTATGAAGGGTCATCTCCTTCATAATGCATATGTTACATATGCATTATTATTCATTGTAAATGAAAATGTATTTTCATTTCTCTTGAAAATACATGTCATGGTGATATGTCAAGGCATATGGGGCCACTGATGTTTAATATCTTGATCAATGATCTGCATGAGGGAATCCAGTGCACCCTCAATAAGTTTGCAGACAACACTGAATTGGGTGGGAGTGTTGATCTGCTGAAGGGTAGGAAGGCTCTGCAGAGGGTTGTCTACTGGCTGGATTGATGGGGCAGGGTCAGTTGTATGGAGGTCAACAGGGCCACATGCCAGGTCTTGCCCTTGAGTCACAACAACCCCAGGCAGCATCACAGGGAAAAATGTGGCTGGAAAGCTGCCTGGTGGAAAAGGATCTGGGGTGCTGGTCAACAGGCAGCTGAACATGATCCAGCATATGTCCAGGAGGCCAAGAATGCCAACAGCATCCCGGCCTGTGTCAGAAGTAGTGTGGCCAGCAGGACCAGGGCAAGGATTGCCCCCCTGTACTTGGCACTGGTGAGGCCTCACCTCAAATCCTCTGTCTGGTCCTGAGCAAGGGAGTCGATGAAGTGCCTGAAGAAAAACTCTTATGAGGAACAGCTGAGGGAGCTGAGGTTGTTCAGCCTGGAGAAGAGGATGCTCAGAGAACTTATCCCTCTCTACAGCTGCCTGGTAGGAGGTTGAAGGCAGGTTGGTCTCTTCTCCCAGGCAACTAATGATAGGACAAGA
Organism: Trochalopteron elliotii; assembly: GCA_024734555.1. Classification (NCBI taxonomy): domain Eukaryota; kingdom Metazoa; phylum Chordata; class Aves; order Passeriformes; family Leiothrichidae; genus Trochalopteron; species Trochalopteron elliotii. The sequence goes on from JANPWX010000360.1 coordinate 4,132,177, forward strand.
AGAAATTGCCTCAATCTGTGCCAGGGGAAGCTCAGGCTGGACATCAGAAAAAATTTCTTCACTGAAGGAGCAATTAAGCATTGGAACAGGCTGCCCAGAATTGTGGTGGAGTTACCATCCCTGGAAGAGTTCAGGAAATGACTGGATACGCTATTTAGCGCTGTTTAGTTTAACATTAATTTAACATGGTGGATTTTGGTCAAAGGTTGGGCCTGGTCATCTTGGAGAGCTCTTTCAGCCTAAATGATTATATGACTCTAAATGCATTTTATTGTGAATTAAGAGCAGTATGTATTTTTTTTCTAGAAAATGAATCACCTAAGTTTTTTAGAAAATATTTGAGGATGATCTTCCATCAAGTAATTTGTATCTATTTATGTCTACTTTATATATTTTTATGCTCAATAAAAGGCTGCCTGTGGTAATTACCAAGAAGAGCTCACAAAAGCCTGGTCAAGAATCTTACTCTTTGATATATATTTGTTATTGTTTGAATATATTAGAGATCAAAAAGGGGTTACAAAATCAGAGTTTCACAAAACATTGCTTTTATGAGGCCAAATTCTCTAACTGATTATTTCATTTTAGGTCCAGATCAAATTTAGAAGGAATAACACAGCAATATTTGTCCCTAAAATTATTTTATCTCTCTTATGTTAGTACACCAAGTTTCAAACACATTTCTGAAATTTGACCAATATGTTAAAAGGTATAGCTGACATTGAGAGAAAATATACTATAAATAGTACCAGAATAGATAATTTGGAACATGATGAGCACAGAAAAATAAAACATGGATCATAAACGGAATAAAATTTTCAGAGCTGGGTCCAGTCACAGAGGGTAAATATTTTCATGGGAGTGCAGAACATCTCAGGTGGAAATTACCAAGCTGTTATTGAATTGTCATCAAGCTTCAGTAGAATGTTTTGACCTTCCTAAAGACCAGAATACCATCTTTCACAACACATAGCTAGCTGAGAGACACCATCCCTGTGGGCGAAGTATTTCTCACATCATGAGAGGGAGCTGTTAACAAGAACAATAAGAAAACAAAAGGAAAACCATTCTTGGAGTCCACAGATACAGGAAATCAGAGGGGTCAGAATACCAGTAATAGTGGCCAATTCATATTATCAGAATTGAGGACTCAGAAAGTTTTGTGGTCCCAGATATTCAGGTTACCAAAAACAAGAGGTGCAACCAGACACAAAAGATATTCTCTCCATTTTGTGGAGAACAAAGCTCAGTTCTCACTCCCATTTCAACGAATGCTAAAAGCTAGACAGGGAAGCAAAATATACTGATAAATAAAAAAATTGAAAGGACAGAGTCAAATGCTCAAATAAATACCCCTTGGTTAAAATGTAGATCCATTCTTACATTAGATATATTTTAAATAACCTCTGACACAAATGTTCTTTGATTTTTTGTCTATCTAAACACATTCATTTCAATAGACTTATAGAATTTATTGAAGTTTGCTTAAAAATTCTAATAACGTTTTTCCACTCTGCCACATCAATGTAAATCTGAATTGATTGCCTGTGAAATCATTGTATACCTCTGGAGTGAACTACTCTATGAGATTGGCATTACACTCAAAGAACTATATATATAATTTTGCCTGTTATGTCCTTCTTTCCACATAGACATGAATCCATTTAATCTGGAAAATTTTATGTTCTATTAAAAAGAGTCAGTGCTTTTGAGCTGTGAGTAGGCTTTAAAAGGTAACAGCTTTGAGGAGATCTCTTTTCTTGACAAGATTTAATTTGAAAAAATGCCAATTTTGATGGCGTTATCAAAGGAAGCAATTTTGCTCATTTGTTTACTAAATCATATTTACACTGAGAAATGTATTACTCCATTAGTGAATTGCTTTGCACATATTCATGTGCATTTATATAAAGAAAGTGACAGCTGTTCCTGATAATTTACCAATTTGCAGAATATTCCTTGACTCTCCAAAATGTATGTCATAGCTGAATAAAATATTGCAAAATATTGTTTCAGAGATGACCTCCAGAGATGGTTTTCTTTGTATGACTTGTTAACTATTAGAGATCATAAGAGAGAAAGTATCAATCTAACATTTTTTCTTTTCTTTCTTTCCCTTGTGAGATACCAATAAAATGTAATAGGCTCTAGAGACCCAGGACCTAAGATGAACATTTTTCTTAAGGTACTACAATCAAGTCAAAATTTTCCAAACAATGACTATGTCATACACAATAGCAAAGATACTTATTTTAAAAGAGATTTGGTAATGCTGACCACTAGACTAAGCTGAGACAATAGACAGGCAAGAATAGTACTTGACTTATTACTTGGTACAATACAAACTCAGTACTAACCATGTATCAATATTTATGTTTTAGCAGATTGGAAATTTTGGATCAGAGTCTTATATGAATATTAAAGGCTTATTTCACACTAGCTTTAGTGAAATGAGTTCTCTCAAATTCCCATACTTGACAAATTCATTATATGAACACAAAACATTCACAGACTAAGGAATGAAATTAAATGGATGCAAAATTTGAATGAATTTTAGACTGAATGTCTTGCAGAAATTATCCTCTCAGAAGAGCAAACATGAAAATGAGGTACATAAGAATAGAATTGGTTCTGAACTCCCTCTTTAAAGGTGGCTTGCTTCTTTAAAATTATGTTGGATGGCAGTTGTGGGCCAGTGAGTTTACCTAACATCTTTAAAAACAATGCTAAAAATAAGCATTTCAGTGGGGAAAAATTCTTATCAAAATCAGGACACAGAAGTCAAGTATTTTTCTATTTGATCAAAATGGCAATATGTGGTGTTGTTATTATTAACAGTAATAAATAATAACCATCATCTATATTTTCATACAGAAAGATTTTATTTCAGGATCTTTTGTGCAATGGAATGGTGATTAATTATCCTATTTCATAGTTGAGATAGGAAGACAATGTTTCCATATCATTCCTACCACATTGGATGTGAAAAACTTGGGGAAGGAGGAAAAGTAGGACAAATGAGGAAGATGTAGCTCTGATTTGGCTACTCTACACCATCATAACAGTTTGGAACATACCAGTTATACACTAATGTTATTTAAAACATTAACCTTAGTACTTATATAGAGAAGACGGTGTAGATCTTCAGCTAAATATGAAATATGGAATGTGTAGAGGTAAATCTGAATTTTATCTCCGTTCTTCTTGCACTTAGTAGGCAAAAAATGTAATAAACAAAATAATGGTCTCTGCATTTCATTAACAAACCTTGAGTCTTTCAGGTTGTTTCACTCTTTCTTCACCTTTATGATTGTGTTCTATTTTAGTACTGATGCTGTTGTATTTTCTGTATGTGCCAAGCCACTATACCATAGAGTTTTGTCTCACACTTCATTAATAGGTCTGAAGTCTTATAAAATGAAATCAGAAAAGAAATGTAGAGAATGAAAACATACGTACATCCATTTTTGCTAGTGTTTTCAATCTAGAGAGTTTTCTGCTTCAAGAAAAATTAATAGTAGTGCATCGCTATGGAAATATTTGAGTCTTCACATTTTCTTTTCTATTTCATCACCAGTTATGTTATGTTTTCTGTGGCTTGTAATTTCACATGCCTGCCTTGCTTTTACCTTAACTTCTGATTTTAACTTTGTTAGTACTGTAATAAATGTCTCCTAAAATATTAAATATCTTGTACCATAATATTTGTTATTTTTACACCTAAATAAATTCAAAGGAGAAAAAAATATATTTTATCTTTTTCTCATCATAAGTTCTTTTCAAATGTATGTGATATATCTTCAATGTAAAAAGAATGATTAGATTCAATTATCAGACCGGGGGGAAAAAACTTTTATGTTCCATTTTACTTGTACTTTTTAAGGAAAGAAAACTTACCAGCAACCATCTTGCAAGGTTTGTTCTTCCCCCAGGCTTGAAATGAATATAAATAGCTGTCATAAACTATGCCAACAAACCACTGAAGGAATGCAAACTGCAAAATTGAGGCTGTTTTACCATGCTGCTGTGCCCACTGCTTCACACACAGCACAAGCTCTCCCTTCTCACAGTGTGTATGAGCATGCACTTGCAGGTCTGTAATGTTTACAGCTGCACCATAAAGCATCTTCGGTTACTGCAGATGATGAGGCATGTACAAGTTTCTGATGCATCTTGAAACAAATGTCTCTTTAAGTGTATGTTTAGGGTTCAGGGGAGACAATAGAAAAGGAGAAATTATGCAGGGAGTTGATAAGCCTAGTCATAATTGCAGTAGGCTTAGGATGGTCTCAGATTGAAGACAAATTCATGAGGGATTTTTTCTTGTGTCACCACAAACTATTTTTAAAATACATATATATTTAAATTAGTATATAAAATTATTTTTGTGTACATAGGTGTACTTAAAATATACTTCTAATACACAGTTATACCCATAAGCAAATGCAAAATGGCAACTGAATCATCACATACATATCAGTTGCAATATAAAAACTATTCTATCAAAGATGAATATTAGAAATAAATTCTGCACTATATTTATTGTGAAATATACTACAAACGGCTGTGAAAATTCTGTACCATTCAAGATTCTATTAGCTTTCCAAACTCTGGAGTGCTCTGCAGTGATGTGGAGAAATTACTGAAGTAATCCATACAGCAGAAACAGTATAACTAGGCTAATGATGGCCTCTGCCTGCAGTGTTCCTACCAAATATAAAATGGGAAACTCTGAAATATTAGCAGTGTAAGAAGGTTCTTGGTACCCTTCTGGAGCATGTTTTCATCTTGTCAATGAAATGTTCACTAGCTCTACTTAAGATAAAATACAATACATCATCTAAAACTTCTGTTTGGAGATTTCTTGTTTAAATTGATTCTATTGGTTAAGGGAAGTCAGATGAACCAGTACTGACAGAGCTTTTCAGATGGCAATTCAAAGGAGAAGCAGTGACAAATGGGTCTTTGGTAGTAGTATCTTCAGAAGCTAGTTGTCAGCTAAATGAATACCTTTCCATAGCTGTTAGTCTTTTCAACTGAGGTAACTTTGATTTTAGTACCTAAATAGCACAATATCGAGTACACAGCTGAGTTGGTTTTGAGAAATCTGTCTCATGTAATGAAAGCCCTCAGAGCTGTCCTGATCTGCCTGTTTAATGGGGGCACTGGTCCATGGCTATGCTAGCCAAACAGCCACCCCTGAAACCATCAGACTGCTCTTTGTCCTCTTCCTACACACCTCTTTTGCATTTACCTTTAACCTACCTGTGTTCTGATGGACAGTTGTTGTGGATGCCCAGTTGTTCTTCCACAGGTAGCTGCATTTCCTATTTTTAATATTAACCTAGTAGCACTGCTAATCAATGTCAAACAATGCTCAGATCATGATCAGATCACAGTATCACAAAATTATTTTCCCATGTAATTCAAGAAATCATTTTAAACACTCTTAAGCCTTGGCTTAACCTATGACTCTGATGTATCTTTCTGCAGAGCAGGTTCAGCACAAAAGTGTTTCTGCAAATATTGACACGCAGAAGATTAAACACAAGATTTATGTAATTGTAGGTTTGAGTAGTAGCTCAAAAGCAGCTTTGGAGACTTTGGGACTTAAAGAAAGTAAAGAGAGAGGTATGTTCATATCTTTTGAGACCCTTATTGGAGAGTTTAAAATGCCAAGCTGTGAAAGTACTTTTAAAAAATGGCTTCTACAAACCTGGAAATTGTAAATATATAATTAGCTCACCTATGGACCACTCATTGTGAAAGAATTGGCCAGATAAAGCATACATGTAAGGGTAAATAAGTTGTCTTGATTAGTAGAATAGAATTCTGCCAATATATAGGAAGAAAGTGTTCAAGAAATAGAATCTCAATAAAATGTTTTGTTCTTAAATGCCTACATTTTTAAAATTTCTGTAAAAAGGCAGTTTTAAAAGTCACGATTTTCATTTCATAATAAATTTCTAGATACAAATTCATATTTGAAACTGAACCTGAAATGTTTTTTGAAATATTTTTTGAAATATTTTTTGACATGTTTATTATTTGATCTCTTAATTTCATTGTTTTCTAAAAAAATCAAAGTCAGCAAGTTTCAAAAGAAAATATTTCTACAATAAGATTATACGATGAGTGTTAGATTATTTTTCTTCAGAATAGATTTTTAGAGCACTTGGGTAATGGCTATGCACTAGTAAACAAGTGACATTGCTTTCATGTATTTTCTACCCATGGTAGTTTTTCATAAAGTTGTAATATTGCCCCTTTGAT